>CM029023.1:66406559-66779059 GCA_016801055.1 Panax notoginseng
TTCAGTTTCTGGTGTGATTTTCAATTCTAACCTAAGCACCCTATTTATAGAAAAATGCCTAGAACACCAAAGCAGAAAATTTATATATATATATATATATATATATATATATATATATATATATATATAAATTTTCAACCCCACCTTAGAAAATCTGAAATCAGCCCATTCAACACACATGTGGAACACACCGTAATGTAAAAAACGTTTTTCTAATTAAAAATAATTAAAACTTCCAAAAATCAATTATTTCGGAAATTCGGAACTTCAATAATTCATAATAAATAGCTCTTTCATCAGAAAATTCAAATCTCATGACTTTTTATAGGAAATTCAATTCTCTACAACTTTGCAGAAGAAAGTGTTTCCAAATTTCAAACAGAAATTGACCGAAATCCATAAACGGTCGATTTTGCAGGCTATAATTAAATTTCAGTCAAGAAATGGGGTCCACCGATACACAAAACATGTGTTAATCATTTAATGTAACAAAATACTCTTTCTCCTCATATACTCATATATCCACCATTATTGTAAAAATATCATCATTATTATATTATAATAATATAATAAAACATTATTTTATCAGAGAAGATAAAATATCAATTTTTAACAATTGTCACTTTAAAAATTTTCTCCATCTATATCCACATAAAATCAATATTTTCCTCATCATATAAATCAATAATTAATTATTCACAAATAATATTACAGAATCACAATACCGACAACCAGGCCGTTCCCAGGAAAGAGTGGGCTTTCCAATAAGGATTTCTCCTTACTGGCGCGCAATTAGGTGACCAAACCTCTCCTTAGACAGAACTTTCTAGACATTGTCAATAATGTTATCTAATAATATTATTCAGATAATATGAATTATTGCTCCTATAATGGAAGATACTGTGTAGTGACAATTATTGAAACAACAGTAATATAAAATATCAACGCAGCAATTATTGAATCAATAAAATAAAATACCGAACAGTAATTACTGTAACAATTATTGAGTAGTGCCATCTTACGTAAGAATCAATAATTGGTTCAATACCGTGTGCTACTGTACAACAACGCGTATTACTGTGTTTTAACCATCAGGTATTCCAACAGTATTAACGGTAACAACTACACCGTTATTTATAAACAACTTATATTTGTCGTTTTCTTCATCCAATCGGTTTCCGTTATGGGGCCCACAAAAGACTGCGCCATCGTACGAATATTTTCCAACAGCAAGAATATTCCACGACCAAACGAATATTCCCCGACAACAATTAATATTTTATAATCACCTGCTTATTTGAAATATTTTTGCATTTTACCCATAACTAACCACATTAATCAATTCAACCCTTACTATTTCAAAATAATAAGTAGAGAAAATTAATTTTCATTTATTAATAATTTGGGGTCTTATAGTATTGACTAATAGGATTATGTGGTAATGTGTTTATGTTATTTTATACTGTGATGATATTATTCTAACTTGAGAAATCGATATGATTAATATTAGGTTCTCGGATAAAGCTAAGTTATGTTTCGTAATGGTAAACAACCGATCAGGCAAGTGTCTTATAATCACTTATTGTGAACGCTTTTCTTGAACTGTTCTTTTAACGTGTGATTAATCATTATTGATTACATCACGTCTATGAATTATTGAATAACACTTTGTGCCTATTGCATGTGTTCATCATGTATGAAAGGCTGATCACCTTCATTACCATTCGGTCCAGATATAATTGATATGTTCATGTTCAGTGTTCGTTCAGTTATGAAAATTTGTCCATGCTAGTTCACAATTATATTGTTGAATGTTAGCCAGCTATTATTCAAAATCTTTCCATCATGAAATATCCATAAATTATTGAACTTAAACTTGCTGGGCAAACTTGTTGCTCACCCTTGCTATATTATGATAAACATTACAGATTAAGGTGAATACGTCGGATAAAAGGAAAAGTCAAAGCCAAGTTCAGCTTGGGACTATTTGTGCAGCTAGATTTGTAATAGTATTGTATAATAATAACATTGTATGTTAGATACGATATTGATTCAGGTTTTAATTGAAGTTTCTCGACCTTGGGGATAATGTGTAATGTTTACTGTATAAACAATTTATGTTTATATCTTCCGCAATAGTTAGAACTAGTGTACCAGATTCGTGGTGATTTAGGACTAGAATTTGGGGGGGGGGCTACATTTAGTATCAGAGCTGTTGGTTATAAATCTAGGGTAGAGTTACCTTACACTAATAACCGCAGTGATTAGGATAAGATCTAACTCACATAGAGTTAGTGTGTCGGTAAGATTCAAAGACGAGTCTCGGTAAGTTGTAAAGATACGGAGTTTCCTAACTCTGATAATAAAGGTGAACAATAGTGGTGAATAGATAGAGCCTAAAAGATTAAAGGTACTGGGATAGGAGATTGTAAAATAAAACGATCATAGCATAGAAATATATTGTAATATATACGATAAGATCACTCCGTGATCGGATAAGGTTATAGTAGTGAGAATGATCAAGCGAATGATTGAAAAGTTTACGGCAAAAATGTCGTGTCAGTTGTACTATGAATTAGTACAGATTCAGGAAAGGATTATGAATACGAATTGAATAAAAATTAGTATTGAGAAAGGAGTTAGGATTAAGTGGGGATTTCAATTGATAACTTATGTCAGCAACTAAGTTTGGTGTAACAACCACTTAGTTTCTTACACTGATAATCATTGAAATGTCTGTGTCACGCTATTT
Source organism: Panax notoginseng (assembly GCA_016801055.1). NCBI lineage: Eukaryota > Viridiplantae > Streptophyta > Magnoliopsida > Apiales > Araliaceae > Panax > Panax notoginseng. Next base: position 66,409,312 of record CM029023.1, read on the forward strand.
GCTATATACCTGTTGAGAAGCCGATTCTTTTCTCATGTACATAACAGATATGTAGGGTATAGTTAGAGAATATAAGGTTAAGTACGAGTTCTTAAAACTCATACTTATGGTACGTTCGTGACTCATGATTATATGAAATGTTTTTGAACCCCTCAGCGAATGGACGCCAAAGGTCTGACTATGACAAGTTCTTAAACTCATATGATTGTGAAAAGTTCCTGAACTCATAAGTGTGGTAAGTTCGACGAACTGGGTATAGACATATGTGATTGGAGTATTGAGAATTATAGGAATAGATAGATTACTAAGTAATTGATCATTAGTGGAGACATAGGTTTTCCAAATCTTATAGCTATGCTAGACTTCGAAATTTTGACATCAAGTAAAATACACACTATGTGCTTTTAAAAATAAATTCTTATTCTCAACTTCTGGTGACTATTGTGTATATGTGGACTTCGGGCCACCGACACATCGTTACCTGTTGAGATGATAAAACTAATTTGTAATGGTTTTTGAACGATTTAAAGTATAATCTATGCTACTTGTTTCGGCTAGACGATAATGATTTGAAATATCAAAATATATTTTTATTTATCAATTATGTACCATGTAACCTGGTGCAGAGATGATAAATAGTTGATGGAGTTGTAAATACAGGAATACTTAGTGTTGAATTTGATCTAAAAATCGTTGTTCCACTATTGTATGATGTGTTATGACAAAGTCACTCGATGACGGCATCCTCAAACGGGCTGTTAATACAGTACGACATCATGACTTCATTTTCAAACTATTTTTAAAATAATTTTAATCTGCCAACGGGGTTTGGCTATACCTGAATATTTTGATTGAATTGAATTATTGATATAAGTCTACACTATTTGATTTAGCTAGACCAATGTTTATAAAATCCTAAGCATTCTTTGAAAATTTTCCAGAACCAAATTATTTTGGTGAGGAATTCGATAAAGACTGAGGTAAGAAATTTTGTGCGCCTAAGGCGGATAAGAGGAATGGGGAAAAAATATTGTTCCGACCAGTAGTACATGGCCAGTACAGGACATACCGGGCTAATCACCCTCTGTGTCTGTAAGATATGACGGTTTATGGATGAATTTCCATAAAATCTTTCTGAAAATGAAAGCTCATGGTCTATATGACTGCTCAACATGATTTGAATAATTTAACTCTTGTGAGTGATGTTTTGGGTAGCATGTGGTGATGAGTATGAAAGGTGTAAGGAAAATTTCAGGGACGAAATTTTTAGAAGAAAGGGTGAATGTGACAACCTGAGAATTTAGATATTTATTAAAATCTTAAAAGATTGAATTAAGGTTAAATATTAAACCTAGACAGAAAATAAGTGTATATGTTCTGTGTATATGGTCATAATGTGTACAGTATGTGGTTAAGGGTCAAGGGTTGACAAGATAAATTATATAAGTGACAAACCCTAATATTATATTAAGAACCTCGACGTTCAGTTAGAAAACCATATCGACTGATAAGAAACCCTAACACCATTTTTAAAAACCCTATTTTCAGTTTCGGGAATCCGAAACCCTAATTCGAAATATTAAAACCCTAATTTGGGAGCTCGAAGATAAGTATAAGGTTTTTATGTTATTGATTATATATTTAATTAGGAATAACCCTAATTAATTTTTAGAAAACCCTAATTGTTCAGCTGGAAGCCATAATGTACAATTATGGAACCTAAATGCTAAATTAGAAATTTTAATTAAGGAAATATTACCTCTAATTAGCAAGCTTGAATGTGATTAGTAAACTCTAATGTAATTAGGAAACCCTAATTATAATTTTGAAATCTTAATTTTCTATTTTTAGAACTAATTAGAAAAACCTAGAAATTTGAATTTGTGTAATCTTAGGGTTAAACCCTAAGGGTCAAACCCTAAGGATTAAAACCTAAGGGTTGTGATAAGTTACCAAGTTGCCATTAACTTTATAAGTCAATTGTCCAAATTGCCTTCTTGAATATTTTAATGGGATGGAGTATAGATCTAGCCCTAGTAAGTGGTTGGTGACCAACTCTAGCTAGCCATGTGCCTATATCTCACAAATATCAGCCAACTTGCTAGATTAAATACATTGCATCATGGATTAACGGCATACAAGTCTAGAAAAGTTACACAATTTACTTTTCAACCTAGCCAAGTCTTTTCTCTCTCTCCCATCTGAAATTTTAGAGTGAAAGTGAGTGAGAAACAAAGCCAATATCAGCCTTTAGCTTGCTAAGAACAAACATCAAAGTCAGATTCAAGGGTCAAAGCTAAAAAGGTATAAAAATCCTAAACTTAGAAATCATATGATCTTATGTTAGATGTTGTTGTTTGTTGTTTTAAGTTGTGTATTAGGATGTTATTTAGTGATCTGAGTTACTATAACATAGATCCATAACATCTAGATGCTCGAAATTGAAGTTTTTAGAAATCTAGAAAAATTGGAAAATGTTGTGTGACAAGCAAATGTCAGGGCTCATAGATTCTTGTATGTTAATTGTTTGTTGTATTTTAAGTTATATAATTGTAGTATGATGTAAGGGCTTTGATCTAGAACTTGAATCAAGCCCAGATCATGTCTAGATCTCCAGATATAAGTAGTCAAAGTACGTTGACCGACATTGACTGGCTGTTTCTGGGCAGCCCAGATTTTCCGAGAACGTCTGACAACGTTTTTGCAGAGCTCTGATCTTACTGTTTTTAAGTTGTTTGGCCATGTTGTTGTTATATACTTGTAGACTGACATGAGTACTATATATCCATGCCTTTAGATTACCCAGATACTTAACATAATCGAATTTGGTGGTGGTCAAATATAGGTTGACCAACTGCTCAAGAACATTTCTGGAAAACCTAAAAATGTTCAAGAACAGTTCCTGGCCGGCACTTTGACCGGCCAAGATCTCTTGGTTGTGATGTTGTTATACTGATCTTGTTAGGTAATATTGTACCTTGACATGTGTACTACATGTGTGAACTCTTAGATCACATAAAACGAGCCCAGAAAGCTACGATTCAAGGGCTCAAAATAGGTATCTCGACTGTTCTTCAATTCTGGAAAACCCAGAAATTGAAGAACAGTGTCTGACAAGATTTGTGGGGCTTAGATCTTGCTGATATGATGTATGTTGGCCATGAAATTGATTTAGGGTTGTAGTACTACATTAGTACTACAACATTAACATAAGTACAAGCCCAGAAACTTAATAATCTAAGATCTATGCGTGGTCAAACATGGTAACCTGTTAATTGGGTTTGAATGTCTCGGTTTGGTGAAGAACACCTATAGCGACGGTTCTGTCGCTATAGGGCCATTTAGTGACAGTTTATTTTGAAAATAATTATTTTATTAAATAAATAGATAAAAATAATTTTTAATTATTAAAAATTCAAATTAAATTCCTAAAAATTATTTTAAAGCCTGAAAATTTGTTTTTAATTATTCTAAACATATTTCATAAATATTTAATATTTTTGGAAAAATAATGGTATTTAATTATAATATTAAATAAATTTTTTAAAAATTATTTTAATACATGAAAAATCATGAAAAATTATATTATGATATAAGAAAATATTTTAAGTTATTTTTGATGACTTTTAATATTTTGTGATGAATTTCACTAATTAATTAATATTAATGGTGATTATTTTATTTAATGAATATATTAAATAAATTATAAAAAAATAAAATTAATGATTTATAAATCATATAATGATTTAAGTGTTATAAAAATATTTTAAGTTATAAAATATAACTTTTGATATTTTGTCATGAAAAATATTAATATTTAATATTAATGGCAATTATCGGATAATGAATTTAAATGTTTAAAAATCATATAAATATGATTTTAAGGTATTAAAAATATTTTGAGATATTATAAATATATTATAATATTATGTTAAGGATTTTATTAATATTTAATATTAAATAAATATTAATGATAAAGGAATTACGTGGTATTTAAGTCATATAAATATGGTGTTAATGATTGAAAAATCATAATAAATGATAATAATTACTTAAAAATTATTATGAGCCTATGAAAATTATTTTGACTGATTAATTAATTGTCTAAGTTAATTGTGTTGCGTTTAGATAGAGTCTTATGGATATTAGGCTCGATAGTTATCCGACTAGGCCGTCGGGATGTCAGAATAGTACCGAACTCAATTTGGACTGATATAGTTGGACTTGATACTAGGTCTTATATGCTGTACAGACCAATATGATTATGTGGTAATGTATTTAGGTTATTTTATACTGTGATGATATTATTCTAACTTGAGAAATCAATATGATTAATATTAGGTTTTCGGATAAAGCTAAGTTATGTTTCGTAATGGTAATCAACCGATCAGGCAAGTTTCTTATAATCACTTATTGTGAAAGTTTTTCTTAAACTGTTCTTTTAACTTGTGATTAATCATTGTTGATTACATCACGTCTATAAATTGTTGAATCACACTTTGTGCCTATTGCATGTGTTCATCATGTATGAGAGGTTGATCACCTTCATTACCATTCGGTCAAGATATAATTGATATGTTCATGTTCAATATTCGTTCAGTTATGAAAAGTTGTCCATTCTAGTTCATAATTATATTGTTGAATGTTAGCTAGCTATTATTCAAAATCTTTCCATCATGATATATCCATAAATTATTAAACTTAAACTTGCTGGGCAAACTTGTTGCTCACCTTTGCTATATCATGATAAACATTGCAAATTAAGGCGAATACGTCGGATATAAGGAAAAGTCAAAGCCAAGTTCAGTTTGGGACTATGTGTGCAGCTATATTTGTAATAGTATTGTATAATAATAACATTATATGTTAGATACGATATTGATTCAGGTTTTAAGTGAAGGTTCTCGACCTTGGGGATAGTGTGTAATGTTTAATGTATAACAATTTATGTTTATATCTTCCGCAATAGTTAGAACTACTGTACTAGATTCGTGGTGATTTAGGACCAGAATTTGGGGGTGCTACAGTACAAGTCCGCACCAAAGAAAGTTTGGTTTGGATAAGCTTCAAGGGTAATTTAGAGTTTAACGATCATCAACTAAAGGATTAGTTGAATTAACCAAGTTCAATATCATTTCGAATGATCAATCGTAACATAATATGGAATAATTAAGAACCATATGTGAACCAATTATATTAAAGTCAGGTTTAGAAATAAACTAGAAAACATAAGCATTGAGTAATACACTAAACTTTGCTTGAACAATATTAAGCTAAGGCTATAATCTTGTCGAATAAGAGAATTGAATTATTGAACACACATTAATGAATAACAAGCTGAGAACGAAACTTGCTCAATATCAAAATAAAGATTAGAGACTGTGTAAAGTAAATGAATGATTCAAGATGATTTGAAAAGCTAAGAAGAAGCTCTACAATATAATTCAAGTTCTAAGCAAAGAACATGAAATAAACATGAAAGCCCAAACGATGTCCGAATTGCTTTTCCTTGTGTTTTCATACCAATAAGCGCTCACACAACTCCCAAGCATAAAATCTACAAAATGAACACAAAATGCATGAAAAGTAACTAAGAAACGTGAGATTAAGCAAATAATTCAAGTAATAGATACATGATAATAGATACGTGAGATTAAGCCCTACTTATCATGTATCTATTACTTGAATTATTTGCTTAATCTCACGTTTCTTAGTTACTTTTCATGCATTTTGTGTTCATTTTGTAGATTTTATGCTTGGGAGTTGTGTGAGCGCTTATTGGTATGAAAACACAAGGAAAAGCAATTCGGACATCGTTTGGGCTTTCATGTTTATTTCATGTTCTTTGCTTAGAACTTGAATTATATTGTAGAGCTTCTTCTTAGCTTTTCAAATCATCTTGAATCATTCCAATCAGAGTTCGGATGCAAGAGTTCTGACCTTTGTACCAACGGACACGAACTTCACTGTTTTGGGTGGCCATTTGCATAATAGTCACTTTCAGCCCAATGTCTACCTTCATCCGTCCGTTATTTCTCAATTCTCAAAGAATAAAAGCTGTAGAGCTCGTCCATATCTTCGATTTGATAAGTGGCAGGCCTCGTAACTTTTCTCGAATCAAACGTTATGGATGTTTTACCAGAGGACTCTGCAGCAGAAAAAGGATGCCCGTCGGGGCGGGATTTTACTATACAAAACCCTCGTCGGGGCAGGGGTACCAGCTGTAAAATAGTACTATAGCCAGTCGGGGCGGGCTTTTTGTGAAGGAAACCCCGCTGGGGCCAGGGTACAGGCTAGAACACGTTTTTGATGCATTTTCGGTCGAATTTTGATACCTTTTGACTCAAAATTGGATCGGGTTTGTTCCTAAGCTAAAAATTAGACTTGTAACCTATAAATACATGATGAGAGGCATAAAAGAGAGGGGGAGATTAGATTAGAGAGAGGATTCCATTAGATTAGATTAGAGTAGATTAAATCAAAACTCTAGTTCTTGTTAGATTTGGAGATTGAAGCAACTTGGAGACCATTGAATATTCAAAGTAGGAATAAGGAGGGAGCTTCCAATCTGCGGACAACAGATTCTATCTTATTATCTTCTTCTATCTTGTCTTTTAATGATTATTCAATTGTGGATTCTTAGTTTTAATTTAATAATAATGTACTAATTCTTTGTTTGAGATTACAATGGGTCTTATTGTGTAGTTTATTTTAATATTATTCACTATCAATTATTATGTTCTATCGTGAGGATTGTCTATTGTGATTTGGACTTAATTGCTTAATTGCCTAGCTATCAATTACCGTGATAATCTATATGAACTCGAGAGATGAAGTTTAGATTTAGATCTGATTATGATAGCATGTATTTGTGATTTCTGCATAGATGGAATTCATGATTCGTGTTTAGGATAGAGATATGCCTTTACACTATATGTAATCTTATAGAGAACTTGTGCTTTAAATCCTTTTTAATTGTAATTCACATAGAGATATAGTGGATTAGTTAATTAGGGTGTCTTGCTTAATTCTATCATTTGTGGATTTAAGTGAGTATGTGTATTATGCATCGAGAGGTGGTTTTACCTGCTTTAGTGTTCTTGATTAACAAATTTAGGATAGAGAATAATTGATGAGAAGTGTGTTAACTTAAATTAAGCAATAAGTGAAGTTATGATTTTAAATCTCTGTAATCTTAATTTAACTAGTGGAATTTAATAGTAGTTTAATTATATAATTTGAAATTCATTCGTTTAGATAAGATTGAGTTGGTTACGGGTTAGTACCTGGTGATTGTTGTTAAATAATTTCTCGTGGGAACGATACTCTACTTTCACTTTATTACTTGTTGACCACGTATACTTGCGTGTTGTGCGTAACTAGATTTTACCCAACAAGTTTTTGGCGCCGTTACCAGGGAATTAATTTAATAATTATTTACCAATATTAATTTCAATCAATTTAGTCTTAATTTAAACATTTTTTTAATTTTTAATTCTCTTCCTATATTTCTCTCTTTTCAGGTACCATGGATGACTTTGCGTATCAATGGCCATACACGAACATGACCAAGGGAAACAAGAATTGATGGACTTAATACATTTTCTGTAGAGTCAGTACAAATTAAGGCAAATTCGAGGACGTTGGAGGTTATCGCAGCCCAACGGAGTCGAAGGATGGCGAACGTGACTCAACCAAGGGAAACATAGATTGATGGACTTAATGCATTTTCTGCAATATCAGCACAAATTGAAGAATTTTTGAGGATGTTGGACGTTATTGCAGCCCAAAGGAGTCGAAGGATGGCAGTTATGTGTGACTATTGTGCTGGCAACCATCAAAGTCATCAATGCACCGTCAGTTTTGAACCGATACAATATAGTGGTGATTAGCTCAACAACTATGTTGATCCTAACTATCCCCAAGATTGGGGGTATCACCCGAATTTTTCATAGAGCTACATTTATGATGACCAGCATTACGCTCTAAATCCCTCATACACACCAGAATTTTCATGTCCATCTCCAGTGCCACAAGAAGAAGATAATTCAAGGTTGGAGGAATTGTTTTTCAAGTTCGTAGCATCAAATGAGGAGAGGAGGAGTAATCAAGCGAGGTCAATTCAAAATCTTACAGATCAGATAGAGCAAATGACCAAAGCCGTAAGCAGCCTTCCTCCAAACACTTGGCTTTATGACATGGATGATGAAATTGACGGAGAACTCGAACCAAATCTGTGACTGGATGAGCCACAAGATATCGGAAGTGTGGAGACAATTGGGGATAATGAAATAGAGGTCGACGAAGATCTAAACGGGTCTCCACCAAAGATCAAAGAGTCAGTCAGATTTGCAAAATCATGCCCACTTGGTAGTTATGTCGTCGACGAAGCTCTTGATGACATAAGAGCGAGTACAATTTTGAACCACGGTGGGACGAGAAAGAGAAGATAGACGAAGAGCCCATTGTGTGTGACTAGGAATTTTTATATTTATATGCTTTACTAGTTTATTTAGTAGATAGGAATTAATTTGCTTATTATGTTCTCTTACCAATCTAAGTGCTATTCTAATCCATGTTGTCTCTCTTAATTGCAGGTATTAGAGGTTAAATGGACATACAAAAGATTATGAAACGGTTATTCAAGTCAAATTCAAGTGTGGTGCCCAATTTGTTTCATGTGCCTAACCTATTCTCTAAACTTAGCGGACAAGGAGGAGGATTGCTATATTTTTTAGGAAAGTCATTTGCTTTACTTTTTTCTATTTTAGCCATTGAGGACAATGTCTAGTTTAAGTTTGGGGGGCATTTTAGTGTCGTATTGCATATAGTTAGTTATTTACATTGTTGTTCGTATAGTTACATTTAGTTTTTGCATTCAGTTTCTTTAAAAAAAATTGAAAATTTTCAAAAATAGTAGTTAGTTTACTATGTTTATATAGCACTTAGTACATCTTGCATGAGTCCAACTGTTTGATATTTATAGTTTGTTTTAGCCAATAATGAGATTGGAATTGGGTAGACAAGTATAGTACTGACTATTAGAGCTTTGATATGATTTCTTGTTAGGAATTGAGTCTTTTTCTATTTGAAACTGGTATAATAAGGATAAAACAGTAAAAACAACTTGTTGATTGATTGAGTTTAAATTGATACATAATTGGATTCTAAAGGATAATGCTAGTTTGAATGAAAGAATGACAAGAATAAGTAGTGATGGCTAAAGTTAGACAAGAACCTAAGTTTGGGGGAATATTTGGGGTATATAAGCTAAAAAGAAAAAAAAAGAAAAAAAAAGTATGAATAAACACTGTGGCGTGCTTGTCTAGTTTTGTGGCCTTTGTTACTTGAGTAAGTAAGCCCGAAGGAATTGTCTTTACACCTAGCGCCCTAAGGTCTTAATGGACTGAGAGTCGTTGGTCGAAAGCTCATTAAGGTAGCATTGAAAAGCCTAAGGGAATAAGACATTGCATAGCTATGTGTATATAAACCAAAAGAAAAAAATGAATAAAATGGGAAATAAGAGCAAAAAGCCCCCGTAGACGAAAAATAAAGCATAAGTATCCTATGTTGACCCTCGATATTGGTTATTGTTTGATTTTAGTCGGATCTAGCTCATTTGTGGATTTCTTGAGTTTACACTGTATGTAAGATCCCCAACTTTTATGAATAAAGGTTAATTTTTCTCGAAATATATTTTTGAATATTATGGTGTGGAGTTGATATAATGTTATAGTTGTGGGTAATATTTACAAATTTTGCAAAGTAAGCAAGTTGTTATATAATATTCGATTGGTCGGGGAATATTCGTTTTAACAAGGAATATCGACGACACAATCATTAGTGGACCCCACAACGAATGTATTGTCGTAGTTAGAAAACGATAGAATTATCTTTTTATAAAAATAACGGCAAAAGTTTTACCGTTAAACTGTTGAACTACCCGGTGATAAAGGTACAGTAATACGCGTGGTTGCATAGTAGCACACGGTATTAATTATTGATGTTCACGTGAGAAGTCACTCAGTTATTGTAAGACCCCAACTTATTAATGAATAAAATTAAATTTCCTCTAATTATTATTGTGAATAATAAGGTGTTAATTTGATATAATATTTTGGTTATGAGTGAAATGCGCAAAATTTGCAAAATAAACAAAGTGGTTATAAAATATTCATTTCTGTCGGGGAATATTCGGTTGGTCGTGGAATATTCTTTCTGTCGGGGAATATTCGTACGACGGCGCAGCTATCTGTGGGCCCCATAACGAAAAATAGTCGGGGAAAGATAACGACAAAAATTGAGTTTTTATAAATAACGGTGTAGTTATTACTGTTAATACTGTTGGAATACCCGATGGTTAAAAATACAGTAATACGCGTAGTTGCACAGTAGCACACGGATTGCACAATATTTTTAAATTATTGATTCTTACGAAGGAAGTCACTACTCAATAATTGTTACAGTAGTTAGTGTTCAATATTTTGTTTTATTGATTCAATAATTGCTGCTTTGATATTTTATATTATTGTTGTTCAATAATTATTACTGCACATTATTTTCCATTATCAGATCAATAATTCATATTATTTGAATAATATTATTAGATAGCATTATTGGCAACGTCTAGAAAGTTCTGTCTAAGGAGAGATTTGGTCACCTAATTGCGCGCAAGTAAGGAGAAATCCTTATTGGAAAACCCCCTCTTTCCTAGGAACGGTCTAGTTGTCATATATATGATTCTGTAATATTATTTGTGAATAATTAATTATTGATTAATATGATAAGGAAATATTTATTTTATGTGAATATAAATGAGGGATATATTTTTGTGGTTAAAAATAAAGGAGTTAATGTTGAGGTGTTTTATCAGTATTTTTGTCGGAATGGAGGTATTAAAAATCAAATTAGGGTTTTTGAGATATTTTGCGGGGGTTATAATTTTTAATCCGACCGTTGGATCGTTGTGATTTTTGGATATGTTATACATATATAAGTTGAGTATATATCCACAAATTTTGAACCGTTAAAAATGAACGTATGATTTGTTATGAATTTTACGAGATGACTGGTTCAAAAATTATTGAATTTTCAGAGTTTATCATTTTGGTAGAAAATTCTAGAATTGGTGGGCCCCACTTTTGGTTGGTGAGAAAATGTGCTGAGATTTTTATTCAAATGTGGTAGGCTTGAATAGTAGCAGGTAAAGCCATCAGGTTGCAGGTTAAGTCTGCTTCGGCATGCTAACAATTTCCTATAAATAGAGGGTTAAATTAGAATTGAAAATCACACCAGAAATAAGTTTTTTCCCTTTCTCTCTCTAGATTATTGAGTGTATTTTGTGAGTATTTAGATACTCTGTGAGTTTATATTCATCAGTGCAAGTTTTCTTCAGCTTTATACCGATATTCCAATCAGAAGTACAGGTATTTTGAGGTAAGGGATGTTATGTTCTTCGTAAATGATATTATTCTTTCAATATCATTATGCCGAAATATTGGTTTCAACTTTTTATCAAATTTGGAACTTTTTGTGTCGGGGTTACTATTCACGTATACGACACTATTCACGTATACGGCACTATTTACGAATACGGCACTATTCACCGAAAAATAAAATTTTCTTCTTTTTGTCCAAGTTGTCTATTATGGTTACTATCTTTGATTGTATCCATGTTTTAATCATTATTTTTGAATTTTGCTTCAAAATTGGTTATTTCAGAATATTATTGAACTTGGATAAACTGTAATACGAATCCTTAGTATTTGATATTCTATCTCACTGGATTCGTTTTCTTTAAAATATTTTTCACCATCCCTAGTCCTAAATGATGATATGACTGAATATCTTTGGCCTGTAGTGCAAAGATGAATGATTACCTGATGAATATCGTTGGCCCGTAGTGCAAAGATGAATAGGTGTTGAGATGAACATGACCAACTGGTGATACAAATGAATATCTTTGGCCTGTAGTGCAAAGATGAATATTTGATTCAAGATGAATATTGATTGATGTTACAGGGATAAAATATTGATGAAGGACTTTTAAATCTTAGAAGATAGTAGAATTCTTTCTCTACTTGAATCTTGTAATGGATTGCTGTTTCCGCTGCAGTTGTTTATCTAAAACTTGTTGTCGATTATATTCTATCAAATTTTTTCCTGTTGAAAACTAATGATAAATTGTTGTATATTATCTTAGTCATAATATTCTTTACTGGGCTAGTTGAGCTCACCCTTTTTGTTCCATTTTTCTCAGGAGGTGAGAATATAGCGGGAACTAGTCGGGGTGCGGAGTGATGTCTTCAGTCAGTGGTGTTAGCAGTCCTCACTATTTTATAAAATAGTGTGATAATAATTATAATAAGGACTCCTTTTGAGTTTGTATACTCTCTAGTAGAGAATGTTTGTATTCAAACTCACAGTATTGGGTTGTTGTATTTTACACAACAATTATTAATGAAGTTGTAGTTGATTCTGTACCAAGTTTTTGGCGACTCATAATGGTTGATGTATATCTATTTTGGGGGCATCACAGTTGGTATCAAAGCTTAGGGATATGATCTCTGGCTGAGATGTAAGATAAGAACTAGGAGGGGAGAGACGGGGAATTCCTTCGCTAGTATGACCTGACTAAGTTTATTTGGTATTTGTTTGGTCGGTCAGTGTATAGGGATAATATATGACATGTCAATTAACCCTTGTTTTGTGGCAGTATTTGAGATGGCAGCAGAGAATGTTAACAATAGAGTGAATGAGACTGTGGAGACACCTTTGATCACCACCCAGGGGAACGTACAACAGGAAGGCAATATTCCTCCTGTAAACAACACTACCGAACAAATGATGAATTATGGGATGTTTAGAAGTTTTTTGCAGTTCATGCAAAACCAGACGAGGGAGAATCGTGCACAAAATACCGGTGGAAATGCTAGCAATGCGCGACTTGTCACAGCCAAGCAGTTCAAAGAGTTGGGACCACCAGAATTTAAAGGAAAACCGGATCCGATCATGGTGGAAACGTGGGTCAAGCAAATTACAAAGATATTCGATGTCTTGGGATGCACAGAGGAACAGAAGGTTCCATTTGCCACCTTTATGTTCCGCGGTGACGCAGACTACTGGTGGGAGTCTGTGAAGCGTACCCAGCCTGATGCACTCAACATGTCCTGGGAAACATTTCAGAAACTGTTCAATGATAAGTACTTTCCTGAAAGTATTCGTCATATGAAGGAGGTGGAGTTTATCAGACTAGAACAAAACAACATGACGGTGTCCCAATACGAGGCAAAGTTTACAGAGTTATCCAGGTTAGCACCTCATTTGGTCGAAAATGAGGAACGAATGACAAGGATGTTTCTGAGAGTTCTAAAGCCTGAGATTCGTCAATATCTTATCTCTCATAAATTTTTTTTATATTCAGATGTTGTAAACAGGGCTCAATTATTAGAGCGAGATAATGAGTATGTTCAACCGAGGGACCACAACCAGGGTCATACCGGTGGCAGCGGTCATCGGAGCAATGACAACCAGAGGGAAGGAAAGCATTCAGACAAAAGCGGTAACCACTCTGGTGGTAATCGTGGCCGTGATAATAGAAGGAGCGAGTCGGGAGGAGATTTCAAAAGGAGAAGGTACAACATGATAGCGTGAAGACGTCAGAACCAACATCAATAGTTTCTAGGGGAGGAGAACGACCACCGGTCGTATGTTACAAATGCAGGAAAGAGGGACACATCAGCCCAAACTGCCCATAACAGTTCAAGGTATGTTATAACTGTGGAAAGGAAGGTCATATAGCTAAAGATTGTCTTATTGCGAAACCAAGTTCAATGGAGATAGTGACTCCAAAGGCTGTTCCGGACAAGTCAAAGTCAGTGGTTCCTGGAAGGGCGTTTGTCGTGACAACCCAAATTGCGAGGAACCCAAACGAGGTGATCACGGGTTAGCTAATCATAAACTCTTACGAAGTTTATACCTTATTAGATACCGGTTCTACCCATTCTTTTATTTCTCCTGCTTGTGCTCAACGTTTGAACTTGACTCCGGAGAAATTAGACTTTGACTTATCTGTTTAAACTCCGTTAGGAGAAACTTTCGTTACATCTACTGTTTATAAATCTTGCTTGATTCAAGTTGGTACCATCACATTACCTGCCGATCTTATTTCTTTGAAAATACTTACATTTGATGTGATTTTAGGGATTGATTGGCTAACCTCTAATCATGCTAAAATTGATTATTTTTGTAAGGTTTTTAGTTTTCATATTCCTAACCAACCTGTTATGCGAATTCAAACGACCAAACCACTAAAGTTAATCTGTGTCATATCAAGCCATAAAGCTATTCGTTTATTGAAAAACGGATGTCAAGCTTTCTTAGCCCATTTTACGGACTTGAACAAAAACACGTCAGATTTGAATAATATTTCTATTGTTAATGAATTTTCTGAAGTATTTCCTGAAGAACTTCGCGGTCTACCCCCAGAACGTGAAGTTGATTTCTTTATTGACCTTGAACCTGGTACAAAGCCCATTTCTAAAACCCCATATCGAATGGCTCCTATTGAACTTCAGGAGTTAAAGGTTCAACTACAGGAGTTGTTGGAAATCGGTTTTATTCGTCCTAGTACATCTCCTTGGGGTGCTCCTGTGTTATTCGTAAAGAAAAAAGATGGTAGTATGCGACTTTGTATCGACTATCGAGAATTGAACCATGTCACTATCAAGAATAGGTATCCGTTACCTCGCATTGATGACTTGTTTGACCAGTTGCAAGGGGCACAATTCTTTTCAAAGATCGATCTTCGTTCTGGATATCATCAGCTGAAGATTAAAACGAAGGATATTCCAAAGTCTGCTTTCAGAACTCGGTACGGGCATTATGAATTCTTAGTCATGTCTTTTGGATTGACTAATGCTCTAGCTGCTTTCATGGATATGATGAACCGTGTATTCACGGAATATTTGGATTAATTCGTTGTTGTCTTTATTGATGACATCCTCATCTATTCCAAAAGCCGAGAAGATCATGAGCGCCATTTGAAGCTAGTACGGCAAAGGCTTCGTGATACCAAGCTATATGCCAAGTTGAAGAAATGCGGGTTTTGGCTTGAGAAAGTAGCATTTCTTGGGCACGTGGTGTCAAAACATGGAGTATCTGTCGACCCGGCGAAGATTGAAGCCATACAAAGTTGGGAGCAACCGAAGTCGGTGACTGAAGTACGTAGCCTTCTGGGCTTAGCTGGTTATTATCGGAGATTCGTGGAAGGATTTTCTCGAATCGCTACTCCGTTAACTCAACTGACTCGTAAAGATACAAAATTCAGTTGGAGCGAGGATTGTGAGAAGAGTTTTCAAGAACTCAAGAGAAGACTCATTTCGGCATCTGTTCTGACAATACCATCTGGTTCGGATGGATTTGTTATCTACAGCGATACTTCAAGCAAAGGGTTAGGATGTGTTCTCATGCAACATGGGAAAGTCATAGCCTATGCCTCGCGACAACTCAAAGAATATGAGAGGAATTATCCTACTCATGATTTGGAGTTGACAGCAGTCGTTTTTGCGTTGAAGATCTGGAGACACTACTTGTATGGGGAGAAAGTGGAGATCTATACAGATCATAAAAGCCTCAAAAAAAATTTCACCCAAAAGGAACTCAATATGTGACAGCGACGTTGGCTCGAGCTATTAAAAGATTACGATCATACCATCCAATATCATCTTGGAAAAGCAAACGTAGTAGCTGACACATTGAGTAGAAGATCATACGCGGGTACGAGTGCAATGTTGTTAACACAAAGGCCCATTTTTTATGACTTACAAAGGATGGAGATAGAGATGAAGGCTCCAAGTACCCACGTGATGATATCAAACATACGAGTAGAACTGACTTTAAACGATAAAGTCAAACCTGCTCAAGCTACGGACATGGAGCTGATGCGTATAAAGAAGAAAGTGCAAGAAGGTGCTATTCCAGAAGCAAGAATCGATGAAGAAGGAATACTTCGAGTCAACTCCAGACTTTGTGTTCCTAACGATTCTGACTTGAAGCATAGAATCATGATGGAGGCACACAACACACCGTTTGCAATCCATCCTGGGAGTACCAAAATGTATCATGATCTTCGACATATATTTTGATGGAGCAATATGAAAAAAGAGATTGCGGAGTTTATCTCGAGGTGTTTAACTTGTCAACGTGTAAAGGCGGAGCATCAAGTGCCAAAGGGTCCATTTCAACCACTTGAGATTCTGAAATGGAAGTGGGAACACATTACTATGGATTTCGTTACGGGCCTTCCCAAGGTTTCTCAAGGCATAGATGCGATTTGGGTTATTGTTGATAGATTTACCAAGTCTACCCATTTCTTACCTATACGTGAGACTTATTCCCTTGAACGTCTTGCTAATATGTACGTAAATGAGATTGTAAGATTGTATGGCATGCCAGTATCTATAGTTTCAGATCGTGACCCAAGATTCACTTCACGATTTTGGGTTAGCTTGCAGAAAGCTATGTGCACGGATTTATGATTTAGTTCGGCATACCATCCTCAAACGGACGGACAATCAGAGAGGACTATTCAAACTCTTGAAGATCTATTAAGACTCTGTGTCCTAGATTTCAAAGGGAGTTGGGATAAGTACATACCATTGGTGGAATTCTCCTACAACAACAGTCATCAGGCAAGTATAGGCATGGCTCCATTCGAGGCGTTGTATGGAAGAAAATGTTGCTCTCCAGTATGCTGGAACGAGGTGGGTGAAGCAACGTTATTGGGACCAGAATTGGTACGCATAACTACAGAGAAGATCCAAACGATTCGACAACGTATACAAATGGCACAGGATCGACAAAAGAGTTATGCGGATCTTTATCGAAAGGACGTGAAATTTAATATTGGGGATCATGAATTTTTACGTGTTGCACCATGGAAGGGAGTTACAAGATTTGGAAAGAGAGGAAAGCTCAATCCACGATTTGTCGGTCCATTTGAGATTTTTGACCGAATAGGAAATGTAGCCTATAAACTCGCATTACCTCCAAGCATGTCTCGTGTTCATAATGTTTTTCACATATCTATGCTTCGTAAATATATGAAAGACTCGAACCACATTATTGAGTTAGAACCGGACGAGATAGCCGAAGATTTAACATATGAGGAGGTACCTGTTAAGATATTGGATAGGAAAGAGCATGTCCTACGCACGAAGGTTATACCACAAGTTAAGATTTTGTGGAGAAACCATGCTATTGAAGAAATGACATGAGAGTTAGAATCAGAAATGAAAGCGAGGTATCCTCACCTTTTCGAAACACCAAGTACGTACGTCAATTTCGAGGACGAAATTTCTTAAGGAGGGGAGGTTGTAAGACCCCAACTTATTAATGAATAAAATCAAATTTCCTCTAATTATTATTGTGAATAATAAGGTGTTAATTTGATATAATATTTTGGTTATGGGTGAAATGTGAAAAATTTGCAAAATAAACAAGTGGTTATAAAATATTCATTTATGTCGGGGAATATTCGGTTAGTCGTGGAATATTCTTTCTGTCAGGGAATATTCGTACGACGGCGCAGCTATCTGTGTGCCCCATAACGAAAAATAGTCGGGGAAAGATAACAACAAAAATTGAGTTTTTATAAATAACGGTGTAGTTGTTACCGTTAATATTGTTGGAATACCCAGTGGTTAAAAATACAATAATACGCGTGGTTGCACAGTAGCACACAGATTGCACAGTATTTTTGAATTATTGATTCTTACGAAGGAAAGCACTACTCAATAATTGTTACAGTAGTTACTGTTCAATATTTTATTTTATTTATTCAATAATTGCTGCGTTGATATTTTATATTATTGTTGTTCAATAATTATTACTGCACAGTATTTCCCGTTATCATATCAATAATTCATATTATTTGAATAATATTATTAGATAACATTATTAGCAATGTCTAGAAAGTTCTGTCTAAGGAGAGGTTTGGTCACCTAATTGCGCACCAAGAAGGAGAAATCCTTATTGGAAAGCGCCCTCTTTCCTTGGAACGACCTGGTTGTCATAAATGTGATTCTGTAATATTATTTGTGAATAATTAATTATTGATTCATATGATAAGGAAATATTTATTTTATGTGAATATAAATGATGGATATATTTTTGTGGTTAAAAATGAAGGAGTTAATGTTGAGGTGTTTTATCAGTATTTTTGTCGGAATGGATGTATTAAAAATCAAATTAGGATTTTTGAGATATTTTGCGGGGGTTATAATTTTTAATCCGATCGTTGGATCGTTGTGATTTTTTGATATGTTATACATATATAAGTTGAGTATATGTCCACAAATTTTGAACCGTTAAAAATGAACGTATGATTTGTTATGAATTTTACGAGATGACTGGTTCAGAAATTATTGAATTTTTGGAGTATATCATTTTGGTGGAAAATTTTAGAATTGGTGGGCCCCACTTTTGGTTGATGAGAAAATGTGTTGAGATTTTTATTCAAATGTGGTAGGCTTGAATAGTAGCAGGTAAAGCCATCAGGATGCAGGTTAAGTCTGCTTCGGCGTGCTAACAATTTCTTATAAATAGAGGGCTAAGTTAGAATTGAAAATCACACCAGAAACAAGTTTTCTCTCTTTCTCTCTCTAGATTATTGAGTGTATTTTGTGAGTATTTAGATACTTTGTGAGTTTCTATTCATCAGTGTAAGTTTTTTTCAGCCTTATATCGATATTCTAATCAGAAGTACTGGTATTTTGAGGTAAGGGATGTTATGTTCTTTATAAATGATATTATTATTTCAATATCATTATGCCGAAATATTGGTTTGAACTTTTTTATCAAATTTGAAACTTTTTATGTCGGAGTTACTATTCACGTATACGGCACTATTCACGAATACGACACTATTCACCGAAAAATGAAATTTTCTTCTTTTTGTCCATGTTGTCTATTATGGTTACTATCTTTGATTGTATCCATGTTTTGATCATTATTTTTGAATTTTGCTTTAAAATTGGTTATTTCGGAATATTATTGAACTTGGATAAACTGTAATACGAATCCTTAGTATTTGATCTTTTATCTCAGTGGATTCATTTTCTTTTAAATATTTTTTATCATTCTCAGTCCTAAATGATGATATTACTGAATATCTTTGGCCTGTAGTGCAAAGATGTATGATTACCTGATAAATATCTTTGGCCGTAGTGCAAAGATGAACACGTGTTGAGATGAACATGACCAACTGGTGATATAAATGAATATCGTTGGCATGTAGAGAAAAGATGAATATTTGATTCAAGATGAATATTGATTGATATTACAGGGATAAAATATTGATGATAGACTTTTAAATCTTAGAAGATAGTAGAATTCTTTCTCTACTTGACTCTTCTAATGGATTGTTGTTTTTGCTGCAGTTGTTGATCTAAAACTTGTTGTCGATTATATTCTATCAAATTTTTCTCTGTTGAAAACTAATGATAATTTGTTGTATATTATCTTAGTCATAATATTCTTTACTGAGCTAGTTGAGCTCACCCTTTTTGTTCTATTTTTCTCAGGAGGCAAGAATATAGCGGGAACTAGTCGGGGTGTGGAGTGATGTTTTCAGTCAGTGGTGTTAGCAGTCCTCACTATTTTATAAAATAGAGTGATAATAATTGTAATAAGGACTCCTTTTGAGTTCGTATACTCTCTAGTAGAGAATGTTTGTATTCAAACTCACAGTATTAGGTTGTTGTATTTTGCAGAACAATTATTAATGATGTTGTAGTTGATTCTGTACCAAGTTTTTGGCGACTCCTAATGGGTGATGTATACCTATTTTGGGGGCGTCACAATTATACTTAATTATTGTTACAGTAATTGCTGCATAATATCTTTCATATTATTAATTCAATTATTGTCACAGTATCATCTGCATAATATTTTATATTATTAAATTAATAATTGAGACCACAAAGTTATTCATATTATTATTTGCAATATTGAGAATGTCTAGAAAGTTCTGTCAAGAAGATGTTTGGTCACCTAATTGCACGCCAATAGGGAGAAATCCTTATCGAAAAGCCCCCTCTTTCCTGGGAATGATCTGGTTGTTAAATATTGTGAGTTATAATATTAATGATAAATAAGTTCGTGTTGATTAAAGATGAAATTGATATTTCCATTATGTTGGGATTATTAGTGTTAGTGGAAATCAACATCTATTTCGATAATAATCGATGTCTGTAGGTTATATTGACCAATCGGGTAATTAATCAGATAAATGAGTAATTAATTGCTATTAATTCACATGCTTATAACTATTTGTTCATATGCATGTACTATTAGGGGAGGTGGTGCAAGATTGATAATACTTGCATGACTAAATTAAAAATGGAGGTATAGATGAAGGTACTATACTGTAATTATTATTTTTCACATGATTGTACTATTGATTCACATGATTGTACTATTGATTCACATGATGTACTATTAGGGGAGGTGGTGCAAGTTTTATAATACTTGCAGGACTAAATTAAAAATTAAGGAAAAGATGAAGGCATTATACTGTAATATTTCGAGCCCCAAAACGTGCAATTATCGAAACTATATTTTTCTATAAATAGAAACTCATTCTTCTTTCATTCTCACCAATTCAGTAAGACTCACAAGAGCAATTATAGAGAGAGAAACTATAGAGAGAAAAAAGAAGATAAGTTTGCTACCTCACTATTCCAGTATCCAGTCTTCTTCTGAGGTAAGAGATATTATTTTTTTTAGTATTCATAAGGAATAATATTTTCTTCCATACTCTGTAGTATGTGAGTAATATTATTTCGTCTCGTATTCATGATTATACCCTAATTTTGTTAAAGTATTGCTTCTATACTCCGTGAAATTAGTAGAATATCCCTGAAATTTGCGATTCATCTAGTATCGTTTCACAAGGATATTTTATACACATTCTTGTTAAATTTTAAGTTTTTCATGCTGGAGTACTGTCCATGAGTAGTATTCATTTTTACGTTACTATTCACGGGGTACTATTCACAAAGTACTATTTATAGGTACTATTCACAAAGTACTATTCACGAGTACTATTCACAAAATACTATTCACGGGGTACTATTCCTAAAGTACTATTCACGGGATACTATTCACTTGGGTACTATTCACCCAGGGAATTATTCATGACAAAAATTAATTTTTTTGTTGTCCAAATCATTTTTGATACAGTATTATTCTTGAATTTTACTCCACAAAGTAGTATCATGCTGACAATTTGGATAATATTGAATTCTGGATAAATTAAATTATAAATCTTTAAAAATTTATCATTTGCTTTCTTTTAATTGAATTCTTATATCATTGTCATCATCCTTATGCTAATATTATGATAAAAGTCATCTGTGGCTTACGTGCATAGATATACTATTGATTGGTATGATTATGACCAAGGATTATTCAGTATAATCATGACCGTTATGTTATAAATGATGTGGTAAAAGTCCTCATTGGCTTGTAGTGCATTGATGGATAGTTGTTGGTATGATTATAACCAGAGATTATTCGGTATAATCATGACCATTGATGATTACATGAATATCCTTGGCCGTGGTGTAGGGATGATTCGATGATGCGATTTATTTATTAAGCTGAGTCTCAGCGATAAAGTTGATGAAAAACCTTTTTTAAATCATAGAAGATAGTAGATATCATGCTCTACTTGACTCTTCTAATGGATTGCTTGTTCCACTGCAGTTAAACTTGATGTTTATTATATTTTGTTAGTTTAACATTGTTGAAGGCTAACGATAATTTATTCTGCATTATCGTAGTCATAATATTTCTTACTGGGCTAGTTAAGCTCACCCTTTGTTTTCATTGTTATCTTCAAGAAATGAGAATATAGCTAGGACTAGTCGGAGGACAGAGTGACGGTCCAGATGTTTGCATTAGTAGTCCTCACTATTTAGTGAAATAGTGTGATAATAAATGTAATAAGGACTCCATTTGAGTTTGAATACTGTCTAGAAGATAATATTCGTATTAAAACTCTCAGCTTATGTTTTGTCGTATTTTACACGATAGTTGTATAATTAAGTTGTATTTAAATTTTATACCATGTATTTGGCGACTCAGAATGGGTGATGTATACCTATTTTGGGGGCGTCACACTGTATGATACCTTCGAAGAGATGTATTATGTGTTAAATTTGATTTACATCAGTTAGCATTGTTGTTGAGCACACACGCACTATATTAGTGATAACAGTCTAAGATTTGATGATTGATTGAGAAATTACTGATGAGTTTAGATATGATGTATTATCATGTTTACTTGATTTCTCTAAAGCTGATTGAATAGACTTGTTTATGTCATTACTGCTGGATTCGTAGGCATGTAGATTAGTTGCATTGCATAGCATTGTTGTTTTGTGTTTTTGCTTGAGGACAAGCAAATATTTAAGTTTGGGGGGTATTTGATAAGTAAGTTTTATACCTACTTATCTAGTATCTATTACTTGAATTATTTGCTTAATCTCACGTTTCTTAGTTACTTTTCATGCATTTTGTGTTCATTTTGTAGATTTTATACTTGGGAGCTGTGTGAGCGATTATTGGTATGAAAACGCAAGGAAAAGAAATTTGGACATCGTTTGGCCTTCCATGTTTATTTCATGTTCTTGGCTTGGAACTTGAATTATATTGTAGAGCTTCTTCTTAGCTTTCCGGAACATCTTGAATCATTCAAATCGGAGTTCAGATGCAAGAGTTTTGACCTTTGTACCTACGGACATCGAACTTCATTGCTTTGGGTGGCCATTTGCACATTAGTCACTTCTAGCCCAATTTCTACCTTCATACGTCCATTATTTCTCAATTCTCAAAGAATGAAAGTTGTAGAGCTCGTCGATATCTTCGATTTGATAGGTGGCAGGCCTCATAACTCTTCGCGGATCAAACGTTATTGCCGTTTTACCAGAGGACACTGCAGCAGAAAAAGGATGCCCGCCGGAGCGGGCTTTTACTATACAAAACCCCCGCCGAGGCGGGGATACCAGCTGCAAAATAGTACCATAGCCAGCCGGTGCGGGCTTTTTGTGAAGGAAAGCCCTGCCAGAGCGGGGGTACGGGCCAGAACACGTTTTTGATGTGTTTTGGGTCGAATTTTGATACCTTTTTGACTCTAAATTGGATTGGGTTTGTTCCTAAGCTAAAAATTAGACTTGTAACCTATAAATACATGATGAGAGGCATAAAAGAGAGGGGGGAGATTAAATTAGAAAGAGGATTCCATTAGATTAGATTAGAGTAGATTAGAGTAGATTAGATCAAAACTCTAGTTCTTGTTAGATTTGGAGATTGAAGCAACTTGGAGACCATTGAATATTCAAAGTAGAAACAAGGAGGGAGCTTCAAATCTGCAGACAACATATTCTATCTTCTTATCTTCTTCTATCTTTGTATTTTAATGATTATTCAATTGTGGATTCTTAGTTTTAATTCAATAATAATGAACTAATTCTTTGTTTGAGATTAAAATGGATCTTATTGTGTAGTTTATTTCAATATGATTCGCTATCAATTATTATGTTCTATCGTGAGGATTGTCTATTGTGATTTGGACTTAATTCCCTAGCTATCAATTATCGTGATAATCTATATGAACTCGAGAGATGAAGTTTAGATTTAGATCTGATTATGATAACATGTGTTTGTGATTTCTGCATAGATGGAATTCATGATTTGTGTTTAGGATATAGATATGCCTTTACGCCATATGTAATCTTATAGAGAACTTGCGCTTTAAATCCTTTTTAATTGTAATTCACATAGAGATATAATGGATTAGCTAATTAGGGTGTCTTGCTTAATTCTATCATTTTTGGATTTAAGTGAGATGTGTATTATGCATCGAGAGGTGGTTTTATCTGCTTTAGTGTTATTAATTAACAATTCAGGATAGAGAATAATTGATGAGAAGTGTTTTAACTTAAATGAAGCAATAAGTGAAGTTGTGATTTTAAATCTCCGTAATCTTAATTTAACTAGTAGAATTTAATAGTAGTTTAATTATATAATTTGAAATTCATTCGTTTAGATAAGATTGAGTTGGTTACGGGTTAGTACTTGGTGATTGTTATTAATCAATTTCTCGTGAAAACGATACTCTACTTTCACTTTATTACTTGTTGACCATGTATACTTGAGGATAAGCAACTGTTTAAGTTTGGGGGTATTTGATAAGTAGGTTTTATACCTACTTATCCGGTATCTGTTACTTGAATTAGCTGCTTAACTCATGTTTCTTAGTTACTTTTCATGCATTTTGTGGTCATTTTGTAGATTATATTCTTGGGAGCTATGTGAGCAACTATTGGTATGAAAATGCAAGAAAAAGGTGACTATTGGCATGAAGAAGCAAGGGAAAGCAATTCGGACATCTTTTGGACTAAAATACGCAAGCAAATACAAGAAGGGAAGATTGAAGGATATTTAACACCATGTTGGATGTATGTTCTTGGCTTGGAACTTAGATTTTATTGTAGATCTACTTCTTAGCTTTCCAGAACATCTTGAACCGTCCCAATCGGAGTTCGGATGCGAGAGTTATGGACTTTTTATCAACAAAGATCAAAGCTAAGAATTGTCATGCTTGCCATTTACGCAGCATCTACTTCAAGCTCGATTTCCACCTTGATCCAATCCGAATCTGTCAATTCTTAAAGACTGAAAGTTGTAGAGCACGTCGATATCTTCGATTTGATAGGTGGAGGGCCTTGTAATACTTCCCGGATCAAAAGTTATGACCTTTTTACCAGAGGACACTATAGCAGAAAAAGGATGCCCGCCGGGGCGGGCTTTTACTAAGGAAAACCCCCGTCGGGGCGGGGGTACAAGCTGGAAAATAGAACCATAGCCAGCCGGGGCGGGGTTTTTGTGAAGGAAATCTCCGCTGGGGTGGGGGTACGGGCCAGAACACGTTTTTGATGCGTTTTGGGTCGAATTTTGATATCTTTTTGACTCCAATGGATTGGGTTTGTTCCTAAGCTAAAAATTAGACTTGTAACCTATAAATACATGATGAGAGGCATAAAAGTTATGATATAGATTTGATTAGGAGATGATTCCAAGAGATTAGATAAGAGTAGATTAGGACTAAAACTCTAGTTCTTATGAGATTTGGAGATTGAAGCAACTTGGAGATTGATGAGTGAGTTTTATACCCATGAATTGAGTACACTTGAGCTTAATCTTTTGGATTTTTTAAGTGTTTGTGTCTATTCATTCATGTTTTACGTTGTTTTGTAGGAATTGGGACAAAAGTTACTTGGATCGACATTCGGGATGGCTAGATTCGCGTTTTCGGCTTGCTATTTACACAAAAGTCACTTCAGAGCCAATTTGAGTATTGCTCCGGACCTTACTTTGAAAAACTTAAAGAATTAAAGTTGTAGATCTATGTCTCCTCTTTCCGTAACATCTTGAATCATCAAAATCGGAGTTCAGACGAAGAAGTTATGGCCATTTTCCCAAAGGACGTCGGAGCAGAAAATTTCCAAAATTGAGGCCATCGCAGGGGTGCCCAAATCAGGCTTATTTGCAGCGCCGGGGTGCTGGAAGGCAGTGTCGCAGTGCCGTTCCTAGCGCTGGGGCACTGGGGCACTGGGGAAGGGTCTAGTTAGGCTTGGACGCGTTTTGGGGCAAATTTTGACACTTTTTTGACTCCAAATTGGATTGGGTTTGTTCCTAAGCTAAAAATTAGACTTGTAACTTATAAATACATGATATAAGGCATAAAATAAAGGGGTATTACATATATTAGATTAGAGATACACTCCATTAGATTAGAACATAAACCCTAGTTCTTCTTAGTTTTGGAGATTGAAGCAACTTGGAGACCATTGAAGATTCAAAGTAGGAGCGAAAGAGGAGTCTCAAGACTACTGACAATAAATTCTATTCTCTTCTCTTAACATACTTTTATCTTTTAATGTCTAGTCAGTTGTGGATTCTTGGTTTTAATTCATTAATTATGAACTAACTCTTTTATTAAGATTTAAATTGAACCTTTTATGTTTATGAATTAATTATTTGATTTATTCCAATTATTTATGTCAAGGTGAATTGTTTATCTTGTCTTGTGCTTATTGCTTAATTATTTGATCAGTAATTACCTTGTTACTCTAGAAGGAATTGAAAGAGGAATTCTAGGGTTAGAACTGGGCATGATATCATGTGACTTAGTTATTTGCAAAGTGAATAATTAGGTTTGTTAATTGAATGGAAATATCTGTTCACCACATGTAACCTATAATTTAATTTTCTTAATTAGAAAAATCACAATTTGCAGTTGTTTAAATAAAATTGATTTGGTTAAGAGTTAGTACTTGGTAATTTTTATTAAATAATTCATCGTGGGAATGATACTTTTCTTATCACTTTATTACTTGTTGACCGTGTATACTTGCACGTATTCATTGATTGCGAAATCAACCAACAAGTTTTTGGCGCCGCTGCCGGGAAATTAATTTAATAATTATTTACCAATATTAATTTCAATCAAATTAGTCTTAGTTTAGACATTTTTATTTTAATTTTTAATTCTCTTCTTATATTTCTCTCTTTTCAGGTACCATGGATGACTTTTCGTATCAATGGCCATACACGAACATGACTCAATCAAGGGAAACATGGATTGATGGATTTAATACATCTTCTGTAGAGCCAATACAAATTGAGGCAAATTCGAAGGCGTTGGAGGTTATCGCAGCCCAACGGAGTCGAAGGATGGCAAGAATGACTCAGCCAAGGGGAGCGGAGATTGACAGACTCGAGAAACTTTCTGTATTATCAGCACAGATTGAGACACTTTCGAGGATGTTTAAAGCTTTTGAAGCTCAACGTCGTCAAAGTGTGGCGGTTACTTGTGATTATTGTGCTGGAAATTATATGAGTCATCAATGCGCCATCAGTTTCGAGCCGGTACAGTATAGTGGTGATTACCCCAATAATTATGTCTATCCCAACAACTATCATCAGGATTGGGGGTATCACCTAAATTTTTTATGGAGTAACAATCAAGCTCAAGCACCTAGACAACAAAACACATCCGGATTCCAAAATCAGACTCAACAACAACCAGAGAGGAAATCAAGTTTGGAAGAAACCTTGGAGAGATTTATTAAAGCTTCTGAAAAAAAGAACGAGGAACATGAAAAAAAATTTAATCAAATGGAGCTGAATATGCAAAGCCAAGGTGCGTCGATCAAGAATCTGGAAAATCAATTGGGACAGATAGCACATGTGTTGAACAACCATCCTCAATAGACTTGGCTCTATGACATGGATGATGAGACTGATGATGAGCCCGAACCAAATCTGCAATCGGATGTGCCAAATGATATATATGTTGAAAGAAAGGAAACAATTGGGGACCAAGAAAAGGAGATCGGCGAAGATCTAACTTTGAGTACCAATGAAGATGAGCCAATTTTGATAGTGTCCCATGTACATTCTCCACTAAAGTTCTATAATCCGGGCAGTTTTGCAAAACCATGCCCAATTGGTAGTCATGTCGTCGGCAAAGCTCTTTGTGACATAAGAGCTAGTATAGTTATGGAGTCATGGTGGGATGAAAAGGAGAAGATAGAGGAAGATTCCATTCTGTTTATTAAGCTTCAATGCCCTAATCTGATCATCGACATAATGGAGAAAATACCTAGTTGTTGGACGTTCTTAATAGGGAACCTATCTACAAATAGCATGCTAGGTGACTTTAATTCAAGGGCTTTTGCTAATGGGAACCTCCCAAAAGAGACATTGCTACTGATGGATGGAGGATTCCTCAATTTCCGTAAGGGAATTGGATACAAAATTGAAGAAGTCAAGCCGAGACTATAAAACAAGCGCTTATTAGGAGGCAACCCAAGTTTTATTTTTATTTTTAGTTTTTATTAGGTTTTATATTAGTAGTTTTGAATTTGCATTTATTTAAAATTTAATAAAATTGTTTCTATCATGGTTTACAGGTTATTCAAGTCAAATTCTAGTGTGGTGGCTAATTTGTTCCATGTGCCTAGCTTATTCTCCAAACTTAGCGCACAAGAAGGAAGATTGCTATATTTTCAGGGAAGTCCTCTACTTTAATTTTTTCTATTTTAGCCATCGAGGACAATGTCTAGTTTAAGTTTGGGGGTATTGTAGTGTCGTATTGCATATAGTTAGTTATCTGCATGGTAGTTCAATTTTTTTGTGTGTAAGCATTGTATTTTTTTTAGGTTACATATAATACATGGTAGTTATTTGCATATTCATATATATGTTGCATTAGTATGTGTTCATGTAGTATAATTACATTTTTTTTGCATGAATCTATGTGATCGGTTGGTGTGGTCTTAGCTCGGCCTATGATAAGATTGGTTTTGCATGTTAACTTGAGCAGTGTTGATAATTGATGATGAGTTCTAATTTTAATCATGATGATAATCTGAGTTTGTCTTAAACTTATGTAACCGGTTAGAACTTAAAGTTTAACTATTTTAATCCACTTGGTTCAAGGGTTTTATAATTTGTTTCTGAGGAAAAATCTTAGTTAAAATTTAAGGAAATTAGCGAACTGGCGGTAAAGGTTGGAATGACGTAAAAGCTTGAGTTTGGGGGAATCTATGGGGTGTATATATACAAAAAAAAAGAAAATGAAAAAAAAAATGATGAAAAAAATATAGAAAATCCAGAAAAAGAAAAAAAAGAGAATAAACACCATGGCATGCTTGTCTAGTTTTGTGGCCTCTGTTACTTGAGTAAGTAAGCCCGAGGGGATTATCTTTACACCTAGCGCCCTAAGGTCTTAATGGCTTGGGAGTCGTTGGTCGAAAGCTCGTTAAGGTAGCACTGAAAAGCCTAAGGGAATAAGACATAGCACAGCCATGAGAAAAAAAATAAAAAAAAAACACGAGAAAAAGCAAAAATGCCCTCGTGGTTGAATAAAAGTATAGATAAATCTTGTATTTACCCTTAGACTTGGTAATTGCTTAGTTTTAACTAGAGTTGTCATGTTCACAAAAGTAATTGAATTGGAACTAAAATTTTTCTTCTAAGAAGTTTGTTATGTGATTATCTTGAACTTTGGTTGGTTAGAATGGTTTGCAAGCACACACACACAACATGGGTGATGACAGGTTTGGATTGACTAACTGGTTAGAGTTATGAACTTTGATTTGATCGGATAAATTATTTGAGTATCATTGGTATCTTTGAGGCCTGTTGCTATATATCATACTAATTTATTATTGGATTCGTAGGTATATTAGAAAGTAGATCATACATATGCATTCATGTAGTTGAGTTAGTTTATTTATTTTTAGTTCTTATGTATTTTTGCTTGAGGACAAACAAAGGTTTAAGTTTAGGGGTATTTGATGAGTGGGTTTTATACCCATGAATTGAGTGCATTTGAGCTTAATCTTTTGGATGTTTTTAAGTGTTTGTGTCTATTCATGCATGCTTTACATTGTTTTATAGGAATTGGGATAAAAGTTACTTGGATCGACGTTCGGGGTGGCTAGATTCGGGTTTTCGGCTTGCCATTTACACAGCAGTCAGTTCAGAGCCAATTTGTGTATTGTTCCAGACATTATTTTGAAAAACTCAAAGAATGAAAGTTGCAGATCTACGTCTCCTCTTTCTGGAACATCTTGAATCATCAAAATTGGAGTTCGGACGAAGAAGTTATGGCTATTTTCCCAAAGGACGTCGGAGCAAAAAATTTCAAGAATTGAGGCCAGCGCCGGGGCGCCCAATTCAGGCTTATTTGCGGCGCCGGGGCGCTGGAAGGTAGTGTCGCAGCGCCGTGCCCAGCGCTGGGGTGCAGGTCTGGTTAGGTTTGGACGCGTTTTGGGGCGAATTTTGACACTTTTTTAACTCCAAAATGGATTGGGTTTGTTCCTATGTTAAAAATTAGACTTGTAACCTATAAATACATGATGTAAGGCATAAAATAAAGGGGGATTACATAGATTAGATTAGAGATATACTCCATTAGATTAGAACATAAACCCTAGTTCTTCTTAGTTTTGGAGATTGAAGCAACTTGGAGACCATTTAAGATTCAAAGTCGGAGCGAAGGAGGAGTCTCAAGACTACTGACAATAGATTCTATTCTTTTCTCTTATCATACTTTTATCTTTTAATGTCTATTCAGTTGTGGATTCTTGGTTTTAATTCATTAATTATAAACTAACTCTTTTATTAAGATTTCAATTGAACCTTTTATGTTTATGAATTAATTATTTGATTTATTCCAATTATTTATGTCAAGGTGAATTGTTTATCTTGTCTTGTGCTTATGGCTTAATTATTTGATCAGTAATTACCTTGTTACTCTAGAAGGAATTGAAAGAGGAATTCTAGGGTTAGAACTGGGCATGATATCATGTGACTTAGTTATTTACAAAGTGAATAATTAGGTTTGTGAATTGAATGAAAACACCTGTTCACCGCATATAACACATAAGGAATTGGGATTAGAAGGAGTTTAATTCAATTGTTTTGTATAGGAATATAGCAAGATTAATCTGGATTAAATAGAAGTCAATTGATCACTTAGAAAATGACTTTTGGCATTTAAGAATTCCTGTTAACAATTCAGTAGGCATAATAATTGGGATAATTGGGATAATTGGTTTATAGTTCATAATTGGGGATATTGTAGTCTTAACATTTATTTATTTGAATTCATTTATAAAGTAATTTAGTTTAATTAGTTAATTTAGTTTTCTTAAATAGAAAAATCACAATTTGCAGTTGTTTAAATAAAATTGATTTGGTTAAGAGTTAGTACTTGGTAATTTTTATTAAATAATTCCTCGTGGGAACGATACTTTTCTTATCACTTTATTACTTGTTGACCGTGTATACTTGCACGTATTCATTGATTGCGAAATCAACCAATAGAGACCATTGAAGATTCAAAGTAGGAGCATGGAGAGAGCATCAAATCTACAGACAATAGATTCTATCTTCTCATCTTCTTCTACCTTTGTTTTTTATTGTCTATTCAATTGTAGATTCTTAGTTTTAATTCAATAATCATGAATTAATTCTTTGTTTAAGATTACGATGGATCTTATTGTGTAGTTTATTTTAATATGCTTCGCTATCAATTATTATGTTCTATTGTGAGGATTGTCTATTGTGATTTGGACATAATTATTTAATTTATTGGCCATCAATTACCGTGATAATCTATATGAACTCAAGAGATGAAGTATAGGTTTAGATCTGATGATGATAGTATGTGTTTGTGATTTCTGCATAGACGGAATTCATGATTCGTGTTTAGGATAGAGATATGCCTTTACGCCATATGTAATCTTATAGAGAACTTGTGCTTTAAATTCTTTTTAATTGTAATTCACATAGAGATATAGTGGATTAGTTAATTATGATGTCTTACTTAATTTTATCATCTGTGGATTTAAGTGAGTATGTGTATTATGCATCGAGAGGTGGTTTTATCTGTTTTAGTATTCTTGATTAACAATTCAGGATAGAAAATAATTGATGAGAAGTGTGTTAACTTAAATAAAGCAATAAGTGAAGTTGTGATCTTAAATCTCCGTAATCTGATTTTTAATTAGTGGTAATTAGAATTAGTATAATTAAATAATTTAATTTATAATCTTAAATTGTTTGTTTAAATAAAATTAGTTTGATTAAGGGTTAGTACTTGGTAATTTGTATCAATAATTCCTCGTGGGAACGATACTCTACTTACACTTTATTACTTGTTGACCACGTATACTTGCGTGTTGTGCGTAATTAGATTTTACCCAACAATGAGATAAGACAACTCATTTAGAGATTTAAGTTCAAGAACTTGCGTTCGTTATAAAGAGAATAAAACTGGGAAAACTTGCTTAATTATAAACAAGTTAGGATATATCAAACAAGGATTAGAGTTCACAACTTGCTTAAATAGAGTTTAGAGTTAAAAAACTTGCTCAAATAAAGTTTAGGGGTAAAGAAAGTTGCCTCGTGCGTAAGCTATAAATTACAACTCATGTTCACCTACACATATTATTAGAATCACAACATCTATTAGATATACTAACATCCACTTTCCAAATTAAAACTCGTTTTTAGTTAAACTTGCTACTTTAGTATAAGTTTCAATTCACACCGTATACACTTCAAAAATCACAAGTATTAGATTTGAAACACTTATTCACTAACTCATGTGTTCAGTAAATCACAACGTAAAGTTTTAACGACTTACTAATTTTACAACTTTGGAATTACCAACAACATGAGACAAATCTATTATAGTAACTTTATTACATGTTCATCACATTATTATTCATTAGACTAAGTTACAATGGGTTTTTAAGGTCTGCATAATCAACATGCATTATTGCCTCTGATCTGGGCATGGCACAGATGCGCCATATTTAAACATGGTACCAGCGCAGCTGCGCCGTTTCTAGCCTTGACACAAGCGTAGCTGCGCTGGTGCGCAGACAGAAACTACGCAGTTTGTTTCACACATAAAATAGCAAATTATGCATACCCGTATGACATAGAACTCATATAAACATTATTCATCACATATATACCAACTTAGAACAATTAAACAACAACTACAAACAATTTAAATCCTTTGAATTCCATGTTTTTACAAAGAAACTCCTGTAGACACTCGAAATTTTCTGCACACCTGTTACTGACATTGCAGGAGGGCAGATTCATCTTTCAGAGATATCCCTAGAAGACAGCTTATATCCAGTCCGGATACTACCGAAAGTTCAACCTTGGAACACACACCAGGAGTATCAGTTCCAACCTCGGAGATAACCCCTAGGCAGTCAGTTCAAATACCAGAAATTCCACCGGAGAAGGCCGATTTATCTCGGAGATAACCCCGAGATATTCAGTCTCAGTCCCAACACTGGGAGTAGCAGTTACCAACCTTGGAGATAACCCCAAGGAGTTCAGTTGCAGTTCCAGAGATAACCCCAAAAATGTTTGTTTCAAATGCATGCAATCAGCTTTAACCTCGGCACTCACACCGAGGCACTCAGTACAAGACCCAGAGATAACACTGGGAAGATAGGCACACCTCAGAGATGACATTGAGGACCTTCAACACCTGCAACAGTCCAATCTCAAAGATAACCCTGAGCAACGTCTGCTTTATCAGCCCAAATCGGAGATAACCTCGGTGAGGGGCAAAGTCATCATCTTGCCACCTTGACGCCACATCGCACCGTTTTAACATCTCATACATACATTTCTACACAACAATGTCCCAAAAGAACCAAGGAGGTCCAATCCCGAGTGACTATTGCACAGGGCAATAGATAAAATTTAAAGCTTGAAGACCGGAGGGCATGGTCCCATCTTCCTGACTTTGTACAACCTCTAATCTTATGTCATTGCGTAACTCTCGACAACATAGGTCCGAAATATGTCTTATATACCTCAGTCGGATGCCCGTATTGCAATTTTGAAAGTTCGAGCGGACATCACAGTGCATACGTGCACGTACTTCAAGACGACGTGACCCGCGAAGCCCGGGGCACCCCAGGAAGTCGCAGGTACATCTGCGGCTAGCCGCAGGTACACCTTCGGCTCCCTCCTCTATAAATAGAGGGCTTGGGGTGGCCATTTGGTAAGAGAAAAAATGGCGAAGAAGCCTTGCCAAATTTGTTCTGTACTCACCCTATACTGAGTGCTTTCTTATTTTAAACACTAATGAGCTCACATATAGCTTCTATTTTTTACAGGCGGGAGTCGAGTGTTCATCCATTTAAAGATATAGAAGTCTTCTTTGGCAGCCCACTGTAAGCCTTCTCACACACTTTAAAGCCATTCTCTTCATCTTTGCACACACTATTCTTCACGTTGAGAGTCATGTCGCACATGTATGCCAGAATTTTGGTCCGTGGTTTAATTTCAGTTTGTATATATATATATATATATATATATATATATATGAACTATATATATATAGTTCATATATATATATATATATATATATATATAATCCCGCCTGGAGTTTACTTCATGGCGGTTGATCGTCTTTACAGCTTTCTTTACTTTTCGTCCCGCCTAGAGTCTACTCCGTGGCGGTTGATTGCTTTTACAGCTTTATTTATATTTTTGATCCCCCATGGAGGTGCTTCGTGGTGGCTGATCATGTCTATATATATATATATATATATATATATATATATATATATATATATATATATATATATATATATATATATATTTACAGCTTTTATATATATACCTGCTTACTGCTTTTTAATCAATTGCGGCATCATGTGAGCCTAGGAATTATGTGATCACAGATTTAGTCTACCGGATCTAGATTCGGTTCCCGTGATGGACATTTTCAGCTGTAAGCAGCTTGTAAATTTATTCACGGTGTTTGGATTTCCTCAGATGGTTTTCGTGCACACGAGGAGTTTGGCACTGCTTTGTATATTATTTTCTTGAATATGCTTCGCATCTCGAAATTTAAAAGCAATCCAGCTGAACACTTAATAAAAAATGGGAGTGCAAAAGGTCTCAATTACTATTGAGCACAAGGGTTTGAAAAACCTCTTTTACAAAACATCACTGCCATATCTTGTTTAAAATTGTATTTTTATAAATTCAAACCCTGTGTATATAGGTGGGAACGAGGCCTTGCACTACTTCTATATAACTACACATTGACCCACACACACACACATTCATATAGCAATTTCTTTAAAAGTGGCGATCACCGTGGTAACACGGATGTCGAGGGGTGTCTAACACCTTCCCTCCTCATAATCAAGTCCCCGGACCCTAATGAATCTCGGTTTCGCCGGCCTGTTTAGCAGTGTCACATCACTGGGTCAATGTGCAAACCTTTTCTCGGTTGTGTTGGTACAACCATATAAAAAACCAACTAGCCACTCTTAACAGTCCATCGTCGACATGATACATGTCAGACCTTTTTCACTTGTTTTTTTAAACTAATCTCACCTAACATGAGAACACCAAAGAACAAGTAACGAAAAGGGACAAATAAAAATCCCGACGTCGACAGGTGGCGACTATGCTGGGGACTCCAATAAGAGGACTTAAGCCGCTATTACAAGCTTTTCAAAACAGTTATATGCTTATGTGTGAATATTGCATTTACATTTATGATGAATGTGTACGAATGCATATATTTTACTGCGTATAATGCTTTACACTATATCTACTTGTGATATTAGTGCTTCGCACATGTCATCATTTTCATAAACGGTGAGACACGTTGTATGTGAATGAATGTTGTGTGGTTCCTCCACCAGGAGGCTATCCTGTCGATGTTTGATTACTGGACTCATAGGAAGACTAATTCCAATGAGGCTCAGGAAAGGCACCACCCAAATTCGCTCTAGTTAAAAGACTGGATTAACTTCCCGTTAAGTAAATTACGATGATTTGGGAACCTTCATGCCAAAAATCCACGAGAGTAACCTAAGATAGGTCAGCCTTTGATAAATCAAACGCGGAGGAAAGTCTCTTCATGCTTTCTCATTTCAAAATTACTCGTAAAGTCAAGTACTTGTAATTTCATTCCATATTCATCTCCATGTAATGAGAAATATGAAGGGATATGTGTACATACATATTTAAATTTACATGCTATCCTGTATTACAAACAGCTAACATCCGCCTTGTAGGATAATATTCCTAGAACGGATACATCTCATAGCATGTAAACATTCACATATTCCCTAAGACTAAACTATGCAAGTCTTTCATAGGAAAACAATTGGACCTACTACTTGGTCAAAGTCCAAAAAGGCCGCGAGCCTACAGTCAATTATGTCGTCATCAGACCAGACTGATCTTAATCCAGTTTCTCGCAAAGAATTTGACGGATTATGTAAACAAATCACAGATTTGGCTATTCTGCTTAAAGAACTACACTAGTCTACTTAGAGTACAAGGATTCCCGTACATGCTGAATCCTATACACAAGGAGGAACCCAAGGTCTTGATACAACCGTTATAGTACCTGAACTTCAGTTGGATACGACCAACAAAATTCATGATACCACCCATCTCAAAGGAGATCCAGACACCGGTGATATCAGGAAAAAGGTCCTTCAAATGGAAGAAACCCTTCGTCCTATCAAAGGAATTGGAACACACGAGAGTGTCTCATATGCTGACCTTTGTATATTCCATGGTGTTCATTATCCAGAAAAGTTCAAAACTCCTGACTTCAAAAAATACGATGGGTTAGGGGATCCTTACACACATTTGAAGGTGTTCATTGGAGAACTTGGACCTTATGCAGAGGACGAGAAGCTCAGGATGCAGCTTTTGTAGAAGAGTCTGACTGGAGAAGCCCATTCATGGTATACCTGATTAGATAACTCAAAGATCTATAGCTGGGAGGAGCTAGCTCACGCCTTCCTCACTCAATATAGCTTCCAGTCTCAAATGGCTCCTGACCGGTACTAGATTACCAAGGTCAAGAAACAGTCCAATGAGTCTTTCAGACAATATGGTCAAAGGTGGAGGCGCCTAGGTGCTCAAGTTATTCCTTCCACGACAGAATCAGAAATGGTGTTGACCTTCATAGACATACAAGAAGCTCTTTTCTATAAAAGAGTCTTAGCTGGCATTGGTAAACCATTTTCTGAAATGATTAAACACGGGGAGATGGCTTAAATGGGATTGAAGTCAGGAAAGATTCAAGACCTAGCTACCCTTAAAGTTGTTGCTGAGCACATCCAGTCCAGAAGTTATGGAAACAACCCCTAGAGCGTCCATAAAAAGAAAGAGGAGGATGTTTCCTTGATACTACAAGGTCAAAAAGGTAATTAGAATATGCCTATCCAGAGGAGAAATTACACTTCCTTTCAAGCACAGTCTTCAAACCCTCCATTGCCAAAAGGTGGAGAAGTCAAATACCCTCGAGTGTTCACACCTTTAGGGGACTCACTCGAGAACATTCTCACTCTTCTGACGACTCAGAAGAAAATCACGCATCTTCTTCCACCAGCCAACCCTAATGGGAGGGGTTTAAATGCTGCTCGGAAATGTGCTTATCATGCCTGGGCACCTGGACATGATACTCAAGATTTTTGGGCCTTGAAACACAAGATCAGAGATTTAATAGACAATGAGGAGATCGTGGTCACCAAACCAGATCAACCTCACGTACAAGACAACCCTCTTCCCCAACACAAGGAGGAAGAGGTCAACATGATTAGTTGGAGCAATGGACAGAGTTCCAATTTTAACGGTGAATCATCCCAAACCATCAAAGACAGTGTTGACAAATGGAATTATGCAAAGTTCTAGTTTATAATGGAACGAAAGATGAAAGCTCTGTGTAAGCAGTAGAGCAATTGGCAGAACTGGTGACCTATCAACATCAAGTCACACGCCAATTAGTCAGCCAGGAGCATGCTAGTCTCCTCCCATTTGTTATGAATACTCCTTTGTCACCTTCAGAGAAAGAAACACTGGAAGACAAAGTGACGAAGAGGGAAAGTGCCAAAGCCCGTCGGGATTTTGCCAATAGAAGGGAGTTTACATACCTGGGCCAACCTATGGAGGAGGTACTTCAGATATTGATCAATGAAGGAACAATCACTTCCCTTCTACGTCCAATTAATCCCCGTTCAGGACGGTTTAATTCTGATGGAGTATGTCAATATCACTCCTATTCTCGCAGTCACATCACGGAAGAATGTTGGGCACTCCGCCACCTTATTCAGAACCTAATTGACAGCGGTGTCTTCCAGTTAGCAGACGACGATACTGTGCTATTTGAAAGTAAAAATACCTGTCCTACTAAATGGAAGGGACTGGTAGCAGTTATATCCGCTAAGGCTGATGGGACTGTTAAACCTTTCACAATACAAGCAATTCAACTTAAAGGAGTTAAAAATCCTTTGAAAGTGGATGCTCCAAAGCCAATCAACTTGCCATTCAAACCACAGTATCCTGCTATCAACTTACAAAAAGTCCCATGGAATTATGGAGAAGCTGAAGGATCCACCACTCATACAACTACTGCAGTGTCGAAGGAGAATCTACTATATCTTTCCCAACGGGTGATGAAGTCTACCATCAAATCAAAGGGGAAAATACCCATGGAGAAGATTGAAAAATTCCTCCGTACTATGGGTCATAATGAAGCCAATGTGGTTTTAAGTTTAAGAGAAGCTCCACATCAAATTTCAATACTGGACTTGGTGTTAACTTCTGAGGATCACAGGAAGATCTTACTGAAGGTTTTAGAAGAAGCATATTTGCCAAAATCAGTGGATGTGGAAAATTTTCAACATTTGGTTGATCACATTTTTAACAACAATGTGATATCTTTCAGTGATGATGATATACCGCCCAAAGGGACCGGTCATTGCAAGCTGTTGCACTTTGCAGTTTTGTCCTCCGGATATATGCTAGCTGGAGTCTTGATAGATGGAGGTTCGTCTCTGAATATCTATCCTTACGCTACGTTCCTGAAGATGAATGTCAATCTCAAACGGATCTGAAGCATCCATACAGTTATTAAAGCTTTTGACGGAGCCCGCCGGAATTCAGTCGAAGAGATTGAGCTGCCAATCGAGATTGGTCCCCATACATTTTGTGTATCTTTTCACGTGCTTAAGATAGATTCAGGATACAACCTGCTATTGGGAAGACCGTGGATTCATATGGATGGGACAGTCCCCTCTACTCTTCATCAGTAACTGAAATACATCATTAATGACAGCCTAGTCACGGTCAATGCTGAACCGGAATGTCCTCAACATAGCGACATACCATTCATCAATGTCAATTTAGATGTTGAGCCGGTCAGTTTTCATGCCTTGGAAGTGAGCAACACTCAATACCATTCTATTGGAATGCCATTTCCCGTACCCAAGATTTCTGTCGAAGTGATGGCAGCAACTCAAGAAATGATATATTTAGGTCATCAGCTTGGACGAGGGCTAGGTAAAAGCCATCAGGGTATTAAGCACCCGATTTAAGTGATCAGTCAAACTGGGACAGCTGGACTGGGCTATTCTGCCAGTTCTAGTCATAGGAATCCACATAAGTATCATCTGATTCCTCCAACTTCAGTTACACGACGATTGTCTCTACCTGCAAATCCTGAGTCCACACAACCTCTGGTAAAGGTGCTAGCCAGCGTAATGGCTATGTTATTTCCCAAGTCGATACCGGTAAAGGAGAAAGAAGTCTTTGTTCCACATCCCAAAATAGAAGAAGAGGAACAAGGAATTAAGCAAGACATCGTTAGAATGATGTTTGGAATACGCATCATTGTCCATGATGAACATACAAACAGATACACCCCAGACGATGATTGCCCAGACATAATGGTCATCATTCGGGAAAAGGAGGACGATGACAGCCCCTCCATCACTGTAGTCCACTAGTCGTTTTCCCTCGACAATTGGAGCAACACTCATTGCATTGGTCGACGAGGGTAAAACGGGCAGGAATTCTTTCTGCCCTGTAGATATCATAACTGCTTACTTTTCTGTACAATATTAGCGGTTGTTGTGTCAGTACATGCTAACACTTTGTATGATTAAACCTTTTCATATATACTAAGTGAAAGTATATTTTGTTTCAGGACTCTGAATTTAGATGTGCCAATGCTTGTTGATAAGATGTCTCTTCTCC
Source organism: Panax notoginseng (assembly GCA_016801055.1). NCBI lineage: Eukaryota > Viridiplantae > Streptophyta > Magnoliopsida > Apiales > Araliaceae > Panax > Panax notoginseng. The sequence goes on from CM029023.1 coordinate 66,449,011, forward strand.
ACAAGGATTGTAACTTTGATGAAAAGTTGGATTCAACCTTGATGGAAATACACGAGGACATTGAGGTGCCTCAGAAGATCAAAGAATGGGTCAAAGATAAACCTAAACCCAACATTGATCAAACCACTTCTTTCAATCTCGGAGCCTTAGAAAGCCCTAAGTTAATCCAGATTGGTTTAGACCTTACCCCAAACCAGAGGAATGACATGGTTACGCTACTAACCCAATTCCAGGATGTATTTGCATGGTCTCATTAAGACAGGGTGGGTTTGTCCACTAACATTGTTCTTCATCGCCTTCCCATTAAAGGGGATTCAATCTAGTTAAGGAGAAGCTCAGGTGATTGAAACCTGAGTGGAGTTTCAAGGTGAAGGAAGAAATTGTGAAATAATTTCAAGCTGGCATTATCATGGTGTCCACGTATCCTGAATGGATATCCCACATCGTTTCTATGCCTAAACTTAGAGGAAAGGTTCAAGTTTGCATGGATTATCGGGATCTGAACAAAGCTTTCCTTAAAGATAGCTTTCCCGTGCCATTTATCCATATCCTCATTGACAATAATGCTTAATACGACATGTACTCCTTCGCAGATTGCTTTGTGGGGTACCATCAAATTATGGTTGCCGAGGAGGATCGTGAGAAAACTGCCTTCATCACGCCTTGGGGAACCTTTTGCTATAGACGGTTATCGTTCGGCCTCATCAATACCGGAGCCACCTATCAGCGAGCTATAATGGATCTTTTCCACGACTTAATGCACAAAGAAATAGAGATCTACGTGGATGACATCATTGTCAAGTCCCGAAGGGAAGAAGACCACTTAGACCATCTTAGAAAGCTCTCCAATAGGTAGCGTGAGTATAACTTGAAGTTGAATGTAGCCAAGTGCGCCTTTGGCGTTAAATCAGGAAAGTTGCTAGGATTCCTAGTCAGCCACAAAGGGATTGAGCTAGATCCCACCAAAATCCAGGCCATCACGGATATGCCCATTCCTTGGACAGAGAAGAAAATACAAGGATTTTTGGGAAGAATCAACTTCATTAGCAGATTCATTTCTCAACTCACAGCAACATGTGAACCTATCTTCAGGCTGTTAAGGAAGAACTCCTCCATTAAATGGAACGATGAGTGTCAAAAAGACTTCCTTACAATAAAAGAGCAGCTAGTCAAAGCTCCCATTTTGGTACCACCCAGGGATGATGTTCCCCTGTTCATGTACCTATCCGTAAATGATAATGCCATGGGCTGCATGCTGGGACAGAAAGATTATAGAGGGCAAGAACGAGCTGTCTATTATCTCAGCAAAAGATTCAGCAGCAGTGAACACAAGTACACTCTGATTGAGAAGACTTGTTGTGCTTTAGCATGGGCTTCCATGAGGTTACAACATTACCTCCATGGTCACACAACCCATCTCATATCCCGCGTGGATCCTCTCAAGTACATGTTCAATAAACCAATGTTAAATTGACGGCTGTCCAGATGGCAGTTGATCCTATAACAATTTGACATCGTCTATGTGACTCAAAAGTCTATGAAAGGTCAAGGCATCGCGGATCAACTAGGCGCCGCACCATCAGGGAACTTCAAACCCTTGGAAACCTACTTCCCCAATGAAGGGGTAATGACAATTCAGCAACACCATCAGTACGATACATGCCATACGTGGAAAATGTATTTCGATGGAGCTGTTAATATGGAAGGTTCAGGAGCTGGAGTAGTTCTAGTATCTAGAATGGGGGAGCAGTATCCCGTCGCAGTCAAATTATAGTTTGTCAGCACCAATAACACAACTGAGTATGAAGGCTATATAATGGGGTAAAACTTACCTGTTCAATGGGCATCAAGCGGTTAACTGTCTTTGGGGATTTAGAGTTGGTAGTAAAACAATCCACGAGAATCTATCAAACCAAAGAGCTACATTTGTTGCCTTACCATCTGCAAGTTTTACAGATGGCTTCAGAGTTCGAAGAGATCTCCTTTCTACACATTCCTCGTAATAGGAATAACTTTTCAGACGCATTAGCAACTTTGGCCTCCTTGATTCAAATAGCTGACAAGGAACACATGCCAAGTGTCACGTTTTCCCTGCACAAGGCACCAACCTATGGGAACTACGTTGGAGAAGTATTGGATAAGCTACCTCCCATCCAGCATCCTTGGGAGCAACATATCAAGGAGTACCTACGAGATGGATCTACACCCGCTGAGAAAAGGTGGATCCATCAACTTGCTATGAAATTCTACCTGAGCGGAGATACACTCTATAAAAGAGATACAAGACTAGGTCTCCTCAGATGCCTGGACCAAGACCAAGCTCAGAGACTCATGGATGAGATCCATGGTGGAGTCTGTGGCCCACACATAAGCGACCCCCTACTTATTAAGAAGATCCTCAGGACAAGACATTACCCTCAAAGCTGACTGTGATGATCACGTCAAGAGGTGCTATCAATGCCAAATTCATGGAAATGTCATCCATGACCCCTCCGAGGGAGCTCCACAATATGAGTTTGCATTGGCCCTTCTCAATGTGGGGAATGGACGTGAGTGGGCCAATCGAACCCAAAGCCAGTAATGGGCATCGCTTTATCTTCACCATGATCGACTACTTTACCAAATGGGTAGAAGCAGCCTCCTTCCCCAGGGTTACCAAAGAAGTCATCATTGCTTTTATCAGAAATAATGTCATTTGTCGATATGGACAACCAGAGGTAATTGTATCAGACAATGCTAAGAACCTCAACAACAAAATGATGGAAGAGTTATGCAGTAAGTTCCACATCAAACATCTTAACTCCGTCATCTACCGTCCAAAGATGAATGGTGCTGTTGACACGGCTAACAAAAATGTGACGCCCCTAAAATAGGTATACAATACCCATTCTGAGTCGCCAAATACATGGTACATAAAGCAAACTACAACTTCAATAATATAAATGTCGTGTAAAATACGACAATACATACTATGAGTTTAAATACAAATATTCTCTTCTAGACAATATCCACACTCAAATAAGTCCTCATTACAATTATTCTAACACTATTTTACAGAAATAGTGAGGACTGCTAAAACATCTTTCTAGAACCATTACTCTATACCCCGACTCGATCCTGTTATGTTCTCACCTCCTGAGAAGAAAAATGGAACAAAAAGGAAAATGGTGAGCTCAACTAGCCCAGTAAAGAATATTATAACTAAGATAATATACAAAAAATTATCATTAGTCTTCAACAGAGAAAAATCTGATAAAATATAATAGACAACAAGTTCTAGATCAACAACTGCAGCGGAAATAACAATCCATTAGAAGAGTCAAGTAGAGAATGAGTTCTACTATCTTCTAAGATTTAAAAGTTCATCATCAATATTTTATCCCTGTAGCAACAATCAATATACATCTTTAATCAAATATTCATCTTTGCACTACAGGCCAAAGATATTCATTTGTATCACCAGTTGGTCATGTTCATCTCAACACCTGTTCATCTTTGCACTATGGGCCAAAGATATTCATCAGTTAATCATTCATCTTTGCACTACAGGCCAAAGATATTCAGTAATATCATCATTTAGGACTGAGGATGATGAAAAATATTTTAAAGAAAACGAATCCAGTGAGACAGAAGGACAAATATTAAGGATTCGTATAACAGTTTATCCAAGATCAATAATACTCCATAATAACTAATTTTGAAGTAGAATTCAAAAATAAAGACCAAAACATGGATACAAATGAGTCTCCTTTTGAGCTCTTGGAAACTCTTCTCGCATTCCTCGCTCCATACGAATTTTGTATCTTTTCGAGTCAGCTGAGTTAACTGAGTAGCGATTCGAAAAAATCCTTCCACGAATCTCTGATAATAACCAGCTAAGCCCAGAAAGCTGCGCTTTTCGGTTACCGACTTCGGTTGCTCCCAACTTTATATTGCTTCAATCTTCGTCGGGTCAACAGATACTCCATATTTTGACACCATATTCCCAAGGAATGCTACTTCTTCAAGCAAGAACTCGCATTTCTTCAGCTTGGCATAAAGCTTGTTTTCACGAAGCCTTTCAAGTATCAGCTTCAAATGGTGCTCATGATCTTCACGGCTTTTGGAATAGATGAGGATGTCATCAATAAATACAACAACGAATTGATCCAAATATTCCTTGAATACACGGTTCATCATATCCATGAAAGCAGCTGGAGCATTAGTCAATCCAAAAGACATGACTAAGAATTCATAATGCCCGTACAGAGTTCTGAAGGCAGTCTTTGGAATATCCTCAGTTTTAATCTTCAGCTGATGATATCCAGAACGAAGGTCGATCTTTAAAAAGAATTATGCTCCTTGCAACTGGTCGAACAGGTCATCAATGCGAGGTAACGGATACCTATTCTTGATGGTGACATGGTTTAATTCTCGGTAGTCAATACAAAGTCGCATACTCCCGTCTTTCTTCTTTACGAATAAAACAGGAGCACCCCAAGGAGATGTACTAGGACGAATGAAACCGCTGTCTAATAACTCATGTAGTTGGACTTTTAACTCTTGAAGTTCAATAGGAGTCATTCGATATAGAGTTTTAAAAATGGGTTTTGTACCCAGTTCAAGGTCAATAAAGAATTCAACATCACATTCTGGGGGTAGACCGAAAAATTCTTCAGGAAATACATCGGGAAATTCTCTAACAACAGAAATATTATTCAAATCTGACTTGTCTTTGTTCAAGTCCATAACATGGGCTAAGAAAGCTTGACATCCGTTTTTCAATAAACGAATAGCTTTGTTACTTGATATGACAGTGACTGATTTTAGTGGTTTAGTAGTTTGAATTCGTATGACAGGTTGGTTAGGAATATGAAAACTAACAACCTTACGAAAACAATCAATTTTAGCATGATGAGTGGTTAACCAATCAATTCCTAAAATCACATCAAAAGCTAGCATCTTTAAAGAGATAAGATCAACAGGTAATGTGATAGTGCCAACTTGGATCATGCAAGATTTATAAACTGTAGATGTAACGAAGGTTTCACCCAACGGAGTTTCAAATGATAAGTTAAAGTCCAATTTCTCTGGAGTCAAGTTTAAACGTTAAGCACAAGCAGGAGAGATAAAAGAATGGGTAGAACCGGTATCTAGTAAGGTATAAACTTCGCAAGAGTTCAAGATTAGCTTACCCGTGATCGCCTCGTTCGGGACGTTTTAGCCAGTCACCACAAACGCTCTTCCAGGAACCGCTGATTTCGAGTTATCCGGGACAGCCCTTGGAGTTACCATTCCCGTTGAACTTGGTTTTGCTACAGAACAATCCCGAGCTATGTGGCCTTTCTTTCCACAGTTGTAACATACCTTGGATTGTTGTGGATAGTTTGGACTGATATGTCTCTCTTTCCTGCATTTGTAACATCTAACTAGTGGTCGTTCTCCTCCCCTAGAATTTGTTGTTGGTGCTGCTGATGATGTCTTCTCGTCATTGTTGAATCTCCTCTTTCTGAAATTTCCACACGACTCGCCTCTCTTAATATCATGGCCACGATGACCACCCGAGTGGTTACCGCCTTTGTTCGTATTTTTCCCTCCTCGTTGATTATCATCGTTCTGATGACTGCTGTCACCGGTATGACCCTGGTTGTGGTCCCTCGGTTGAACATACACATTATCTCGCTCTAATAATTGAGCCCTGTTTACAACATCTGAATATAAAGAAAATTTATGAGAGATAAGATATTGCCGAATCTCGGGCTTTAGACCTCTCAGGAACTTCCTCGTCATTCGTTCCTCATTCTCTACCAAATGAGGTGCAAACCTGGATAACTCTGCAAACTTCGCCTCGTACTGGGACACCGTTATGTTGTTTTGTTCCAGTCTAATAAACTCTACCTCCTTCATATGACGAATACTTTCAGGAAAGTACTTTTAATTAAATAGTTTCTGAAATGTTTCCCAAGACATGTTGAGTTCGTCAGGCTGGGTACGCTTCACAGACTCCCACCAGTAGTATGTCTCACCGCGGAACATAAAGGTGGTGAATGGAACCTTCTGTTCCTCCGTGCATCCCAAGACATCGAATATCTTGGTAATTTGCTTGACCCACGTTTTCGCCATGATCGGATCCGGCTTTCCCTTAAATTCTAGTGGTCCCAATTCTTTGAACTGCTTGGCTGTGACAAGCCGCGGATTGCTAGCATTTCCACCCGTATTTTGTGCACGAGTCTCCCTCGTCTGGTTTTGCATGAACTGCAAAAAACTCCTAAACATTCCATCATTCATCGTTTGCTCGGTAGTGTTGTTTACATGAGGAATATTGTCTTCCTGTTGCACGTTCTCCTGCTTTGTAACTAAAGGTTGTTCCACAGTCTCATACACTCCATTGTTAACGTTCTCAGCAGCCATTCTTAAATACTGCCATAAAACAAGGGTTAATTAAACAAATTAACATATCACATAATATCCCTATATCATGACCAACCAACAAATAAGCTTAGATAGGACACACTAGCGAAGGATTTACTCATCTCTCCCCTCCTAGTTCTATTCTCCGATCTCCGCCAGAGACCATATCCCTAAGCTTTGATACCAACTGTGATGCCCCCAAAATAGGTATACAACACCCATTCTGAGTCGCCAACTACATAAGACATAAAGCAAACTACAACTTCAATAATACAAATGTCGTGTAAAATACGACAATACATACTGTGAGTTTAAATACAAATATTGTCTTCTAGACAATATCCACACTCAAATAAGTCCTCATTACAATTATTCAAACACTATTTTAAAGAAATAGTGAGGACTGCTAAAACATCTTTCTAGAACTATTACTCCATACACCGACTCGATTCTGCTATGTTCTCACCTCCTGAGAAGAAAAATGGAACAAAAAGGAAAAGGATGAGCTCAACTAGCCCAGTAAAGAATATTATAACTAAGATAATATACAAAAAATTATCATTAGTCTTCAACAAGGAAAAATCTGATAAAATATAATAGATAACAAGTTTTAGATCAACAACTGTAGCGGAAATAGCAATCCATTAGAAGAGTCAAGTAGAGAATGAGTTCTACTATCTTCTAAGATTTAAAAGTCCATCATCAATATTTTATCCCTGTAACAACAATCAATATACATCTTTAATCAAATATTCATCTTTGCACTACAGGCCAAAGATATTCATTTGTATCACCAGTTGGTCATGTTCATCTCAACACCTGTTCATCTTTGCACTACGGGCCAAAGATATTCATCAGTTAATCATTCATCTTTGCACTACAGGCCAAAAATATTCAGTAATATCATCATTTAGGACTGAGGATGATGAAAAATATTTTAAAGAAAACGAATCTAGTGAGACAGAAGGACAAATATTAAGGATTCGTATAACAGTTTATCCAAGATCAATAATACTCCATAATAACTAATTTTGAAGCAGAATTCAAAAATAAAGACCAAAACATGGATACAATCAAAGATAGTAACTATAATAGACATCTTGGACAAAAAGAAGAAAATTTTATTTTTCGTGAATAGTGTCGTATTCGTGAATAGTATCGTATACGTGAATAGTGCTGTATACGTGAATAGTAACTTCGACACAAAAAGTTCTAAATTTGATAAAAATATTCACCAATATTTCGGCATAATGATATTGAAGAAAATGATATCATTTAAGAAGAAAATAACATTCCTTACCTCAAAATAACGGTACTTCTGATCGGAATATCGGATATAAAGCCGAAGGAAGTTTGTACCGAACAACAACTCTCAAAGTATCTAAATACTTACTAAAATACACTCGACAATATAGAGAGAAAGAAAACTTATTTCTGGTGTGATTTTCAATTCTAACCTAAGCGTCTATTTATAGGAAAATGCTAGAACGCCATAGGAGACTAAAATAATAAAATATATTATTATTATTACAATTTCTACGCATGCTTCAAAGACCAAGACCAACCCTCATTTCTGAAAATAATTTCAGCAGCCCACATGTTTTGAAAAATCAAAAGTGGGTCCCACCCATAATTTAATAAAAATTATTTTATTTTCCGAAACTTCAGTAATTCATAATAAATAGCTCTTTTATCAGAAAAATTCAAAACTCGCATGATTCACAAACGGATATCCGAAATTTGTAGAAGAAAGTTTTTCCAAATTCCAAACAAAAGATATCCGAAATTCACAAACGGATGATTTTTAATACCTCCACACCAACAAAATACTGATAAAACACCTCAGCATTAATTCCTTCATTTTTATCCATATAAAAATAAATATATCCATAATTTATATCCACATAAAATAAATATTTTTTTATCATATAAATCAATAATTAATTATTCACAAATAATATTACAGAATCACAATTATGACAACCAGGCCGTTCCTAGGAAAGAGGGGGCTTTCCAATAAGAATTTCTCCTTACTGGCGTGCAATTAGGTGACCAAACCTCTACTTGACAGAACTTTTTAGACATTGCCAATAATGCTATCTAATAATATTATTCAAATAATATGAATTATAGATCTGATAATGGGAAATACTGTGCAGTGATAATTATAAAAACAACAATAATATAAAATATCAACGCAGCAATTATTGAAGCAATAAAATAAAATATTGAACATTAATTACTGTAACAATTATTGAGTAGTGCCTTCTTACGTAAGGATCAATAATTCAAAAATACTATGCAATTCGTGTGCTACTATGCAACCACGCGTATTACTGTATTTTTAACCACCGGGTATACCAACAGTGTTAACGGTAACAACTATGCCGTTAATTATAAAAACTCAATTTTTGTCGTTATCTTCATCCAACCGTTTTCTGTTATGGGGCCCACAAATAGCTGCGCCGTCGTACGAATATTCCCCGACAGAAAGAATATTCCACGATCAAACGAATATTCCCCGACAAAATGAATATTTTATAACCACTTGCTTATTTTGTAAAATTTTCACATTTCACCCATATCCAAAGCATTATATCAAATTAATACCTTATTAATTTAGAATAATGAATAGAGGAAAATTCACTTTTATTATAATAAATTGGGGTTTTACAAAAAACATCAAGAAGATCATGCAAAAGATATTCGCCAACTACAAAGAATGGCCTGACCTATTGCCTCTTACTCTATTAGCCTACAGAACATCAATACGCACTTCCACTGGGGCAACCCTCTACGTATTAACCTATAGGATGGAAGCAGTGCCCCCCGTAGAAGTGAAAATGGAATCTCTCAGAGTGTTGATGGACGCTCAGCTGGATGAAGACCAATGGGTACAAGACAGGTATCACCAATTATCTCTAATAGACGAAAGACGAACCGCGACTATCTTCCATGGTCAGTTATACCAACAAAGGATCGCCCGATCCTACAACAGAAAAGTTCGCCTGCGGCAGTTTAAGTAACATGACTTGGTTTTGAAGAAGTTCATTGACAACCAAGATCAGTCCAAATGAAAATTCACTCCTAACTGGGAAGGCCCGTTTATTGTCAAGGAGGTATTGACAGGAGGCGCTCTCAGATTGCAGGAAATGGACGACGATGAATTTCCACAACTCACCAACTCAGACACCGTGAAACGATATTATGTCTGAAGTTACCATCAAGCAAACATCCTGGTGCTGGATCATCAGATCACCAGTCATTTCGGTTCTTTAACCCTTCACTACATACATCTCTTTTCCACACTTTGCCCCTCAGGGAAATATACTCTTCAAGCCAGCAGCTTGGCTTCATTCCTTTCATACAACTTCGGTTATCCCATTAGGGATTGAACCTTTCACACTTGCAGTTTGTCCCCACACATGGGATCAAACTTTTTCACACCTGCAGTTTGTCCTGAACTTAGGATCAAACTTTCTTTTTCCCCGCAGTCTGACCTGCACATGGGATCAAGTTTTTCGGCTATAAATCGTCCTGAGGGGCGAACTACGTCGACTGGATCTCCTCTTCAATAGGAGTACGTAGGCAACCATTTTATATGGCCCGGTCACAATAAAACAAAAATAATAAAAACATTTCTTACACCCTTCTACTTACAAAAAAAAAATAAACAAAAACATTCATACACCCTTTATGCCACATACAACGTTGAACCTCTTACACCAGGTTCGAACTACGCAGACCTGATCTCTTCTTCAATAGGAGTACGTAGGCAACCATTTATGGTTCGGTCTCACCCCCTACCAAAACACAAACACTTGTCACCTGGTAATGGGATCAAACTTCAATCCACTACATTTCATCGGCTTCAGACCAAAAGGATGGAATTACCTGAACTCCTCCTAAATATGAGATTCAGCGAGCATCTAAGCTGCGGTTGTGCCTCATAGAGAAATACTAATCCATAAGAGATGGAATTAACTAGGCTCCTCCTAAATAGGAGTACTGGCGACCATTTATGGTACGATAAATCTCAAAGAGGAAAGCCATACTCCTCTCCACATTTCCATATAGAAACCAGTCCCAAGACACCAAAGAGATGGTAGGGGATACACATAGATCAATGATCCATTCTGAACTGTCCAGAGACAGCTCGATGTCCATCCATTAAGGAGGAATTCAAAATACATCTAGATCACAAGCCCTGAAGAAGCAGGCAAAATATCAAGCAAGTATCAAGGCATATCTAAACGGGAAGTGATCAAAAATATATTTCCTTGCTATATATATAATGCTGTTTGATATGCACAATGTTAATTGTACATGATAAAATGGCTAAGCTAGTCTGTGCAGGAAAATACAAGCCCATCTATAAATCAGTGTATATACAAGCTATGAAGCCCAACATGGCATCTCTCTCAGCAGAAGAAGGTAAATCTGTGGTCTCTTGTACAAGGGTATCCACGCGAGCCAACAGATCTACAGTCATCTGCATGGTGACTCTATGCTCATCAATGTATGTGCTCATCTCTGCAATCATGCTAGTGGTAAGGGACCTCACTGTATTACTATCTGTGACGGCTACATACTGGGAAAATATGGCACTATCCCTCTCAACTGTCATGGCATCTCTGGCTGATCTGGCCTCATCCGCTCAACAACAGTGGCATCTCTACGAGCTAATGTCTCATCTCTCTCTAACAGAGCTGTGTCTCTCTCATCAAGGGCTGTCAACATCAAGGCTCTAGCCAGATCTCTCTTGAAGGTCATTAAATGAAGACTCTGCTCAAAGTATTGTGCTGAATGCTCTATCACAACAGTGCTAGTACTGGGAGAATCTAAAGGAGATGCTGGTAACCTAGTAAATGGCTCCTCCTCGATTTGGGAATTAATGTGCTCCATGGGCTCTTCATCGTCAGAATCACTACTCAGCACTGTGGATACTGCCGCGGCCGATGAAGTCCCTGTCTCCATCCAAGCAGAATACATTGGTGAACAGCCCGGATGGCTAACAGAAAAAGCAGCTATCTTACACTGATCCCAACATGCATACACCCGGGATCGATCCTCTGCTGATAGATGGTGAGAAGCTAAACGCTGACCTAACGCCCCCTCAAAAGGATGGAAGTCCTAGAACTGGTCAAACTGCGACATCACGGCCAGTGGGTGGTAGATAGTAATGCCCCTCAAACTAGCCAGAGGGAGATAATCCATGCCCAGAGCGTGAGTAATAAAGTTATAGGGTGAGCTGAGCCCTTTACACCACAGAATGCCAAACGGATCTCTGATCTTCGTCAAAAATATCGACCAAGACATAGCGTCTAAGCACTCCGATGGCTGAAAGGAGTAGGACATGGCTATATAATGGGTAAAGTTATACCCGTGTCGGCAGAAGGTCTCAATTAGTCTCAAGTGTGACATAAACCACACGTACAATATGACCGAACTGCCTGTGAATACCCCTGCAGGGTAAGTGTTGCCAAACGTGGCCGACCTCAACGTCTCCGCCATAATCATCAGAATAATGGTATGACCCTCCCTGAGAGCTCTCACTGCCATAATAACACCGATATCCAGCTCATCCATATATCGTGGCATGTACACGTACGCCACTATGCACATCAAGAATGCATCCACTCAGGCCAAATGCCACTGGTCCTCTGGTACGGTGAAATCCCCAGAATGATGAGCATAGCTATTCTCAGAGCCAAATCTGTCAATCAAAAAATGCTGGGATATCACGTGGCCAAATGTGATCTCATCCTGCACAACCCTACGCCTCAAACCGGTGAGGGTCATGAACTGTCGACTCATGTCCCCAATAGCCATATGCACGCACGGTCTGTCAAGTGGCAGCATCGTCAAACGTACATACTCCTCCAGAGTCGGAGTTAACTCCTGGGTCCCAAACTGAAAAACCTGCATCTCTGGTACCCAGTGATCGAGCATGCCCTCCACAAATCCTATAGGAACCTAAAATATCAAGAGGGTCATAGTATGCTACAACAGCTGATCTACAGTCATCCTATTTGATGGTGACATACTATCATACCACGAGCTAAGGCGTGATGCCACCAATAATGGTGGGGTATGCTCTATGCGGCTAACTGTCGACGAAGACATTTGTGTAGGCTATATCGTAAAGACCATCCAGGGGTCAATGCTGAACATCTCTGGTCATACATACATATGCATAACATGATACATGCATTACAGATAATAGATGGCAATATGATATATGGAATGAAAAACTGTACATACATTCCTAAGTATATCATCATCTAATACATCATCTCTTTACAGCTAAAAATACAGGGAAATGAGGTACAGATGCCCTACTACTAACGGATGCCTATCAAAAGATATAGCGAGAATGGGGCACAGCCACCCAATATCTAACAGAGGCCTATCAAAAGAGATAATGAGAATACATATCCGAAGAAGAGAATGTGTCAATATCTACATCATCAATCATGTCCACCTGATGTAACTTTTCCTGAGTCACTGGATCTCTATTAACAGGGATGTCAGGCCTATACAAGGGAGGATCTGCGCCGGCAAAACCAAATGGGTCATTTGAGGGGCCAGCACCTGAGCTGGAAGGATCAAACGAATCTACCTCTGCCAGATCTCTGCCCAAATGCCGGATAAAGAAATGTGCCTGATCAAGTCGCTAGGTCAGACTGTTAATATGTGTCAAATGAGTCGGATCTCAGACACAGGCTAGCCAATCCGTAATCATCAAAGATCCTGGAACCATATCCCCCATGAACTGAGTGGCGCGGGTCTGGGCTCCAATAGTACGAGGGGACCACCAATGCTGGAACATCTCCTGAGTACAGGGACCCTCTGATAGTGCAAAACCGTCAACACCTAACAATGGGATGTCAGTGATGGGTGACTGTGACACAGGCTAATAATGCCTGGCAGGAGGCAAGATCGGCATACAGATCTCTCCTGTGGTGCTCCTAATAGCACGCTCTCCCAAATAGAGCTCCCATCCTCCATCAGTGAAGAGAGGAACCCTACGGGTGGATATCATGTGCTCGACGCCAGTCAGGTACCTATCCTCAAATCCCATTGCCAAGTGCTCCAAAGAATAGGGAATCCATGTGATGACGTCAGCTACCAACAACTCCAGCTATAGGCGGTAATGAGTAAAACCCTCAGCTACAGAGACCTCCGCCAGTATGGAATGATGCCATCGCCGTCCTCGTGGATAGGTATCTGAACCTAACACATTCACATGACGCAAACATGGAAGTCTCTCATAGGCCCAAAACTGCCAACACAAAGGCAAACATCTACTGTCAGTAAACACTCTTAACCTATACGTGGGAAATTACAAGAGAAATACTCACCAGCAGAAATGGGTAGAATCCTAGCCAAGCCTCGGTCAAGCCCTGTGAACGCATACGTATGCCCTTGAGAAAATAGGCAAAGGTGTAGGAACCCCAGTCATACTCTCCTATACGCTCCACATGTCGTGCGGTGCTGATCAAAGCGAATGACACCGTAGAAGAGTTATCTGCTATGAAGCAACCTTTAATGATCATCGGGAACAACCGCCGAAGAATGCGATTCTTGACTCTGACATCAGCTGGTATGGGCTCGTTCAATAGCCCACTCATAGCATCCACGCTCAAAGAACCCATACGGACGGTCCTGCCCTTGAGCGCCTCCGCTGGAACTCCTAACAAGGATCTGACGGTAGTAGGGGTGATATTTGTTGTGCAAAGCACTGGTGCCCCTCCAAACTCCATACCTGTGATAGACCACCAATCCATTGGCGTCATCATCACCTCACAGTCCAACAAATGGAGTGACTGAGTCTGGTGAAACCAGTGCTCAGGCAATGCCCTAAGGTAACCCCAGGGACAGCGACGGGAAAGGATGGAAAAGAACACCCCAAAACCCCAGTCATGCATAATCACTCTATAGTTAGGATGCAGAGCCTGGTACATGGAGTGAATGCTGAACTAGTTCCCTCGAGGCTGTGTAAAGCCGGGAACCTACATGAAATGCAGATCGACATTAGAATCCTTTACTCCTCATCAATAGGAAAGAAGGAAGATTAAGATCTAACTTGATACCTCGTTGGCGTGAAAGTACAACGAGGGATGTCGACTCAAGTCACCCAGAAACTCTGGGTTTGCCACCTGAATACTGTTGTCTCTTTTTTAGTTCGCACAAAAGAGCTCTAACTCATGCAAGTATACATGCGTCAACAAGTAATACAGAGTAAGTCGAGTATCGATCCACAAGAAAAGTTGTTTAATTTAAACCACTATGCATCAATTAATTTACAATATTTTATATGCGTAAACTAATGATTATAATTGTGAATTACTCTAATTGCAAATAACGACTAAATCAAGAATAATAAGGTAATAAATCAAATCTGGAATTAATGGGATCCTAACTTCATTTAATACTTCATCTAATTACCACTATCATGCAAGAATTGTTCACATATTACAGGAAAGTAACCAAGAGCACTAATATAGACATAGCCATTTTTTAATGTACTATAACCTACTTACACAGTATCCACATGCGATAGACACCATGTAATCATCAATATAACAAAAATCACTATATGTCTATGCAAAATTGCAACCATATTGAATTTAAGCATAAGCCCTTATTTTAACTCAAACGGTGAAACAGTATATGTCTATCTGGTTCACGAAATACAAAGCTATGTAAAACAGCCCCATATACGCATGCTATCATGATTACAATCCATACTCGCATGTTATTTTTCAATTCCATACATGTACTAAAAACGAATGGTGATTAAGCATTCATGCATATAAACCAACCATGATAGAAATGCCTTATGATATGTAAAACAGTCCAGCACTCAAGCAATCAATTAAACTACATACTAAAATCCATTAGAATTCCATTATGGAGTTTAGTTCATGACTGAACCAAAAGCCATCATGGGATCGAAGCTACACATAGATAATAAACAAACAATTGAAAGAGAGAATAAAGAATCGATCAAACCCAATTGCTGATTACAAACCCAACTTAACGTGCAAGTTCTCAATAATATCCAGCAACAATAATGTAAAGCATCCACAACTACTGAATTCTAAAGAAGGAGTAAAAAATACAAAATCTATGATTGGTTTCACATTGGAATATCCTCCAAGTGTAAATCCTAGTTCCAAATATGAAAAACATGTAAACCTACTGAATGATATGTCTGACACCAGTCAGAATAGTTTTTTTAATCAACCCAAACTCTTAAAATAAAAAATTAAAATAAAACAGCTCAGCAGCCTCAGACATCGCGCGCGGGCGGGCGCTCCTCCTGTGTATTCTTCGCGCGGGCGTGCGTGTGTCAAGTCTGTGTAGTTCGAATAATTGCACGGGCGCGCGTCCTCAATCCTTTATAACCGCTCGGCCGCGCGGCTTCTGCAGTGTTGATTCTGATTTTACTGCTGCTGCTATTTATGTCCTGCTGCTCAGTCTTTTGTCCACCAACGCTTGGTTTCTCTGCTCCACTCGTTCTCATGTTGTGGCTTCATTGATCATATGCCATCTAGCATCGCCAACTTATGTCATATCCTGCACTTTTACACCATAGGGAGTTCTAAGTACATGTAATGCAAAATAAACAAAATGTAACTACAAACACACTAAAATGTACTTAAGATAGGCGTAGTTCGCATGAATTGATATCCGATAAGTAGGTATAAAACCTACTTATCAAATACTCCCAAACTTGAACTGTTGCTTGCCCTCAAGCAATGCATACTAATAAACAATGAAAATGCAACTACATGCTATGAAACTACGTCATGATGCAAACTAGTCTCACATTGTTCTAGCTATAATATATTTTCAGTCCAAAATGCCTCAGCAAATTATCCAGATTCAAGAATACAAATTCAAACTGAACTCTAGGCATAATATCATACACTCAGATAATTCACATATGCTATAGAGGTGTTGTGTGTGTGTGTTGTGTTCACCAAAACTTGATTTAAGCAAAGAATACACATGCTAAACTGCTCAAAACAAAAAATTACAGTCTAAATCAAGACTCATGTATACTTATGCAACAAAGACTATTCTAACATATTAAAACAAACTAAGGTTCAACAATGGGCTTAACTGCTTTATTGCTACTCACGAGGGCAATTTTCGCTCTTTCCCGCGGTGTTTATTTCTATTTTTTTTTCACATGACTGTGCAATGCCTCATTCCATTAGGCAAACACTGCTACCCCTTAGCGAGCTTTCAACCAACGACTCCCAGACCATGAAAGACCTTAGGGCGCTAGGTGTTAAGACACCCCTACGGGTGTACTTACTCAAGTAGCTAGGGCCCCGAAATAAGACTAGTCATGTTATTGCTATTTGATTTTTTTTATACATAGCATACCCATGTTTTCCAAAAGTTTGAATATCAATGTTTTATACAGTGTAAGTTCACTTTCCACATATTGCTCTTTTTGAAACTACGATTTCTATCGAGCAATGCAACATCTAATTCTTATACCTACAAGTGATTGTGAACATGGCCGTGCAAACCGAAAGCATTTAAACAACATTATGAATTGCATTGTGCAAAACATTATATCTCAGCTCATGTTATCCAAAATACTCAAAAATCCTTCAAAATTGACTATCACCATCGGCTAGACAAAATTTCCATAAGGCAAGAACTGTAAGACATAAGCATGCAAAATGTAAACTAAACATGCAAATACTAAATGCAAGTACTAAAATAACATGCAGATACTACGTGCAACTATACTACTACCCCAATACCCCCAAACTTATAATATTCAATGTCCTAGTGAATGAAGGTAAAGGGTTAAAGAAAACTCCCCTAGTGCTCAGCCGCACCACCATCCTCGGGTGGTGAATCTGGTAGTGGATATGGCACAGCTATCCCGAACTGAGGCCACTCAAGCGTTGTCCCTTGTAGTGCAAAAGCCTCTGCCAATGACCTCATCAACCCCATTGCAAACGCTGAAAAATTATCGTATATGGCGTCGACTTTTCGCTCCAACCTTTGGAGCTATCGATCCCCCGTAGCAAAGGGAACTTGGGTAGATGGTCCTGCTTCATCTGGCTGAGAAGGCTGCTGTGGTGGCTCTGGGAAAGTGGGCTGGATAATAAATCCTTGTCCGCGCGGGTGTGGTACACCTCTTGCCCAATCCTCAAAGTCTGCAATGGTGGCGTGGGTGATATCCTGGCTTGGGTTCTACATTTGCTCATTGTCCCAATGGCAGCCCTGATGAGCACACAGCATAGCTACAACTGACACGTATGGAATGCTCCCTATAGTGCTTCCCCGCAGATACCGTAGCATATTTTGATGGATACGATGGCCCACATCAATGTATTTACCGGTGATTATGCCCCACATAATGATTGCCCTTTTCGCTGTGATCTCATGCTGATGAGACGAAGGAACTAGCTTGGCACATATGAACAGATTCCACGCCTTTGTATATCGATTCAAGGCGGCGACTGGGGATATGCGAGGTTGATTCGTGCCGGCTTTGTACGTCCACTTTGTGCCTGGTACGCATAATTCAGTGATAACCAATTCCAAGTCCGTTTCTATATGGGCACCTGCTACCTAATTAGCAAACCCAGTTGGTGGTGTATCAGTTATTTTGAAAATGGCTCTGATGGCGGGTGGTCTGAAATCCACTTGAACGCCGCACACCACTGATAATCCACTCATCGTCGCCTTTGCATTTGCATAGAATTCTCTGACAATACCCATTGGGGCAGGCATGGGCGTGGCAGTCAATCCAAGCCATCCTCTTTCGTGAATTATGTCATAGAGCTGACCATCTTGCCCTTCAGGTTTGAACCCTCTTTCTTTCACAAAGGTTTTGCTCACAATTTGGTAATACTCATGTTGGGCTTCTAAATCGACGAACTTGGTGTGATCTACAACATCGTCCCCCTGACTGCTAGAGGACGACGATGATGAAGAAGAAGAGCGTGCTCTTTTCGGACCCATTTCAATTGATAGAGAGAATGTAGTTGATTTGCTCGATAATGAATAGAAGCCGATGATGAGAGTACCCCCAAACTCGTTGCTGCACAACCCAAGTAGAAACCCTAGATTTATACTGCAGTGTAGAGGTTGAGTAGATGTGGAACATGGAAAAAATCGTGGGTGATTACGTGGGGGAGAGATTGATGGCTTCAAATTTGTAATCGATACAGAGGAAGAGACGTGCGTTTTGGAGAGAGCACGGTGATTGCGCTTCTGTTATGTTTTCAAATGAGAGCCCAAATGATCTCCAACATATTTTTAAACTTAAAAAGAAAATTTTCCACGTCTGATGTCGCGCGCGGCCGCGCGAGTGTTCAATGGATTGCATGCGCGGGCGCGCGAGGAATGTGTTCAGTACATAAATTTGGAGTGCGCGGGCGCGCGAGTTGTAAAGTATATTCATGCGCGGTCGCGCGGGATTAAATTCTGCACTGCTGGTTTTCATGCTGTAAAGTAGTACTTCATTTTGTTTATTCACCTGCATACATCAATAGACACTATCAATGTATGATTTACTAGATAATCATGAGTGTTTATTGTATCACCCTCACTTCAATGTAGTGCACAAACATGCTCCTATTCAATTTCAGCTACTATGCTAATTATGTAGAAATAATCACATGATCCGAAATAAGGATGAAAATGAGCTAACAAAACAACTTGAACTAAATAACTAAAGAGAAAAGAGAAAAAGAAAAAATATAGATAGAAATAATGGGTTGCCTCCCATCAAGCGCTAAGTTATAGTCAATTAGCTTGACTGTCTCTAGATCTCATGTTGAAGAAAGAATTGAGGTGACTTTCTGTCTGTCCACCTCGCCACCAAAATAATGCTTTAATCGCTGCCCATTTACTTTAAAAGGCTTGTCAAATACTTCAATTGCACCATGCAAAAATACGGTCTTTACTGTAAATGGTCCTGACCATCTCTGTGAGATCCCAGATTTTATGAATAAATATTTAATTTTTTCGAAATAATTTTTTAAAATATTATGGTGTGGATTTGAGATAATGTTATAGTTGTGGGTAATATTTATAAATTTTGTAAAGTACGCAAGTTGTTATATAATATTCGATTGGTCGGGAAATATTCTTTTTATCGGGGAATATCCGTACGACAGTACAATCATTGGTGGATCCCACAACGGAATTATTGTCGGATTGAGAAAACGACAAAAATACTTTATAAAAATATCGGCGGAAGTTTTACCATTAACTGTTGAAACACCCGGTGTTAAAAGTATAGCAGTACGCGTGGTTGCATAGTAGCACACGGTATTGATTATTGATGCTTACGTGAGAAGTCACTCAGTTATACTCAATTTTTGCTACAGTAATTGTTGCATCATATCTCTCATATTATTAATTCAATTATTGTCACAGTATCATCTGCATAATATTTATTATTATTAAATCAATAATTGAGACGACAAAGTTATTCATATTATTATTTGTAATATTGACAATGTCTAGAAGTTCTGTCAAGGAGAGGTCTGGTCACCTAATTGCGCTCCAATAGGGAGAAATCCTTATCGAAAAGCTTCCTCTTTCCTGGAAACGACCTGGTTGTTAAATATTGTAAGTTATAATATTAATGATGAATACGTTGTGTTAATTAAAGATGGAATTGATTGTTCCATTGTATTGGGATTATTAGTGTTAGTGGAAATTGACATTTATTTCGATGATAATTGATGTATGAAGGTTATATTATTCACTCGGGTATTCGGAGCACTTTTCGTGTCGGAGTACTATTCACGAGTTACTATTCACGAGTTACTATTCACGGGGTACTATTGATTCACATTCTTATACTATAAGGGGTGGTGGTGCAAGATTGATAATACTTGCATGACTAAGTTAAAAATAGAGGTATAGTTGAAGGTACTATACTATAATTAATTTTTTCATATGATTATACTATTTATTCATATGATTATACTATTGATTCACATTCTTATACTATTAGGGGTGGTGGTGCAAGATTGATAATACTTGCATGACTAAGTTAAAAATGGAGGTATAGATGGAGGTACTATACTGTAATTATTTTTATCACATGATTAGAACTATTGAGTCACATAATTTACTATTGATTCACATTATTTACTATTAGGGGAGTTGGTGCAAGTTTGATAATACTTGAAGGACTAAATTAAAAATGAAAGAAAAGTTGGAGGTATTGTACTGTAATGTTTTGAGCCCCAAAATGTGCAATTATCGAAACTATATTTTCCTATAAATAGAAGCTCATTCTTCCTTCATTTCTCACCAATTCACAAAAGCTTTAGAGTGATTATTATAGAGAGAAATTTTAGAGAGAAAGAAGAAAAGTATTCTGCTACTTCACCACTTTTATATCCAGTTTCTTCTAAGGTAGGGAATATTATTTCTTTCTTTCGTCTTCATGAAGAAAACTTCTATTATTCCATTTTTTGTTATTATGTTGGAATAACCTATCTGTGCGAAGTACCACATACTTGGTGAAATTCTTCTATTATTCCAGTCGTTATTATTATGTTGGAATATCCTGTCTGTGCGTTCTACGCCGGACCTGGTTCCGTCTTTATTATTCTGTTGGAATATCCTGTCTGTGTGTTCTATGTCGGACCTGGTTCCGTCTTTATTATTCTGTTAGAATATCCTGTCTGTGCGTTCTACGCCAGACCTGGTTTCATTATTTATTATTCTGTCGAAATATCATGTTTGTGCGTTTATGCGGGACCTGGTTCCATTATTTATTATTCTGTTGAGAATAACCTGTCTGTGCGGTCTATCGCATGCCTGGTGATTTCTTTTGTTATTCCATTCTTTATTATACTCAGTTGGTTAAAGTTTTGACTTCTATAATCCATAAAATTAGTGGAATATCCTTGTTATTTGCCCTTCATCAAGTATCTTTTTATGTAAATATTCTTCTGAGCATTCTTAAATTTTACTCCATAAAGCAGTATCATGTTGACAATTTGGACGTTATTGGTTCCTGGATAAATTAATTCTTGAACTTGTTTTATTGAATATTATGTTATTGTCATCATCCTCATGTTTATATTATGTTAAAAGTCATCTGTGGCCTGTAGTGCATAGATGGACTTGGTATGATTATGAGCAGGGATTATTCGGTGTAATCATGACCTTAATGTTACAAATGATGTGGATAAAGTCATATGTGGCTTGTAGTGCATAGATGGACTTGGTATGATTATGACCAGGGATTATTCGGTGTAATCATGACCGTAATGTAACGAATGATGTGGTAAAAATCCTCATTTGCCGTAGTGCATTGGTGGATAATTTTTGGTATGATTATGGCTATGGATTCTCTTCGTCCAAGGGTGCAAAGATAAATTATTTTATGGCATGATCATGACCGTTGATGAAAACACGATTATCTTTGGCCCGTAGTGCATGAATAATTCGTGGTAGTAATACTAAATAATATCTTTGGCCTGTAGTGCAGGGATGATTTGATGATGTAGATTATTTATTAAGCTGAGTCTTAGCGATAAAAGTGATAAAAAACCTTTTTAAATCATAAAAGATAGTAGATTTTATTCTCTACTTGACTCTTTTAATAGATTATTTGTTTCGCTGCAGTTAAACTTGTTGTCTATTGTATTCTATTAGTTTAACACTGTTGAAGGCTAATGATAATTTATTCTGCATTATCTTAGTCATAATATTTCTTACTGGGCTAGTTGAGCTCAACCTTTCTTTCACTGTTCTCTTCAGGAAATGAGAACGTAGCTGGGACTAGTCGGGGAACAGAGTGACGATTCAGATGATAGTATTAGTAGTCCTCACTATTCTGTTAAATAGTGTGACAATAAATGTAATGAGGACTTTATTTGAGTTTTTATACTCTCTATGAGACATTATCAGTGTTGAAACTCTCAGCTATGTTTTGGCGTATTGTACACGTCAGTTGTATAATTTAGTTGTATTTAGATTTATGTACCATGTAAGTGGCGACCCAAGATGGGTAATGTATACCTGTTTTGGGGGCGTCACAGTTGGTATCAAAGCTTAGGGATATGATCCCTGGCTGAGACGTGAGACAAGAACTAGGTGGGGAGAGACGGGGAATTCTTCGCTAGTATGACCTACCTAAGTTTATTTGTTATTTAATTGGTCGGTCAGAATATAGGTATAATATATTATGTGTCAATTAACCCTTGTTTTGTGACAGTGTTTGAGAATGGCATATGAAAATGTTGAGATAAGCAATGAAGCACATGAGACCGTTGAGTCAACTCAACCAAAAGGTAATGACCAACAACACGATAATAATCATATCGGTGATAACTACCATTGGTACAATGATAACCATCGTGGGGTAAATTATCATGCCAAGAATGGTAACCACTTCGGTGGTAATCATGGCCAAGATAATAGAAGTGGAAATTTCAAGAAGATAGGGTCATTTAGCTCGATTTTATCGTATAGTGAAGTCAAGTCCAGCTAGAACGGTGACACCAAAGGCGGATATGGACAAAAAAGTCTGTGGTTTCAGGAAGAGCATTTTTTGTGATTCTCAAAAAGCGAGTAACCCGAACGAAGTTAGCACAGGTTAGTTAATTATAAATTCTTACGAAGTCTATACCTTATTAGATACCGGTTCTACCCATTCTTTTATCTCTCTTGCTTGCGCTCAACATTTAAATTTAACCCTAGAGAAGTTAGACTTTGACTTATTTGTTGAAACTTTGATATTAGAAACCTTCGTTACATCCACTATTTATAAATCTTGTTTAATTCAAATTGACACTTTCGTGTTACCTGTCAATCTTATCTCTTTGAAAATACTTGCCTTTGATGCGATTTTCGGAAACGATTGGTTAACTACTCATCATACTTTTCGTAAGGTTGTTAGCTTTCATACTCCTAACCAACCTGTTATGCGAATTCAAACTAACCAAACCACTAAAGTCAATCATTGTCATAGCAAGCCATAAGTAAAGAGGCCCGAGCCTTTCGCTGGTGACTTCCTTGTGTGGAATGCACCGAAGCCGAACTTTCTGTAGGGGACGTTGTGAATGACGATGTCAAGTTGATAGGTATCAATGTGACATACTATATAAGTCTTGGATGAGAGTCACAGTTTTGAATAATATTTCTGTTGTTAATAAATTTTCTGACGTATTATTGAAGACTTCTTAGCCTACCCTAGAACGTGAAATCGAATTTTGTATTGACCCCAGTACAAAATCCATTTCTTAGACCCTCAAATATTTTTTCAACCAAAATGAACGTATAATGCGCCAAAGACGTTGACTCAAGCTATTGAAGATTACGATCGTACCATTCAATACCATCGTGGGAAAGCGAATGTGGTAGCTGCCGCGTTGAGTAGAAGATCGTATGTGTTTACAAGTGCGAATATACGAACCCCCGTGAAGATAATGAATATACGAGTAGAATCGACTTTAATCGATAAAGTTAAAGCTGCTCAAGCTACACACCTGGAGCTGATGAATGTGAAGAATTAAAAAGGTTCAAGAGGGCGTTATTCTAGAAACAAGAATCGACGAAGAGAAGAAATCTCAACCCTCGATTTAATTGGCCCATTTGAAATCCTCGATAGAGTAGGAACTATGGCCTATAGACTCGTTTTACCACCAAGTATGTCGCGTGTTCATAACGTTTTTAACGTATCGATGTTACGCAAATATGGGGATGACCCGAACCACATTATTAATTTAGAACCGGACGAGATAGCGGATGATTTAATGTATGAGGATATATGTGTTAAATCTTGGATAAAAAGGATTATATTCGACACTTAAAGGTTATACCTTAAGGGTTAGAATTTGAAGTGAAGTCAAGGTATCCTCACCTGTTCGGCATACCAGGTACGTACGTAAATTTCGAGGGCGAAATTCCATAAGGAGGGGAGATTGTGAGACCCCAGATATTATGAATAAATATTTAATTTTTTCGAAATAATTTTTTTAAATATTATGGTGTTGATTTGAGATAATGTTATAGTTATGGGTAATATTTATAAATTTTGTAAAATACGCAAGTTGTTATATAATATTCGATTGGTCGGGGAATATTCTTTTTGTCGGGGAATATCCGTACGACTGTACAATCATTGGTGGACCCCACAACGGAATTATTGTCGGATTGAGTAAATAACAAAAATACTATATAAAAATATCGGCGGAAGTTTTACCGTTAACTGTTGAAACACCCGGTGTTAAAAGTACAATAGTACGCGTGGTTGCATAGTAGCACACGGTATTGATTATTGATGCTTACGTGAGAAGTCACTCAGTTATACTCAATTATTGCTACAGTAATTACTGCATCATATCTCTCATATTATTGATTCAATTATTGTCATAGTATCATCTGCATAATATTTATTATTATTAAATCAATAATTGAGATGACAAAGTTATTCATATTATTATTTACAATATTGACAATGTCTAGAACTTCTGTTAATGATAGGTTTGGTCACCTAATTGCGCGCCAATAAGGAGAAATCCTTATCGAAAAACCCCCTCTTTCCTGGGAACGAGCTGGTTGTTAAATATTGTGAGTTATAATATTAATGATGAATAAGTTGTGCTGATTAAAGATGGAATTGATTGTTCCATTGTATTGGGATTATTAGTGTTAGTGAAAATTGACATTTATTTCGATGATAATTGATGTCTGGAGGTTATATTGTTCACTCGGGTATTCGGAGCACTTTTCGTGTCGGAGTACTATTCACGAGTTACTATTCACAAGTTACTATTCACGAGTTACTATTCACGGGGTACTATTGATTCACATTCTTATACTATAAGGGGTGGTGGTGCAAGATTGATAATACTTGCATGACTAAGTTAAAAATGGAGGTATAGTTAAAGGTACTATACTATAATTAATTTTTTCACATGATTATACAATTTATTCATATGATTGTACTATTGATTCACATTCTTATACTATTAGGGGTGGTGGTGCAAGATTGATAATACTTGCATGACTAAGTTAAAAATGGAGGTATAGATGGAGGTACTATACTGTAATTGTTTTTATCACATGATTAGAACTATTGAGTCACATGATTTACTATTGATTCACATTATTTACTATTAGGAGAGTTGATGCAAGTTTGATAATACTTGCAGGACTAAATTAAAAATGAAAGAAAAGTTGGAGGTATTGTATTGTAATTTTTCGAGCCCCAAAATGTGCAATTATCGAAACTATATTTTCCTATAAATAGAAGCTCATTCTTCCTTCATTTCTCACCACTTAAGAAAAGCTTTAGAGTGATTATTATAGAGAGAAATTTTAGAGAGAAAGAAGAAAAGTATTCTGCTACTTCACCACTTCTATATCCAGTTTCTTCTAAGGTAGGTGATATTATTTCTTTCTTTCGTCTTCATAAAGAGAACTGCTGTTATTCCATTCTTTGTTATTATGTTGGATTAACCTGTCTATGCGAAGTACCGCATACATGGTGAAATTCTTCTATTATTCCAGTCTTTATTATTCTGTTGGAATATCCTGTCTGTGCGTTCTACGCCGGACCTGGTTCCGTCCTTATTATTTTGTTGAAACTGTCTGTGCGTTCTATGCCGGACCTGGTTCCGTCCTTATAATTCTGTTAGAATATCCTGTCTGTGCGTTCTACGCCGAACCTGGTTCCGTCTTTATTATTCTGTTGGAATATCCTATCTGTGCGTTCTACGCCGGACCTGGTTCCATTATTTATTATTCTGTCAGAATATCCTGTCTATGCGTTTATGCCGGACCTGGTTCCATTATTTATTATTCTGTTAAGAATAACCTGTCTGTGCGGTCTATCGCATGCCTGGTGATTTCTTTTGTTATTCCATTCTTTATTATACTCAGTTGGTTAAAGTTTTGACTTCTATAATCCATGAAATTAGTGGAATATCCTTGTTATTTGCCCTTCATCAAGTATCTTTTCATGTAAATATTCTTTTGAGCATTCTTAAATTTTACTCCATAAAGCAGTATCATGTTGACAATATGGACGTTATTGGTTCCTGGATAAATTAATTCTTGAACTTGTTTTATTGAATATTATGTTATTGTCATCATCCTCATGTTTATATTATGTTGAAAGTCATCTGTGGCCTGTAGTGCATAGATGGACTTGGTATGATTATGACCAGGTATTATTCGGTGTAATCATGATCGTAATATTACAAATGATGTGGATAAAGTCATCTGTGGCCTGTAGTGCATAGATGGACTTGGTATGATTATGACCAGGGATTATTCGGTGTAATCATGACCGAAATGTAACGAATGATGTGGTAAAAATCCTCATTTGCCGTAGTGCATTGATGGACAATTTTTGGTATGATTATGGTTATGGATTCTCTTCGTCCAAGGGTACAAAGATGAATTGTTTTATGGCATGATCAGGACCGTTGATGAAAACACGATTATCTTTGGCCCGTAGTGTATGGATAATTCGTGGTAGTAATACTAAATAATATCTTTGGCCTGTAGTGCAGGGATGATTTGATGATGTGGATTATTTGTTAAGCTGGGTCTTATTCTCTACTTAACTCTTTTAATGGATTGTTTGTTCCGTTGCAGTTAAACTTGTTGTCTATTGTATTCTATTAGTTTAACATTGTTGAAGGCTAATGATAGTTTATTCTGCATTATCTTAGTCATAATATTTCTTACTGGGCTAGTTGAGCTCACCATTTCTTTCACTGTTCTCTTCAGGAAATGAGAACGTAGCTAGGACTAGTCGGGGAACAGAGTGACGATTCAGATGATAGTATTAGTAGTCCTCACTATTCTGTTAAATAGTGTGACAATAAATGTAATGAGGACTTTATTTGAGTTTTTATACTCTCTATGAGACATTATCAGTGTTGAAACTCTCAGCTATGTTTTGGCGTATTGTACACGTCAGTTGTATAATTAGGTTGTATTTAGATTTATGTACCATGTAAGTGACGACTAAACCTGGCAAAATATAGTTATGGGTTGGTTTTGATTTTTAAAATATGGTTATGGTTCCATTTAAGAACCAAAACCATATTAACCATTTTTAATATGGGTTATGTGGGTTGGAACTATATGGTTATGGTTAAAAACCACATTAACCATATTAACCATTTTAATTATAATTTGTGCTTGAGATAATAGTATTTAATTATAATAGTATTTAATTATAATAGTATTTAATAACTAAAATATAATAGTATTTAATTATAATTTGTGCTTGAAATAATTTAATTATATAATCTATCATAAGAAAAGAGGAATGAGAACAGTAACAAAAAAATGGAGCGAGTAAGGGTGGTGTAGGGGTAGGGGGTTGGGGTGGGTGGAGTGGGGGTAGCGTGGGTAGGGGTAGGGTGGGTGGTGTGGGGGTAAGGGGTAGGGTGGGTGGTGTGGGGGTAAGGGTAGGGGTGGGGGTAAGGGTAGGGTGGGTGGTGTCGGGTGGGTGGGGTAGGGTGGGTGGTGTGGGCGTGGGTAGGGGTAGGGTAGGGTGGGTGGGTGGGTGGTGTAGGGTAGGGTAGAATGGGTGGGTAGGGGGTGGGATGGGTAGGTAGGGGTAGGGTGGGTGGGGTAGCGTGGGTGGGTAGGTGGGTAGGGGTAGGGTAGGTGGGTGGGATAGGGTGGGTGGTGTAGGGTAAGTGAGTGGGTAGGGGTAGGGTGGGTGGGTGGGATAGGGTGGGTGGTGTAGGGTAGGGTGGGGTGGGTGGGTGGGTAGGGATAAGAGGTGTATACATAATCACATAATATTTTTTTTTGTGTGGGGGTGGAGTGCGGGGTGGGGTGGGTGGGGTGGGTGGGGTAAGGAGTGGGGGGTAAGAGGTATACATAATCACATGCTTATATTTTTAGTTAAGAATAATGCAGGTAGGTATCATGGGATTGAGAAGTCTTAATTTATAATTTTTAAAAACAAAAACTAAAAATAAAAATTAAAATACAAAAAACAGTAAAAGCTATAGAAAAACTGATTCAATTTTTGTAAGAAGAAACATTAAAAAGTTTTTAAAACAAATAATAATTTCAAGACAAAAAATTAGAAAAAAAAAATTCAAAAAAAATGAGTAAAGTTGTATAAAATATAGATAAAAAAAACAGTACAAAAACTCATCTTGATTTTTAGAGGAACATTTTAGTAGTATTAATAACATTAGTTTTCTTAGCAAATTAGAGGAACTTTTGATTTGGATTTGAAATAAAATATGGGTCGAAAAATAGTTAACTGGGTTGGAACTATAACCAATTCAAATAAATATGGTTCCAAACTTTAACCAACCCAAATAAATAAATATAGTTAACTAACCCATTTGGTTCCAGTTAATATGGGTTGACCTGACAGTTAACTAACTATTTCCAGGTCTAGTGGCAACCCAAGATGGGTGATGTATACCTGTTTTGGGGGCGTCACATTCTCGATTAAGCTTCCCGGGAAAAATTTTAAGTCTGGAGTTATAAAGCAAAACCCTTTGTCACGGTTCGAATGTTCTATCAATTATCTTTCGATCATGCCATTTCTTTACCTTCTCCTTGTATAACTTAGAATTCTCATATGCCTGTAATTGAAATTCATCCAACTCGTTGAGTTGGAGTAAGCTTTTCTCCCCTGTAGCTTTCAAATCAAAATTGAGCTTCCGAATCGCCCAATATGCCTTATGCTCTAGCTCCATAGGAAGATGACAAGCTTTTCCATACACAAGATGAAAAGGTGACATGCCTAGCGGAGTTTTGTATGCAGTCCTATAGGCCCATACTGCATCATCCAACTTTAACGACCAATCCTTCCTCGTGGGATTCACAACCTTTTCAAGGATTTTTTTTACTTCTCGATTTGACACTTCAGCTTGGCCATTCATTTGTGGGTGATAGGCTGTAGCAATGCTATGGTTCACCCCATACTTGGCCAACAAAGCTGTAAACTTCCTATTGCAGAAATGACTGCCTTCATCACTAATGATGGCCCTAGGAGTCCCAAACCTAGTGAAAATACTCCTGTGTAAAAACCTGAGGACTACCTTGGCATCATTTGTTGCAAGAGCTGCCACTTCTACCTATTTTGAGACATAATCCACTGCGAGCAAGATGTAGAGATTTCCGCAGGAAGAAACAAAATGTCCTATAAAATCAATCCCCCACACATCGAAAATTTCTACTTCAAGGATCGTATTCAAAGGCATTTCATTTCTTTTCGAGATGTTCCCCACTCGCTGACATCTATCGCATCGCTGAACGAAACTGTAGGCATCCTTGAAAATTGTCAGCCAGTAGAATCCTGCGTGTAGCACTCTAGCCGTTGTTCTTTCTCCTCCATAGTGACCACCATACACCGAAGAATGACAATCCTGCAAAATTCCATAGTGACCACCATACACCGAAGAGCTCTAACTCATGCAAGTATACATATGTCAACAAGTAATACAGAGTCAGTCGAGTATCGATCCAAGTGGTCTAATTTAAACCACTATGCATCAATTAAATTACTATATTTTATATGCTTAAACTAATGATTACAATTGTGAATTACTCTAATTGCAAATAACGACTAAATCAAGAATAATAAGGTAATGAATCAAATCTGGAATTAATGGGATCCAAAATTCATTTAATACTTCATCTAATTGCTGCCATCATGCAAGAATTGTTCACATATTACAGGAAAGTAGCCAAGAGCACTAATATAGACATAGCCATTTTTCAATGTACTATGACCTACTTACACAGTATCCACATGCGATAGACACCATGTAATCATCAATATAACCAAAATCACTGTATGTCTATGCGAAATTGCAACCATATTGAATTTAAGCACAAGCCCTTATTTTAACTCATACGGTGAAACAATATATGTCTATCTGGTTCACGAAATAGAAAGCTATGCAAAACAGCCCTATATACACATGCTATCATGATTACAATCTATACTCGCATGTTATTTTTCAATTCTATACAAGTACTGAAAATGAATGGTGATCAAGTATTCATGCATGCAAACCAACCATGATAAAAATTCCTTATGATATGTAAAACAGTCCAACACTCAAGCAATCAATTAAACTACATATTAATTAAAATCTGTTAGAATCCCATAATGGAGTTTAGTTCATGACTGAACCAAAAGCCATCATGGGATCGAAGCTACACATGGATAATAAACAAACAATTGAAAGAGAGAAGAAAGAATCGATTAAACCCAATTGCTGATTACAAACCCAACATAACATGCAAGTCCTCAATAATATCCAGCAACAATAATGTAAAGCATCCACAACTACTGAATTCTAAAGAAGGAGTAAAAAATACGAAATCTATGATTGGTTTCACGTTGGAATATCCTCCAAGTGTAAACCCTTGTAACAACCCAATATTTTCTATATAATTAAATCAGAAATTTTGCACATAATTTTTTTATTTATTTTAAGGATGATGATTTGTACAAGATAATGTGTATATGTATTTATGTGGTAAATAAAAATATATTTATTACATGAATATTTACAAATAATTTTATTTTAGAATTATTGATTATTATAAATTATATTATTTTAATAATTAATTTTATGGTGGAAATGTTTTTATTATTTATTTTCAATGAAAATATAAATATTTTATTTAAATAATATATGAAACGATTTTTAGAATTAGTATAATAATTAATCTATTTTAATATATGAATTTATGCTAGTCTAATTAAGTTAATTATTTTAACTTAATTAATAATGTTAAATATGAATAATAAATCAGATATGGAATCCAAACCCTAATTTTGAATTTTTATCAAGGGATGAGAATAATAATATAATATTAATTATATTTTGATTTTTCAGTGCTATAAATATGTACAGTATGTATGTATTGATATTGGTTGGTCAATTATGATGTATTATGACCAAACCCTAGCATTAATTTGTGTAACCCTATTTTTAAATTCAAATGAGAAATTCGAAACTGTGTTGTAACTGTGTTATGTGTATTATATAATGACATAATTAATAAGGTAAACCCTAATTTAAAATTTAGAAACCCTAATTTCTAAAAATTAGAAACCCTAGTTTCCAAGATGTTAAACCCTAATTCAAAAGTCGGATGCCAGCGTAAGATTGTTACGTAATCATGTTAATGTGGGTAATGACAGGTACTAAAGGTATTAACCCTAATTAGGGAGAATCTTAATTATTCAAAATCCTAATTTTTTTTATTTATAAACCCTAGCATTATTTTGATAAACCCTAAGTCGAAGGCCATTTACAACTCCACGAATTGGTTAAGTTGTTATGTAATCGAGAAAATGTGATTAACGATCGGAGTTATAGATATTAACTTAAATTAGTGAAACCCTAATTTTTGAACCCTAATTAATATTTAGAAATATTAATTTTTAGAAACCCTATTATTTATACTACAAACCCTAAATTGTAAATTGGAAAACCCTATTGCTAAATGGGAAAGTTAACGGCTAATTTAGTCATTCTAATGCTAATTAGTAAGTCATTAAACCTAATATGTAAATTTATATAATTAGAAAACCTAATCTAATTTAGAAAATCCTAATTCATAATTTAGAAAAATAAATTTTTATTTTAGCCCTAATTAGAAATTTCTAGAAAAGTAAATTGTAGAACCTTAGGGTTAAACCCTAAGGGTCAAACCCTAAGGGATAGCCAAATGTCTTGAATACCATTAAAATCACAAGACCATTGACCATTTTGCCATTGGTGGATTTTTTTTATTATTTAAGGTTACTTGTGAAAATTTCCAAAATTTTAGTTGTTTACCTACTCAAGACTTTTATTTGTACTACATCTCCAGCACATCAGCCCTTTTTTTCAGCCAATTCATTGCACCCAAATGATATAAATAGAATTGGAGAGAGAAAAGTGAGCATTTGCACATTTTTTCTTACAAACACTCAACTAAACTCTCTCCACCCAAAACCTATGAAACTTACTTGCTAGATCAGTCACCAATCAAGCCCCACGAATACCATTAACAAATCAGAAGGTCAGAATCTAAATCAAAGCTTAGAAAAGGTATAAACCCTAGAATTTGAAAATCCTTTGATCTGATGTTAGATTTTGTTGTTTGTTGTTTAATGTTGTGTAATAAGATGTTACTTAGTGATCTGGGTTGTTATATCCCAGATCCATAACATCAAAGTGCTCGAATTTAAAGTTTTTGAAAATCTGGAAAATATAGAAAATGTTGTTCGACAATGAATGTCAGACCCCATTATTCTTTGCTGGTTATGTGTTTTTGTTGTTTGAAGGTTGATACTTGTAGTATGTCATGAAGTATTTGTTCTGGAGTTTGAATCAGGACTAAATAATGCATAGATTAAAAGTTATTCTTGGTCAAAGTCGGTTGACCGACCATGACCAAGTGATTTCTGGGTAACCCAGAAATCCTTTAACCGTGTCTGACAAGAATTTATTTGAGCCTCGATCTTGCTTCTGTTTATTGTTTTGATATTGTTAGTGTATCAGGGTTATTCCTGGTTATGTGTTCTACAGATTAATGCTCCTAGATCGCTTATATAAACAAGATATTGAAAGTAACTGATGGTCAAAGTAGTAGTCTCGATCATGTTTTTAAGTTTCTGGAATTTCCAGAAATCGAATGAATGTTCTTTCTGACATGGTTTGACTAGGATATATATAGCGATTGTATTGTTGTTTTATTGATTTTATGTATTAGATCTCTTTATTTACATGTTGTTAAAACCCTAAAAGTATTAGATCATATAAAGCAAACATAGAACTCAAGATATAAGGATCCAAAGTAGCTCGCTCGAACTGTTCTTCATTTCTGGAAAACCCAAAAATGAAGAACAGCTTCTGACAAGGTATTCTGAAGCCTTGATATGTCTGATTTGTTGTGTTACGGACAGATAATCGATTGATAATGATGGTATTACAGTTATACTACAATACTAACAAATTGGTAAACCCAGAAACTTGATAACCACAGATCTAGAACCGGTCAAACTTAGCAACTCGCACTCTGACTTGAAGGTTCTGGGTTTGGCCAAGAACACGAAGAACACCTATAGCGACGGTTCTGTCGCTATAGGTGATCTTTAGCGACAGTTTCAATATAAAAATTATATTTTTATTTAATAATTAGTATTAATTAGTTTTTAATTAGGAAAAATACAAAATAAATTATTATAAATTATTTTAAATTCTGAAAATTAGTTTTTAATTATTTTAAGTATATTTCATAAATATTTAATATTTTTGAAATATTATTGGTATTTAATTTATTTAATTATAAAGTTAAATAAATTATTTAAAAATAATTTTAATACATGAAAAATTATTTAAAATTATATTATGGTATAAGAAAATAGGTTAAGTTATTTTTGGTAACTTTTAATATTTTGTGATGAATTTTATGAATTAATGATAATTAACTTGTTTAATAAATGTATTAAATAAATGATGAAAAATAGAATTAATGATTTAAAAATCATATAAAAATAATTTAAAGGATTATAAAAATATTTTAAGTTATAAAATATAACTTTTGATATTTTGTGGTAAAAAATATTAATATTTTAATATTAATGATATTAGATTTATTTAATAATTATATTAAATAAATTAGTTTAAAATAATTTTAATATTAGAAAAATCATTTTAAATGAAAATAAATAGTTTAAAAATATTTTAAGTTTTAAAATATAACTTTCAATATTTAAAGGTAAATTTCATTAATTATTTACTATTAATGATATTAGAATTATTTAATAATTATATT
The DNA here is from genome assembly GCA_016801055.1 of Panax notoginseng. Lineage (NCBI taxonomy): Eukaryota > Viridiplantae > Streptophyta > Magnoliopsida > Apiales > Araliaceae > Panax > Panax notoginseng. Next base: position 66,483,199 of record CM029023.1, read on the forward strand.
AAATAAATTAGTTTAAAAATGATTTTAATATTATAAAAATAATTTAAAATGAAAATAAAGTGTTTAAATATATTTTAAGTTATAAATTATAACTTTTGATATTTAAAGGAAAATTTCATTAATAATTTAATATTAAATGATATTAGATTTATTTAATAATTATGTTAAATAAATAGTTTAAAAATAGTTTTATTTATTTAGAAATCATTTAAAAATGATATAAATGAATTAAAAATATTTTAAGTTATGATTAAAGACTTTTAATATTTTGATAAGTAATACATTAATACTTTAATATTAATGATAATTATTTAAAAATGATTTTAATTCTTTTAAAAATTAATAGATTAATATTAATTAAATATTAATGATAATAGAATTATTTAATATTTAAATCATTTAATTATGATTTCAGTGTTTCAAAAATTCATGATTTATTATAATAAATGTTTAAAAATTATTATAAGTCATTTAAAAATAATATGACCGATACTTACAGATATTAAACTACATGATAAAGTCTTAAACTCGATAATTACCCGATAAAGCTGTCGGTAGACCGACATGTTTCAGAAATTGATCTGGACTTAGATAATTTGATTAGATATGTGTTTATTTGTGATTTAATGGATGTGAAACCTATGTGACAATGTGATTAGGTTATGTGCTGACTGCAATAAGCAGTGCTATGTGTTATAGTATGTTATTCTAATCGATCAAATGATCTTATTACTGATAGGTGTTATATAAAGATAGAACTAAGTTACGAACTGTAAGCAACGCATCAGGCAAGTATCTTACCTTTGCATTTCTTTTATGCAATGGACATGAGTAAGAAGTTTCAGAATTATATTATTATTATGCTATATTATTAACCCTATTGTGATATATTCTATATCCGATCATTATTTATCAACATGTTAGTATATGGTAATTCAGGTATATATTCTGTTCGTTAATTTCTAAACATGGTTACACAAGTGTCCCCACTTGGATAATCATTGTATTTAATCAAACGTTGATATATATATATATATATATATATATATATATATATATATATATATATATATATATATATATATATATATATATACGTCCAAGCTAATTGACAAGCTAGACACAAATTTTGAAATCTCGTTGAATATGATAAAACCTTTTTGTATCCAGTCAAATTGTTTTGGTTCGAATTCCAGACTAAGTACGAACATCCCGATCACGAGAAAACTTTTATGCGTCCAAGGTGGACAAAGTGAACGATCCTGTCGTTCTTGTAATGTAGTATTGATCAATACAGGGCCCAAGGGAAGTACAACCTAACGTCCGTGAGTTATGACAGTTTGCAGATAAAGTTCTGCTAAACCTTAGCGAAAACTAAAAACAATGTTCAGAATCTGTCGACAAATACCTATACATATAGTCAATACGTAGTTTCAAAAATTTGAGATATAATTGTTATGTTATTATTATCAATTCAGTTTACTTCAGAACTATAAATTCGTTGTAGAAGTGATGTACAAAGAAAACATTTATTTCGTTCAGTTACTTATATTTCTAATTGTTATTACTTGCTGGGCATCCAAATGCTCACCCTTGCTTAAATTTAAATGTTTTCAGCTAGGCATGATCAACTCGAAGGTTCAGACAAGAACAAGTGAAAAGAAAAGCAAACAAAACATGTTTAATGGTGTCTTTTGTAATAGTTAGACAATATATAGACAATGATATATATTATATATCATCTAAAGAATATAGTAAAGGTTGCGTAATTGCGATTAGACTCTGATAAATATAAATTAAGTTGGATTTTTATATTATTGTTATTATTATTATTATTATTCCGCTCATAAAAATGGTATCGTAAAGCACCAAGTTCGGGTTTTAAGTACCCGAGTTTGGGGGTCTTTACAACCCTAGTTCCAAATATGAAAAACACGTAAACCTACTGAATGATACATCTGACACCAGTCAGAATAGTTTTTTTAATCAACCCAAACTCTTAAAATAAAAAATTAAAATAAAACAGCTCAGCAGCTTCAGACATCGCGCGCGGGCGCGCGCTCCTCCTGTGTATTCTTCACGCGGGCGCGCGTGTGTCAAGTCTGTGTAGTCTGACTGATCGTGCAGGCGCGCGTCCTCAAGCCTCTATAACCGCGCGGCTTCCGCAGTGTTGATTCTGGTTTTACTGCTGCTGTTGTCTCTGTCCTGCTGCTCAGTCTTTTGTCCACCAACGCTTGGTTTCTCTACTCCACTCGTTCTCATGTTGCGCCTTCATTGATCATATGCCATCTACCATCGCCAACTTATGTCATATCATGTACTTTTACACCAAAGGGAGTTCTAAGTACATGTAATGCAAAATAAACAAAATGCAACTACAAACACACTAAAATGTACTTAAGATAGGCGTAGTTCGCATGAATTGATATTCGATAAGTAGGTATAAAACCCACTTATCAAATACTCAGGAAGTCCCTACGGGGAACATGTGTAGCAGAAGCGGGGTCCGTGACCGGAACATCCTCCTCCTCGTCCTCGACGTTCAGAACATCAACCTGGACTGGATGTATCACCACCTCCACCAACCGAGGAGGCTGTCTAACAGAACTGGGTCAAGCCACTTCAAAAACCCTCCTCCGTACACGAGAAGTGGTCCTGCGGGAACTACTCGGCTGATCCGGATCCATAAATATCTAGAAAAGGTCTCCAAATCACCTTAGAAAGGGTGTGGTAATTTTAGCCTGGAGCTCTCTTTTTTAAAAATGCATTTTTATGATTACATGCATGCATGCATTACTTTAACATACATCTACAGTAAAGTTAAAAATGCATAACTATTCAATGCCTACATTTTGAATTTTTTTTTGCCATAGTCCTCTCTGTAAATAAGACTATCCACATGCATGTAGGCATTACTAGGTGGCCATTCAGTAGCACACCTGCCTACAATCATATATATACTATATAATTTAAAAAGTCAAAGGCATCATTCAATAGGTAGTTTAATTACCAGGATTACTTTACATTTTTACCTTTTGCTCATTTGTCCTCAAATAGACTAAGAAATAGCAGAAAAGGGTGTCAATTTGACTCTCTCCAAAGTCAAATTTTTTTACATCATTATGTTTAGCATGGTTTAAAACTAACATTTACTATGTTGAATATGTTTTATCAAGACATTTGAGCATGCATAATCACTACTATGTGCTTAGATGCATTTCATGTGATAAGTCATTTTTCAACGGATAAAAACTTGAAAAGAAGACATGCATACGTTACCGGGATAGTGTAGAACACTTGTACTGTGACAGAATTTGTAGAAAGACGCCCAAACTCAGCAGATCTGAAGAAGAGCTCTTGAATTTCTTTCGCAGCGCAACTTGAAAATGACTTATGAAAGTAACATGCATGCCTTTAGTAGCCACGGCTTGCCGCAAGTCCACCTACGGCTGCTATAGGTATACTTGTGGCACCCTTACGTGGGTCCCACCCCTCCGTCTCGGTCTAGTTTGAGTTGCAAAGGAGTTCTCCCAAGCTGAAATGGCCAAATTAGGAATAAAAACGCTACGCGATTGAGCAGAATAGGCTACACTATGCCGTTGATCTCAGCTGTTACAAGTCACACTCGACAATACCTTATGCAGGTCCAATGCCGCCAATTCAGGGTCATCACCCTAATTTTCAGTCAAACCCCGACGGGGGCATCACACATTCTCAATAAGAGATCCCCGGTGGGGGCATCACGCATTCTACAGTACATAACGCCGGCAGGGGCATCACACAGGTTTTCATATGTTGAAGTACATATCCACGGAGGGGGTTACAACGCAGTGTCATCCGCTAATTCACATATCAACGAAGGTTAATCAACCTTGACATCATTGTAACTGTTGGTAAGTAAATCCAACAAAGCGTCGAAAGCCATCCGATGATTTTAGGCGTCGATGCACACATCAACGAGAATCAAACAGATCCCCGGCGGGTGTTACAACGCATTGTCCATTGATGCACACGTCAACGAGAATCAAACAGCTCCCCGGAGGGGGTTACAATGCATTGTTCATTGATGCACACGTCAACGAGAATTAAACAGCTCCCTGGCGGGGGTTACAACGCATTGTCCGTTGATGAACACGTCAACGAGGATTAAACAGCTCCCCGGCGGGGGTTACAACGCATTGTCCATTGATGCACACGTCAACAAGGATTAAACAGCTCCCCGACGATGTGAGACCCCAGATTTTATGAATAAAGATTTAAATTTCTCGAAATATTTTTTTTAATATTATGGTGTGGATTTGATATAATATTATAGTTTTAGGTAGTATTTATAAATTTTGCAAAGTATGTAATTTGTTATAAAATATTCGTTTGGTCGGTGAATATTCTTTTTGTCGAGAAATATCCGTACGACGACACAATCATTGGTGGACCCCACAATGGAAGTATTGTCGGATTTAGAAAATGACAAAATTATCTTTTTATAACGGTGGAAGTGTTTCCGTTAAAACTGTTGAACTACTCGGTAGTAAAAGTACAGTAATACGCGTGGTTGCATAGTATCACACGGTATTGATTATTGATGCTTACGTGAGAAGTCACTCAGTTATACTCAATTATCGTTATAGTAATTGCTACATCATATCTCTCATATTATTGATTCAATTTATTGTCACAGTATCATCTGCATAATATGTTATATTATTAAATCAATAATTGAGACGATAAAGTTATTCATATTATTATTTGCAATATTGACAATGTCTAGAAGTTCTCTCATATAAGTTTTGTTGATTAAAGATGAAATTGATTGTTCCATTGTATTGGGATTATTAGTGTTAGTGAAAATTGACATTTATTTCGATGATAATTGATGTCCGGAGGTTATATTGTTCACTCGGGTATTTGGAGCACTTTTCGTGTCAGAGTACTATTCACGAGTTACTATTCACGGGGTACTATTGATTCACATTCTTATACTATAAGGGTTGGTGGTGCAAGATTGATAATACTTGCATGACTAAGTTAAAAATGGAGGTATAGTTGAAGGTAGTATATTGTAATTAAATTTTTCACATGATTATACTATTTATTCACATGATTTTACTATTGATTCACATGATTTACTATTAGGGGAGTTGGTGCAAGATTGATAATATTTGTAGGACTAAATTAAAAATAAAGAAAAAGAGGAAGGTATTATACTGTAATATTTCGAGTCCCAAAACGTGCAATTATCGAAACCATATTTTTTTTATAAATAGAAGCTCATTCTTCCTTCATTTCTCACCAATTCACCAAAGCTATAGAGCAATTATTATAGAGAGAAATTATAGAGAGAAGTTATAGAAAGAAAATCTATAGAGAGAAAGAAGAAAATAAGTCTGCTACATTTCTATTCTAGTATCCAGCTTTATTCTAAGGTAGGGAAAATTATTTGTTGTAATTGTAGGGAGTATTATTTCTTTCTTATCCATGAAGAGAACTTCTATTATTCCATTCTTTATTATTCTGTTGGAATAACCTGTATACGCGGGCTACCCTATACTTGGTGAAATACTTCTGTTATTCCATTCTTTATTATTCTGCTGGAACATCCTGTCTGTGCATTTACACCGGACCTGGTTCCATTATTTATTATTCTGCTGGAACATCCTGTCTGTGCGTTCTACGACGGACCTGGTTCCGTCTTTATTATTCTGTTAGAATATCCTGTCTGTGCGTTTTACGCCGGACTTGATTTCGTCTTTATTATTCTGTTGGAATATCCTGTCTGTGCGTTTTACGCCGGACCTGGTTCCGTTATTTATTTTTCTGTTGGAATAACTTGCATGTGCGGTCTATCGCATGCTTGATGATTTCTTTTGTTATTCTAGTCTTTATTATACTCAGTTGGTTAAAGTTTTGACTTCTATAATCCAAGAAATTAGTGGAATATCCTTGATATTTGCGCTTCATCCAGTATCTTTTCATGTAAATATTCTTCTGAGCATTCTTGAATTTTACTCCACAAAGCAATATCATGTTGACAATTTGGACGTTATTGGTTCCTGGATAAATTAATTCTTGAACTTGTATTATTGAATATTATGTCATTGTCATCATCCTCATGTTTATATTATGTTGAAAGTCATCTGTGGCCTGTAGTGCATAGATGGACTTGGTATGGTTATGACTAGGGATTATTCGTTGTAATCATGACCGTAATGTTACAAATAATGTGGATAAAGTCATGTGTGGCCTGTAGTGCATAGATGGACTTGGTATGCTTATGACCAGGGATTATTCGGTGTAATCATGACCTTAATGTAACGAATGATGTGGTAAAAGTCCTCATTTGCCGTAGTGCATTGATGGACAATTTTTAGTATGATTATGGCTATGAATTCTCTTCGGCCAAGGGTGCAAAGACGAATTATTTTATAACATGATCATGACTGTGACGACCCCAAAATAGGTCCATTCCACCCAACCCATTCTGAGTCGTCAAATACATGGTACAGAAAATAACTACAACTTTATTACAATAATTGTCGTGCAAAATACAACAACACATATGCTGTGAGTTTGGATACAAATATATACCAAATGTGACTCATGTTCTAACCGTGGACATCACCTCACAATAACACCTTACATAAAGGTATAGTCAAAAACTGTTTTAGAAATTAGAATCTTTGGGAAGTGCTCAAGGAAACCTTCGTACATGGGAGGCCACGCATCTAGGTTATGATAGATATCATATGGCCACAGAATTATCCTTGGTTGACCCAATAGACCCCAAAGAAAAACGAGAAGATTACTATCATATTCTTCCCAATGGTGAGTCTTCTCTTGACTTATCATTATCTCCACTGTCTCTAATTGAGAATTATACTTCAAACAAACACCAAGATTATATAGGTAGTGCCCATAGATATACTCAGCAAGTGGATGAGCACAACCCTGTCTTATGATGACACGAGGTTGTATGTCATTAGACATCTTGTATGATAGTGACAAAACACCCTTCCAACGTTGGGTTCGCCTCACCCTATTTTCTTCACCAAATATAACTACTAAATGATGACCACTGTTCTATTCCCTTGTTACCCCCGCTCGACCCAGCTACACTCTTATTACCTGAAAGGAATTGTGAAGCAAAAGGGTGAGCACAACTAGCTCAGTAAAGAATGTCATGACTAAAGATAATTCAATTATCAATAGCCTTCATCAACAATAAATCAGAGATTTAGAACATATGGTAAATGATAAAAATTTCAACCATAGTTGCAGCGGAACGAGCAATCCATTAGAAGAGTCAAATAGACTATAAAGTCTATTATCTTCTCCATGTTAAAAATCCACCAACAATGTTTTATCCATGTAACATCACTCAACAGTTCCTTTCCACAATCATATGAATAACTCATAATCATAATTGTGACTATAAATTTTTCTTCACACTCAGGACGAAGAATATTTTTATCACCTGTCTTTACCTGAAACATCAAAGATCATGGTTATACCAAATCACAGTTCCTGTTTATAATCATACTAACAAATCCATCTTTGCACTACGGGCCAAAGATATTCATCAACAAACCATCTTTGCACTACGGGCCAAAGATATTCAACAACAGTTCATCTTTGCACTACAGGCCAAAGATATTCATCAACAGGCTATCTTTGCACTACATGCCAAAGATATTCATCAACAATTCATATTTGCACTACAGGCCAAATATATTCATATCTCAAAGAAATATATAATAATTTCAGAATTTATATAAACAATAATTATAACCATGTTGATCAATTCACCTTTGCACTTAAGCTTAAGATATTCAATTATAAATTCAATGGTCATGATCATACCAGTCACAATTCAACTTTGCACTACAGGCCAAAGAGAACCCTAGTCATGATCATACCAATAATCTACCCATCTTTACACTCCAGTGAAAGAGAATTTCAACATCAGGGTTATAAAAATGTTATATATGATGATAAAAATAATATGATCAACATATAGTTTTAATCTCAAGAGTAATATTCGTAACTCATGAATAGTAACCCCGACACAAAAGATAGAAATTCTACAATAAAATTCATACCAATATTTCGGTATAATGATATTGAAAGAATAACATTACTTAAATTTATAAACAATTTATTTTAATTGTTTATATTTTACTAATTAATGCATTTAATCATCATAAAATGCCAACTCTTATAATTTCATCATCAATAACCAAAACCCTCATCAAAAATCTGCATATACCTCATATAGGATTCTCAAGCCATAAAATCCTATTTTCCAATTTTCTTTCTTCACAAAACATATTTAATTCATTTACTCATAACTAGTCCATTTTCATGAAAAATATCAAATCAGTTCCAAAAATATTTCTTTTCTGGGATTTAGCATAATATAGTCCCATAGTGAACATATATTTTTCTCAGAATTTTTAAAAGTCATTTACTATTTTTCATATGGCCAAAATAGCCGAATATTTAGACATTTATCAAAAATTGTACTTTTATCTAAAAATTCTGAAATTCACAGAGTATACTCCTATCATATACATGTACTCCCAATAAAAATTTCATCAATTTTGGAGTTAACCACAAGGAATTATAAGCGGTTACTTTTAAAATAGTCTTTTCTCATAAAATTCATAACTCTCAATCTATACATCCAAAAATCACCATTTTTGGACACAATCAAGAAAACTCATCAAAATATCATTTCAAATTTTTCCAGAATTTTTGAAGATCAGAAAAATTACGAAACTGAAAATCATAACAACCCTTAAAATCCATTACTATCCCTTACAATCCCTTACAATCCCTTACCTCAAAAGAGCAGTACTTCTGACTGGAATGCAAAGCCGAAGGAAACTTGCACTGAATAGCAACTCTCAAAGTATCTAAATACTCACAAAATATGCTTCATAATATAGAGAGAGAAAGAGAGAAAGCTTATGTTTCTGGTGTGATTTTCAATTCTAACTTAGCCCTCTATTTATAGGAAAATTTTGGTAGGTTTGACCTGCAACCTGATGGCTTTACCTGGTACTATTCCCACCCACCACATTTGAAATATAATTCAGCACATTTCTTCACCAACCACAAGTGGGGCCCACCAATTCTAGAATTTTCCACCAAAATGATAAACTCCGAAAATTCAACAATTTCTGAACCAGTCATCTCGTAAAATTCATAATAAATCATACGTTCATTTTTAACGGTTCAAAATTTGTGGGCATATACTCAACTTATATATGTATAACATATCCAAAAATTACCACGATCCAACGGTCGGATTAAAAATTATAACCCCCGCAAAATATCTCAAAAACCCTGATTTTTAATACCTCCATTCCGACAAAAATACGGATAAAAATCTCAACATTAACTCCTTCATTTTTTTAACCACAAAAATATATCCCTCATTTATATCCACATAAAATAAATATTTTCTTATCATATGAATCAATAATTAATTATTCACAAATAATATTACAGAATCACATTTATGACAACCAGGCCGTTCCCAGGAAAGAGGGGGCTTTCCAATAAGGATTTCTCCTTACTAGCGCGCAATTAGATGACCAAACCTCTCCTTAGACAGAACTTTCTAGACATTGCCAATAATGCTATCTAATAATACTATTCAAATAATATGAATTATTGATCTGATAATGGGAAATACTGTGCAGCAACAATTATTGAACAACAATAATACAAAATTTTAACGTAGCAATTATTAAATCAATAAAATAAAATATTGAACAGTAATTACTGTAACAATTATTGAGTAGTGCCTTCTTACGTAAGAATCAATAATTTCAAAAATATTGTGCAATACCGTGTGCTACTGTGCAATAACGCGTATTACTGTATTTTAACCACCGGGTATTCCAACAGTGTTAACAGTAACAACTACGTCATTATTTGTAAAAACTCAAATTTGTCGTTTTCTTCACCCGACAGTTATTCGTTATGGGGCCCACAAATAGCTGCGCCGTTGTACGAATATTCCCCGACAGAAAGAATATTCCACGACCAAACGAATATTCCCCGACAACAATGATTATTTTATAACCACTTGTGTATTTTGAAAAATTTTCACATTTCACCCATAACTTTAACTTTTTATCAATTTAACCATTTACTGAATTGTAATTATAAGAAAAATTGAATACTTTTATTTCATAAAATTCGGGGTCTTACAATGACCGTTGATGAAAACACGATTATCTTTGGCCCGTAGTGCATGGATAATTCGTGGTCGTGATTCTAAATAATATCCTTGGCCTGTAGTGCAGGGATGATTTGATGATGTGGATTATTTATTAAGCTGAGTCTCAGTGATAAAAGTGATGAAAAACCTTTTTAAATCATAAAAGATAGTAGATTTTATTCTCTACTTCACTCTTCTAATGGATTTCTTGTTCCGCTGCAGTTAAACTTGATGTTTGTTATATTTTATCAGTTTAACATTGTTGAAGGCTAATGATAATTTATTCTGCATTATCTTAGTCATAATATTTCTTACTGGGCTAGTTGAGCTCACCCTTTCTTTCACTGTTCTCTTCAGGAAATGAGAACGTAGCTGGGACTAGTCGGGAAACAGAGTGATGGTCCTAGATGGAGCACTAGTAGTCCACACTATTCTGTGAAATAGTGTGACTATAAATGTAATGAGGACTTTATATGAGTTTTTATACTCCTTATGAGACATTATCAGTGTTGAAACTCTCAGCTTTGTTTTGTCGTATTATACACGACTGTTGTATAATTAAGTTGTATTTGGATTTATGTACCATGGATTTGGCGACCCAAGATGGGTGATGTATACCTGTTTTGGCGGCGTCACAGTTGGTATCAAAGCTTAGGGATATGATCCTTGGCTGAGATGTGAGACAAAAACTAATAGGGGAGAGACGGGGAATTCTTCGCTAGTATGACCTACCTAAGTTTATTTGTTATTTAATTGGTCAGTCAGAATATATGGATAATATATGATATGTCAATTAACCCTTGTTTTGTGACAGTGTTTGAGAATGGCATCTGAAAATGTTAAGATAAGCAATGAAGCACATGAGACCGTTGAGTCAGCTCAACCAAAAGGTAACGACCAACAACACGATAATAATCACATCGGTGGCAACGACCATCGGAACAATGATAACCATCGTGGGGTAAATTATCATGCCAAGAATGGTAACCACTTCGGTGGTAATCATGGCCAAGATAATAGAAGTGGAAATTTCAAGAAGGGAAGGTCATTTAGCTGGATTTTGTCATATAGTGAAGTCAAGTCCAGCTAGAACGGTGACACCAAAGGCGGATATGGACAAAATAAAGTCTGTGGTTTTAGGAAGAGCGTTTTTTATGATTCTCAAAAAGCGAGAAACTCGAACAAAGTTATCACGGGTTAGTTAATTATAAATTCTTGCGAAGTCTATACCTTATTCGATACCGATTCTACCTATTCTTTTATCTCTCTTGCTTGCGCTCAACGTTTAAATTTAACCCTAGAGAAGTGTTGATCGATTTCGCAATCAATGAATACGTGCAAGTATACACGGTCAATAAGTAATACAGTGATAAGAAAAGTATTGTTCCCACGAGGAATTATTTAATAAAAATTACCAAGTACTAACTCTTAACCAAATCAATTTTATTTAAACAACCATAAATTGTGATTTTTCTAATTAAGAAAGCTAAATTAATCAATTAAATCTAGATTACTCTAAAATTAATTCAAATAAATAAAGATTAAGACTTCAATATCCCCAATTATAAACTATAAATCAATTATCCAACTATCCCAATTATTATGCCTACTGAATTGTTAATAGAAATTCTCAAATGCCAAAAGTCCTTTTTCCAAGTGATCAATTGACTTCTATTTAATCCAGATTAATCTTGCTATATTCCTATGCAAAACAATTGAATTAAACTCTTTTCCATCCCAATTCCTTATGTGTTACATGCGGTAAACAAATATTTACATTCTATTCACAAACCTAATTATTCACCATGCAAATAACTAAGTCACATGTTATCATGCCCAGTTCTAACCCTAGAATTCCTCTTCCTATTCCTTCTAGAGTAACAAGGTAATTACTGATCAGATAATTAATCAATAAGCTCAAGACAAGATAAACAATTCACTTTGACATAAATAATTGGAATAAATCGAATAACTAATTCATAGACATAAAAGGTTCAATTGAAATCTTAATAAAAGAGTTAGTTCATAATTAATGAATTGAAACCAAGATTCCACAATTGAATAGACATTAAAAGATAAAAGCATGATAAGAGAAGAGAATAGAATCTGTTGTCAGCAAATCTGATGCTCTCCTCTTGCTCCTGCTCTTGATCTTCAATGATCTCCAAGTTGCTTCAATCTCTAATGGCTAATTAAGAACTAGGGTTTAGATTCTAATCTAATGGAGTGTTTAATCTAGTCTAATCTATGTAATCCCCCCTATTTTATGTCTTACATCATGTATTTATAGGTTACAAGTCTAATTTTTAGGTTAGGAGCAAACCCAATCCAATTTGGAGTCAAAAAGATGTCAAAATTCGGCCCAAAACGTGTCCAAGCCTTTCCACTGACTTCCCCAGCGCCCCGGCGCTGGGCACGGCGCTGGGATTCTGCCCCCCAGCGCCACGGCTCTGGAAATAGGCATGAAATGGGCGCCCCGGCGCTGGCCACTTTTTTGACATTTTCTGCTCCGACGTCCTTTGGAAAAATGGCCATAACTTCTTCGTCCGAACTCCGATTTCAATGATTCAAGATGTTCCGGAAAGAGGAGATGTAGATCTACAACTTTCATTCTTTAAGGTTTTCGAAATAAGGTACCGAACAATACTCAAATGAGCTTTGAAGTGACTGCTATGTAAATAGCAAGCCGAAAACGCGAATCTAGCCACCCCGAACGTCGATCCACATAACTTTTGTCCCAAATCCTACAAAACAATGTAAAACATGCATGAATGGACACAAATACTTAAAAACTATTTTAAAAGACTTGAGAACAATAATAAATTAAGCCCGAATGTATCCAATTCATGTGTATAAAACTCACTCATCAAATACCCCCAAACTTAAACATTTGCTTGTCCTCAAGCAAAAACACAAAAGAACTAAAAATAAACAAACTAACTCAATTACATGAATGCATATGCATGATCTACTTTATAATATACATACGAACCTAGTAATAAATCAGTATAATATATAGCAACAGGCCTCAAAGTTACCATTGGTACTCAAACAATATATCCAATCAAGTCAAAATCCATAACTCTAACTAATTAGTCAATCCAAACCTGTCATCACCCATGTTGTGTGTGTGTGCTTGTTAACCATTCTAACCAACCACAATTCAAGATAATCACATAACAAACTTCTTAGAAGGAAAATTTCAGTTCCAATTCAATTACTTTTGTGAACATGACAACTCCGGTTAAAACTAAGCAATTACCAAGTCTAAGGGTAAATACAAGATTTATTTATACTTTTATTCAACCACGAGGGCATTTTGCTCTTTCTCGTGTTTTTTTTCATCATTTTTTTTATTTTCTCATGGATGTGCAATGTTTTATTCCCTTAGGCTTTTCAATGCTACCTTAACGAGCTTTCGACCAACGACTCCCAAGTCATTAAGACCTTAGGGCGCTAGGTGTAAAGACAATCCCCTCGGGCTTACTTACTCAAGTAACAAAGGCCACAAAACTAGACAAGCATGCCACGGTGTTTATTCATTTTTTTTCTTTTTCTGGATTTTCTATTTTTTTTTCTTTTCATCATTTCTTTTTTTTTCTTTTTGTAATATATATACCCCATAGATTCCCCCAAACTCAAGCTTTTACGTCATTCCAACCTTTACCGCCAGTTCACTAATTTCCTTAAATTTTAACCAAGATTGTCCCTCAGAAACAAATTATGAAACCCTTGAACCAAGTGGATTAAAACAGTTAAACTTTAAGTGCTAACCAGTTACATAAGTTTCAGACAGGCTCAGATTGTCATCATAATTAAAATTAGAACTCATCATCAATTATCAACACTCTTCAAGTTAACATGCAAAACCGATCACACAGATTCATGCAAAAAAAAAATACAATTATACTACATGAACACATACTAATGCAACACATATATGAATATGCAAATAACTACCATGTACTATATGCAATCTAAAAAAAACACAATGCTAACACACACAAAAATTGAACTACTATGCAGATAACTAACTATATGCAATACGACACTAAAATGCCCCCAAACTTAAACTAGACATTGTCCTCAATGGCTACAATAGAAAAAATTAAAGCAGAGGACTTCTCTAAAAATATAGCAATCTTCCTCCTTGTCCGCTAAGTTTGGAGAATAGGCTAAGCACATGGAACAAATTGGGCACCACACTTGAATTTGACTTGAATAACCTGTAAAACCATGATATAAGCACTTTTATTAAATCCTAAATAAATGAAAATTCAAAACTACTAATATAAAACTTAATAAAAACTAAAAATTAAAATTAAACTTGGGTTGCCTCCCAATAAGCGCTTGTTTTATAGTCTCAGCTCGACTTCTTCAATTCTCTATCCAATTCCCCTACGAAATTTGAGGAACCCTCCATCCATCGGAAATAATATAACTTTTGGTAGGTTCCCATTTGTAATGACCATTGAATATAAGTCACCTAGCATTTTCTTTTTAGATCGGATCCCCATTAAATATGACAAACAACTAGGTGCTTTCCCCATTGTGTCTGTGATCAGAGTGTGGAATGGAAGCTTGTCAAACACAATGGGCTCTTCCTCTATCTTCTCTTTTTCATCCCACCATGACTCCACAGTTGTACTAGCTCTTATGTCATAAAGAGCTTTGCCGACGACATGACTGCCAATTGGGCATGGTTTTGCAAAACTGCCCGGATTCTTGAACTTTGGTGGAGAAGGTACATGGGACACTAATGAAATTGATTCATCTTCGTTGAATCTTACAGTTAAATCTTCGTTGATCTCCTTTTGTTTGTTCCCAATTGTTTTCTCTCTTTCAACATCTATATCATTTGGCACATCCGGTTGCAGATTTGGTTCGGACTCATCATCAGTTTCGTCATCCATGTCATAGAGCCAAGTGTATTGAGGATGGTTGTTCAACGCTTGTGCTATCTGCCCCAATTGATTTTCCAGATTCTTTATCGACGCACCTTGGCTTTTCATATTCAGTTCTATTTGATTCAATTTTTTGTCTTGTTCCTCGTTCCTTTTTTCAGAAGCTTTAATAAATTTTTCCAAGGCTTCCTCCAAATTTGAATGGTCTTCCTGTTGTAGTGGAGGTGGACACGAGAAATCCGATGGGTATGTTGGACTTGGAGCATAAAATTGATCTTGATTGTTACTCCATGAAAAATCCGGGTGATACCCCCAATCCTGATGATAATTGTTAGGATAGACATGACTGTAGCTCCCTACGAACTGAGCTAATTTGGAATTTATGGCACATTGATCTGTAGCATGACTCCCATCACATAACTCACAAACCATAGCTACTTGCTGCGTGGATGGTGGACTCCATGTCTCTATTTTCTTAGCTATTGCGGCCACCTGTGCTGTCAATGCAGAAAGTTTCTCGAGTCTGTCAATCTCCGCTCCCCTTGGTTGAGTCATGTTCGTGTATGGCCATTGATACGCAAAGTCATCCATGGTACCTAAAAAGAGAGAAATATAGGAAGAGAATTAAAAATAAAAATAAAAATGTTTAAATTAAGACTAAATTGATTGAAATTAATATTGGTAAATAATTATTAAATTAATTCCCCGGCAACGGCGCCAAAAACTTTGTTGATCGATTTCGCAATCAATGAATACGTGCAAGTATACACGGTCAATAAGTAATAAAGTGATAAGAAAAGTATTGTTCCCACGAGGAATTATTTAATAAAAATTACCAAGTACTAACTCTTAACCAAATCAATTTTATTTAAACAACCATAAATTGTGATTTTTCTAATTAAGAAAGCTAAATTAATCAATTAAATCTAGATTACTCTAAAATTAATTCAAATAAATAAAGATTAAGACTTCAATATCCCCAATTATAAACTATAAATCAATTATCCAACTATCCCAATTATTATGCCTACTGAATTGTTAATAGAAATTCTCAAATGCCAAAAGTCCTTTTTCCAAGTGATCAATTGACTTCTATTTAATCCAGATTAATCTTGCTATATTCCTATGCAAAACAATTGAATTAAACTCTTTTCAATCCCAATTCCTTATGTGTTACATGCGGTAAACAAATATTTACATTCTATTCACAAACCTAATTATTCACCATGCAAATAACTAAGTCACATGTTATCATGCCCAGTTCTAACCCTAGAATTCCTCTTCCTATTCCTTCTAGAGTAACAAGGTAATTACTGATCAGATAATTAATCAATAAGCTCAAGACAAGATAAACAATTCACTTTGACATAAATAATTGGAATAAATCGAATAACTAATTCATAGACATAAAAGGTTCAATTGAAATCTTAATAAAAGATTTAGTTCATAATTAATGAATTGAAACCAAGAATCCACAATTGAATAGACATTAAAAGATAAAAGTATGATAAGAGAAGAGAATAGAATCTGTTGTCAGCAAATCTGATGCTCCCCTCTTGCTCCTGCTCTTGATCTTCAATGATCTCCAAGTTGCTTCAATCTCTAATGGCTAATTAAGAACTAGGGTTTAGATTCTAATCTAATGGAGTGTTTAATCTAGTCTAATCTATGTAATCCCCCCTATTTTATGTCTTACATCATGTATTTATAGGTTACAAGTCTAATTTTTAGGTTAGGAGCAAACCCAATCCAATTTGGAGTCAAAAAGATGTCAAAATTCGGCCCAAAACGTGTCCAAGCCTTTCCACTGACTTCCCCAGCGCCCCGGCGCTGGGCACGGCGCTGGGATTCTGCCCCCCAGCGCCCCGGCTCTGGAAATAGGCATGAAATGGGCGCCCCGGCGCTGGCCACTTTTTTGACATTTTCTGCTCCGACGTCCTTTGGAAAAATGGCCATAACTTCTTCGTCCGAACTCCGATTTCGATGATTCAAGATGTTCCGGAAAGAGGAGACGTAGATCTACAACTTTCGTTCTTTAAGTTTTTCGAAATAAGGTACCAAAAAATACTCAAATTGGCTTTGAAGTGACTACTATGTAAATAGCAAGCCGAAAACGCGAATCTAGCCACCCCGAACGTCGATCCACATAACTTTTGTCCCAAATCCTACAAAACAATGTAAAACATGCATGAATGGACACAAATACTTAAAAACTATTTTAAAAGACTTGAGAACAATAATAAATTAAGCCCGAATGTATCCAATTCATGTGTATAAAACTCGCTCATCAAATACCCCCAAACTTAAACATTTGCTTGTCCTCAAGCAAAAACACAAAAGAACTAAAAATAAACAAACTAACTCAATTACATGAATGCATATGCATGATCTACTTTATAATATACATACGAACCTAGTAATAAATCAGTATGATATATAGCAACAGGCCTCAAAGTTACCATTGGTACTCAAACAATATATCCAATCAAGTCAAAATCCATAACTCTAACTAATTAGTCAATCCAAACCTGTCATCACCCATGTTGTGTGTGTGTGCTTGTTAACCATTCTAACCAACCACAATTCAAGATAATCACATAACAAACTTCTTAGAAGGAAAATTTCAGTTCCAATTCAATTACTTTTGTGAACATGACAACTCCGGTTAAAACTAAGCAATTACCAAGTCTAAGGGTAAATACAAGATTTATTTATACTTTTATTCAACCACGAGGGCATTTTGCTCTTTCTCGTGTTTTTTTTCATCATTTTTTTTATTTTTTCATGGATGTGCAATGTTTTATTCCCTTAGGCTTTTCAATGCTACCTTAACGAGCTTTCGACCAACGACTCTCAAGTCATTAAGACCTTAGGGCGCTAGGTGTAAAGACAATCCCCTCGGGCTTACTTACTCAAGTAACAAAGGCCACAAAACTAGACAAGCATGCCACGGTGTTTATTCATTTTTTTTCTTTTTCTGGATTTTCTATTTTTTTTTCTTTTCATCATTTCTTTTTTTTTTCTTTTTGTAATATATATACCCCATAGATTCCCCCAAACTCAAGCTTTTACGTCATTCCAACCTTTACCGCCAGTTCACTAATTTCCTTAAATTTTAACCAAGATTGTCCCTCAGAAACAAATTATGAAACCCTTGAACCAAGTGGATTAAAACAGTTAAACTTTAAGTGCTAACCAGTTACATAAGTTTCAGACAGGCTCAGATTGTCATCATGATTAAAATTAGAACTCATCATCAATTATCAACACTGTTCAAGTTAACATGCAAAACCAATCTTATCATAGGCCGAGCTAAGACCACACCAACCGATCACACAGATTCATGAAAAAAAAAATGCAATTATACTACATGAACACATACTAATGCAACACATATATGAATATGCAAATAACTACCATGTACTATATGCAACCTAAAAAAAACACAATGCTAACACACAAAAAAATTGAACTACTATGCAGATAACTAACTATATGCAATACGACACTAAAATGCCCCCAAACTTAAACTAGACATTGTTCTCAATGGCTACAATAGAAAAAATTAAAGCAGAGGACTTCCCTGAAAATATAGCAATCTTCCTCCTTGTCCGCTAAGTTTGGAGAATAGGCTAAGCACATGGAACAAATTGGGCACCACACTTGAATTTGACTTGAATAACCTGTAAAACCATGATATAAGCACTTTTATTAAATCCTAAATAAATGAAAATTCAAAACTACTAATATAAAACTTAATAAAAACTAAAAATTAAAATTAAACTTGGGTTGCCGCCCAATAAGCGCTTGTTTTATAGTCTCAGCCTGACTTCTTCAATTCTCTATCCAATTCCCCTACGAAATTTAAGGAACCCTCCATCCATCGGAAATAATATAACTTTTGGTAGGTTCCCATTTGTAATGACCATTGAATCTAAGTCACCTAACATTTTCTTTTTAGATCGGATCCCCATTAAATATGACAAACAACTAGGTGCTTTCCCCATTGTGTCTGTGATCAGAGTGTGGAATGGAAGCTTGTCAAACACAATGGGCTCTTCCTCTATCTTCTCTTTTTCATCCCACCATGACTCCACAGTTGTACTAGCTCTTATGTCATAAAGAGCTTTGCCGACGACATGACTGCCAATTGGGCATGGTTTTGCAAAACTGCCC
Source organism: Panax notoginseng (assembly GCA_016801055.1). Classification (NCBI taxonomy): domain Eukaryota; kingdom Viridiplantae; phylum Streptophyta; class Magnoliopsida; order Apiales; family Araliaceae; genus Panax; species Panax notoginseng. The sequence goes on from CM029023.1 coordinate 66,502,507, forward strand.
GGATTCTTGAACTTTGGTGGAGAAGGTACATGGGACACTAATGAAATTGATTCATCTTCGTTGAATCTTACAGTTAAATCTTCGTTGATCTCCTTTTGTTTGTTCCCAATTGTTTTCTCTCTTTCAACATCTATATCATTTGGCACATCCGGTTGCAGATTTGGTTCGGACTCATCATCAGTTTCGTCATCCATGTCATAGAGCCAAGTGTATTGAGGATGGTTGTTCAACGCTTGTGCTATCTGCCCCAATTGATTTTCCAGATTCTTTATCGACGCACCTTGGCTTTTCATATTCAGTTCTATTTGATTCAATTTTTTGTCTTGTTCCTCGTTCCTTTTTTCAGAAGCTTTAATAAATTTTTCCAAGGCTTCCTCCAAATTTGAATGGTCTTCCTGTTGTAGTGGAGGTGGACACGAGAAATCCGGTGGGTATGTTGGACTTGGAGCATAAAATTGATCTTGATTGTTACTCCATGAAAAATCCGGGTGATACCCCCAATCCTGATGATAATTGTTAGGATAGACATGACTGTAGCTCCCTACGAACTGAGCTAATTTGGCATTTATGGCACATTGATCTGTAGCATGACTCCCATCACATAACTCACAAACCATAGCTACTTGCTGCGTGGATGGTGGACTCCATGTCTCTATTTTCTTAGCTATTGCGGCCACCTGTGCTGTCAATGCAGAAAGTTTCTCGAGTCTGTCAATCTCCGCTCCCCTTGGTTGAGTCATGTTCGTGTATGGCCATTGATACGCAAAGTCATCCATGGTACCTAAAAAGAGAGAAATATAGGAAGAGAATTAAAAATAAAAATAAAAATATTTAAATTAAGACTAAATTGATTGAAATTAATATTGGTAAATAATTATTAAATTAATTCCCCGGCAACGGCGCCAAAAACTTTGTTGATCGATTTCGCAATCAATGAATACGTGCAAGTATACACGGTCAATAAGTAATACAGTGATAAGAAAAGTATTGTTCCCACGAGGAATTATTTAATAAAAATTACCAAGTACTAACTCTTAACCAAATCAATTTTATTTAAACAACCATAAATTGTGATTTTTCTAATTAAGAAAGCTAAATTAATCAATTAAATCTAGATTACTCTAAAATTAATTCAAATAAATAAAGATTAAGACTTCAATATCCCCAATTATAAACTATAAATCAATTATCCAACTATCCCAATTATTATGCCTACTGAATTGTTAATAGAAATTCTCAAATGCCAAAAGTCCTTTTTCCAAGTGATCAATTGACTTCTATTTAATCCAGATTAATCTTGCTATATTCCTATGCAAAACAATTGAATTAAACTCTTTTCCATCCCAATTCCTTATGTGTTACATGCGGTAAACAAATATTTACATTCTATTCACAAACCTAATTATTCACCATGCAAATAACTAAGTCACATGTTATCATGCCCAGTTCTAACCCTAGAATTCCTCTTCCTATTCCTTCTAGAGTAACAAGGTAATTACTGATCAGATAATTAATCAATAAGCTCAAGACAAGATAAACAATTCACTTTGACATAAATAATTTGAATAAATCGAATAACTAATTCATAGACATAAAAGGTTCAATTGAAATCTTAATAAAAGAGTTAGTTCATAATTAATGAATTGAAACCAAGATTCCACAATTGAATAGACATTAAAAGATAAAAGTATGATAAGAGAAGAGAATAGAATCTGTTGTCAGCAAATCTGATGCTCCCCTATTGCTCCTGCTCTTGATCTTCAATGATCTCCAAGTTGCTTCAATCTCTAATGGCTAATTAAGAACTAGGGTTTAGATTCTAATCTAATGGAGTGTTTAATCTAGTCTAATCTATGTAATCCCCCCTATTTTATGTCTTACATCATTTATTTATAGGTTACAAGTCTAATTTTTAGGTTAGGAGCAAACCCAATCCAATTTGGAGTCAAAAAGATGTCAAAATTCGGCCCAAAACGCGTCCAAGCCTTTCCACTGACTTCCCCAGCGCCCCGGCGCTGGGCACGGTGCTGGGATTCTGCCCCCCAGCGCCCCGGCGCTGGAAATAGGCATGAAATGGGCACCCCGGCGCTGGCCACTTTTTTGACATTTTCTGCTCCGACGTCCTTTGGGAAAATGGCCATAACTTCTTCGTCTGAACTCCGATTTTAATGATTCAAGATGTTACGGAAAGAGGAGACGTAGATATACAACTTTCATTCTTTAAGTTATTCGAAATAATGTACCGAACAATACTCAAATTGGCTTTGAAGTGACTGCTATGTAAATAGCAAGCCGAAAACGCGAATCTAGCCACTCCGAACGTCGATCCACATAACTTTTGTCCCAAATCCTACAAAACAATGTAAAACATGCATGAATGGACACAAATACTTAAAAACTATTTTAAAAGACTTGAGAATAATAATAAATTAAGCCCGAATGTATCCAATTTATGTGTATAAAACTCACTCATCAAGAAGTTAGACTTTGACTTATTGGTTAAAACTTCGATATTAGAAACCTTTGTTACATCGTCTATTTATAAATCTTGTTTAATTCAAATTGACACTTTCGCGTTACCTGTCAATCTTATCTCTTTGAAAATACTTGCATTTGATGTGATTTTCAGAAACGATTGGTTAACTACTCATCATGCTTTTCGTAAGGTTGTTAGCTTTCATACTCCTAACCAACCTGTTATGCGAATTCAAAGTAACCAAACCACTAAAGTCAATTATTTTCATATCAAGCCATAAGTAAAGAGCCCCGAGCCTTTTGCTGGTGACTTCCTTGTGTAGAATGCACCGAACTCGAACTTTCCGTAGGGGACGTTGTGAATAACGATGTCATGTTAATAGGTTTCAATGTGATATACTATCCAAGTCTTGGATGAGAGTCATAGTTTTGAATGATATTTTTATTGTTAATAAATTTTCTGACGTATTCTTGAAGACTTCTTAGCCTACCCTAGAACGTTAAATCGAATTTTGTATTGACCCCAGTACAAAACCCATTTCTTAAACCCTTAAATATTGCTTCAATCAAAACGAACGTATAATACGCCAAAGACGTTGACTCAAGCTGTTGAAGATTACGATCGTACCATTCAATACCATCATGGGAAAGTGAACGTAGTAGCTGACGTGTTGAGTAGAAGATCGTATGCGTTTACAAGTGTGAATATACGAACCCCAGTGAAGATAACGAATATACGAGTAGAATCGACTTTAATAGATAAAGTTATAGCCGTTCAAGCTATACACTTGGAGCTGATGAATGTGAAGAATTAAGAAGGTTTAAGAGGGCGTTATTCTAGAAGCAAGAATCGACGAAGAGAAGAAATCTCAACCCTCGATTTAATTGGCCCATTTGAAATCCTCGATAGAGTAGGAACTGTGGCCTATAGACTTGTTTTACCGCCAAGTATGTCGCGTGTTCATAACGTTTTTAACGTATCGATGTTACGTAAATATGGGGATGACCCGAACCACATTATTAATTTAGAACCGGACGAGATAGCGGATGATTTAACGTATGAACAAATACGTGTTAAAATCTTGGATACAAAGGATTATATTCGACACTCAAAGGTTATACCTTAAGGGTTAGAATTTGAAGTGAAGTCAAGGTATCCTCACCTGTTCGGCATACCAGGTACGTACGTAAATTTCGAGGGCAAAATTTCATAAGGAGGGGAGATTGTGAGACCCCAGATTTTATGAATAAAGATTTAAATTTCTCAAAATATTTTTTTTAATATTATGGTGTGGATTTGATATAATATTATAGTTTTGGGTAGTATTTATAAATTTTGCAAAGTATGCAATTTGTTATAAAATATTCGTTTGGTCGGTGAATATTATTTTTGTCGGGGAATATCCGTACGACGGCACAATCATTGGTGGACCCCACAACAGAAGTATTGTCATATTTAGAAAACGACATAATTATCTTTTTATAACGACGGAAGTGTTATCGTTAAAACTGTTGAACTACTCGGTAGTTAAAGTACAGTAATACGCGTGGTTGCATAGTAACACACGGTATTGATTATTGATGCTTATGTGAGAAGTCACTCAGTTATACTTAATTATTGTTACAGTAATTGCTGCATCATATCTCTCATATTATTGATTCAATTATTGTCACAGTATTATCTGCATAATATGTTATATTATTAAATCAATAATTAAGACGTACGACAAAGTTATTCGTATTATTATTTGCAATATTGACAATGTCTAGAAGTTCTGTCAAGGAGAGGTTAGATAATCTAATTGCGCGCCAACAGGGAGAAATCCTTATCGGAAAGCCCCCTCTTTCCTAGGAACGACCTGGTTGTTAAATATTGTGAGTTATAATATTAATGATGAATAAGTTGTGTTGATTAAAGATGAAATTGATTGTTCCATTGTATTGAGATTATTAGTGTTAGTGAAAATTGACATTTATTTCGATGATAATTGATGTCTGGAGGTTATATTGTTCACTCGGGTATTCGGAGCACTTTTCGTGTCGGAGTACTATTCACGAGTTACTATTCACGAGTTACTATTCATGAGTTATTATTCAGGGGGTACTATTGATTCACATTCTTATACTATTAGGGGTGGTGGTGCAAGATTGATAATACTTGCATGAATAAGTTAAAAATGGAGGTATAGTTGAAGGTACTATACTGTAATTAATTTTTTCACATGATTATACTATTTATTCACATGATTATACTATTTATTCACATGATTGTACTATTGATTCACATGATTTACTATTAGGGGAGTTGGTGCAAGATTGATAATACTTGCAGGACTAAATTAAAAATGAAGAAAAAGAGGAAGGTATTATACTGTAATATTTTGAGTCCTAAAACGTGCAATTATCGAAACTATATTTTCCTATAAATAGAAGCTCATTCTTCCTTTATTTCTCACCAATTCACCAAAGCTATAGAGCAATTATTACAGAGAGAAATTATAGAGAGAAGTTATAGAAAGAAAATCTATAGAGAAAAAGAAGAAAAGAAGTCTGCTACATTTCTATTCTAGTATCCAGTTTTATTCTAAGGCAGGGAATATTATTTGTTGTAATTGTAGGGACTATTATTTCTTTCTTATCCATGAAGAGAACTTCTATTATTCCATTCTTTATTATTCTGTTGGAATAACCTGTATACGCGGGCTACCCTTTACTTGGTGAAATTCTTCTGTTATTTCATTCTTTATTATTCTGCTGGAACATCTTGTCTGTGCGTTTACGCCGGACCTAGTTCCGTCTTTATTATTGTATTGGAATATCCTGTCTGTGCGTTTTATGCCGGACCTGATTTCGTCTTTATTATTCTGTTGGAATATCCTATCTGTGCGTTTTATGCCGGACCTAGTTCCGTTATTTATTATTCTGTTGGAATAACCTGCCCGTGCGGTCTATCGCATGCCTGATGATTTCTTTTGTTATTCCATTCTTTATTATACTCAGTTGGTTAAAGTTTTGACTTCTATAATCCATGAAATTAGTGGAATATCCTTGATATTTGCGCTTCATCCAGTATCTTTTCATGTAAATATTCTTCTGAGCATTCTTGAATTTTACTCCACAAAGCAGTATCATGTTGACAATTTGGACGTTATCAGTTCCTAGATAAATTAATTCTTGAACTTGTTTTATTGAATTCTTATATCATTGTCATCATCCTCATGTTTATATTTTGTTGAAAGTCATCTATGGCCTGTAGTGCATAGATGGACTTGGTATGATTACGACTAGGGATTATTCGGTGTAATCATGACCGTAATGTTACAAATAATGTGGATAAAGTCATTTATGGCCTGTAGTGCATAGATGGACTTGGTATTATTATTACCAGGGATTATTCGGTGTAATCGTGACCGTAATATAACGAATGATGTGGTAAAAATCCTCATTTGTCGTAGTTTATTGATGGACAGTTTTTGGTATGATTATGGTTATGGATTCTCTTCGGCCAAGGGTGCAAAGATGAATTGTTTTATGGCATGATCAGGACCGTTGATGAAAACACGATTATCTTTGGCCCGTAGTGCATGGATAATTCGTGGTCGTGATTCTAAATAATATCCTTGGCCTGTAGTGCAGGGATGATTTGACGATGTGGATTATTTATTAAGCTGAGTCTCAGCGATAAAAGTGATGAAAAACCTTTTTAAATCATAAAAGATAGTAGATTTTATTCTCTACTTGCCTCTTCTAATGGATTGCTTGTTCCACTGCAGTTAAACTTGATGTTTGTTATATTTTATCAGTTTAACACTATTGAAGGCTAATGATAATTTATTCTGCATTATCTTAGTCATAATATTTCTTACTGGGCTAGTTGAGCTCACCCTTTCTTTCACTGTTCTCTTCAGGAAATGAGAACGTAGCTGGGATTAGTCGGAGAACAGAGTGATGGTCCTAGATGGAGCATTAGTAGTCCTCACTATTCTGTGAAATAGTGTGACAATAAATGTAATGAGGACTTTATTTGAGTTTTTATACTCTTTATGAGACGTTATCAGTGTTGAAACTCTCAGGTATGTTTTGTCGTATTGTACACGACTATTGTATAATTTAGTTGTATTTGGATTTATGTACCATGTATTTGGCGACCCAAGATGGGTGATTTATACTTATTTTCGGGGCGTCACAGGCGAGGGTTACAACGCATTGTCCATTGATGCACACGTCAACGAGAATTAAACATATCCCCGACGGGGGTTACAACGCATTGTCCGTTGATGCACACGTCAATGAGGATTAAATAGCTCCCCGATGGGGTTACAACGCATTGTCATCCGTTGATTCACACGTCAGCGAAGGTTAGGAAACCTTGGCAGTTTGCCCAATAGAGGTATTTTCCTTTGATTCACACGTCAGGGAAGGGTCAAGCAGCCTTGACAGTCTACCCAACAAGGGCATTTTTTCGTTGATTCACACGTCAGCGAAGGTCAGGAAGCCCTGACAACACATACTGTGACACTCCCAAATTCGGGTACTTCGATTCCACGGGATTTGGTGTTCACTGTACAAATATCATCTATCTATCTACTCATAATAAAAGCAAACCATGCAATAGATAGAAATAGAATCTTCTCCTCAAAAGAATTACAACATTCGAATAATAAATACAATCCCAGGTTAACTAACCTTAAAACATCTGTGCGGAATTCTAAACAAATAAGTCTTAAACAAATACATCATTAAATAAATAACAAGTCTTCATCATTTGCTAACTTTGCCTTTGCCCTTACTAGTGGAAGGTTCATCACTTCTTTCATTCTTAACTGCAATGTTATTATTAAGCAAGAGTGAGCACAATTGCCCACAAGTATAATAATGAAACAACAATATAATAACATCCGAATAATCAAAGACATCTGAATAAAGCTCAACTTTTGAATCAAGAATAAATAACAAGAATCAAAAGAATTCTGAGGGTCATAAGACCTCGAACTATGTCCTAGGTTACCAAGGGTTATACTTGAAACCTTTAACAGTCATAAGACTATGGACCTTTCTTCTCGTAGTTAGGGGGATCAGCCCTTAGTACCATACTGTGCATAATATCTTAACGCTAAAGCGTAAATAATCCCCTATACAGGGTTGTTCATCTCAGTTTGACATTCGAGTCCGCACCAAAGGAAGTTTAGTTTGGATAATTCATCAAGGGTTCTGAAATTTAGAACGCTCATCAACTATGGACTAGTTGAATCATTAAGGGTTCACTAGTCTAATAAGATTCAACAATAATGATATTCAATTTGAATAATAATAATCTCAAAACGTATACAATAGGACAATTATTGTATAATTGAATCATGCTTTGAAAAGATAATCAATCTTTAATATAATATTTGAACTTGAATAATATAATTGATAGTTTTACTCGAGGTGCATAATAAACTTGAACAATAATGACAAGTAGGGTTAGGAAACTTGCTCAAATTTAAGAGTTTAAGTTTAGGAAACTTGCCTCGTGCGTAGATTACACTTTAATTAAACTCGTTCTTTGAATTAAATCCTACATACCATTCATATACACAATACCAGTTAATTATAAATTAACCAATCAACATAACTCATTCTCGTTGTCTACTTTAATTATTGACTATATTTAGTCAATTTATCACATTGTCACATGATTAATACTTCATGAATGACAATATAATTATGTATTCAACAATTAAATCCACATGTAATTATGTTATTTACATGTTAAACATCAATTTTAATATCACATTATACCTCTAACATGTTTACATGTTCATTACATTAATCCACTAACACATTGTTAGACTTAAACATTTTAAAAAATACATTTCTGAATTTTTCTGGGGAGTGGCGCTGCGGCGCCACTATTGAACTAAGGATTCGGGCTGCGGCGCCATGGCGCTGCGGCCGGACACATGGAGCTGCGGCGTCGTGGCGCTGCGGCTGGACTTCGGGCGTGGTGGCGCTGCGGCGCGGGGCTTAAAGCATTGGACTGGCGCCGCGGCGCGGCAAGCCAGAAACAGTTCTGCAAGTCGCGAAAATTGTAGAACACAGCCAAAAATTCCAATTTTAAATATTACAACACGAATTCAGACATACCCATATGTTATAATTCATGTATAATCATAACCCAACATATATAAAGTGATTTTAACCAATTAAAACACTTAATCACATAATTAAATCATGTAAAATTGGTTGTTCTTGATGTTCTTGAAGTTAATGAACAAAATCATATAATTTAATACTACGGATTCGTTATAACACCGAATCCGTTTGTTTAAGGCTTGGTCTCTTCGTGTTAACATGCACAATAATATACAAGTGTAAAATTTAGGGATAATATGCGATTATTACACAAAATATAACATGTTTGGCCATAAGGCCAAACCCAAACTCTGTAAATTTGGAAAAACATATACGACATATATTTTAATAAAACAGATGACATGGTTTGTGAAAATATATATAATTAAACACGATTTGATAACATCTAAACCCATATATTCACATAAGCCTTACAAATTCCCATCATAAAGGCTTTACAGTACTTGAAAACCATTTGTATAAAAACTTAAATATGTAAAAGTAAAATTGGGTTTGGAGAATTACCCAGAGCGTAGAGTGTAATGTTAAACAATGAATTGTAACTCTTCTCAAACTTTTCTTCAATCACACACTCAAAACTCTTAATTTCTCCTTGAATTCTCTCTGTGATGCTTATCAGACTTAGGCAAATTATGAAGAAAAGAGAGTACGTATTGTTAAAAAGAGAAGACGCGTTGGTGGTTAGTTACCCAGCCATGGGTAACTGCCCTCATCTCCCATAGTGCCATGTTTGGCTAGCAACTAAGTTCAAAGCTCATTATTTTATTAAAACCTTTTGTCATATAGTTTAATTCATGTCACATTCAATTCAATTATCTTATTTAAATTAATTAAATAACTTATGATAATCTATCATAAATTCACATAATCAGTTAATTAATTTTCTCATTAATTAATAATGTCAATTTATTAAATCTCTAATTAATAATTAAATTAATTAAAGTAATATCATGCTTAATTAAATAATTCATTTAATTCATTAAGCTCACATAATTACAAACTTTGATAATAAAAATTCCCTACATTAATTTAATAAATGTAACACATATAATTAAATTAATCTACCACAATTGTATCAATTTAATTATTAAATCTAATAATTAAATCATCAAAAAATATTTATTTAATTCAATAAATATTAAAATTAAATTACAAAATTCTCGTTCGTCACATCTTTCCCCCCTTAAAAGGATTCTGTCTCCAGAATCACGACTCAATAAATTCGACCCGTTACATTCTCCCCCCCTTACAAAGATTCTGTCCCCAGAATCGCATACACATAATTAAGTAAATAAATGAGGGTAATTCTTCATCATATTCTCTTCGAGTTTCCACATAGCTTCTTCAGCATTGTGGTTCCTCCAAATTACCTTAACAGAAGGTATAACTTTATTTCTGAGAACTTGTTCTTTTCGGTCGATAATTTGGACATGAATTTCTTCGTAAGATAAGTCTTTCTCAAAATGAAGGGGTTCATATTCAATTACATGTTTGTAGTCGGGCCTGTAGGGTCGCAACACAGAAACGTGGAAGACAATATGGATATTCTCGAGTGCTGGAGGTAAGCCTACCTCGTACGTAACTTCTCTGATTCGTCTCAGTACTTCAAATGGTCCAATGAATCTTGGGCTCAATTTCCCTTTCTTTCCGAACCTGATCTTTCCCTTCCAGGGAGAGACCTTCAAGAAAACATAACTATCTGGTTCAAAATAGATATTTTTACGATGTGGATCAGCGTATTTCTTCTGTCGATCTTGAGCCGCTACCAGTTGTGCTCGGATTACTTTGACTATTTCTGCAGTCTGCTGTACCAGTTCTGGCCCTAGCAATTGTCTTTCACTAACTTCATCCCAATACAGTGGAGTTCTGCACTTTCTACCGTATAACGCTTCGTAAGGCGGCATGCCAATACTAGCGTGGTAACTATTGTTGTAGCCAAACTCTACCAATGGTAGGTGATCATCCCAATTTCCTTTGAAGTCCATTACACAGGCTCTTATCATATCTTTTAATGTTTGAATCGTTCTCTCGCTCTGTCCGTCTGTTTGAGGGTGGTAAGCTGTACTCATTCGCAACTGCGTACCCATGCATTCCTGAAGACGTTTCTAGAAATTTGATGTGAAACGCGGATCCCTATCGGAAACAATTGACACCGGCACTCCGTGCCTCGAAACAATCTCTTTCACGTATAACCTCGCCAACTGATCTAAGTTGAATCTGATTTTGATAGGAAGAAAGTGCACGGATTTCGTCAGTCGGTCAACAATAACCCATACTGCGTCGTAGCCTTTCTGAGTCATCGGAAGGCCAACCACGAAGTCCATTGTAATATGTTCCCATTTCCATTCTGGGATTTCCAACGGTTGAAGCAATCCACTTGGTCTTTGATGTTCTGCTTTCACTTTCTGACAGGTCAGACACTTGGCAACACATTCTGCGACATCGCATTTTAAATTCGGCCACCAGAAATGTTGTCGAAGATCCTGATACATCTTTGTACTACCAGGGTGAATCGAATATTTTGAACTATGAGCCTCGCTTAGAATTTCTTCCTTAATTTTTTGTACCGGCGGAACCCAGATTCTGCTTTCAAATCTCAATATTCCCTCCTTATCTTTCTTAAATCTTGGTTCAGTTCCTTCAGATATCTTCTTTGCTACCTTTTTGCATTCATCGTCCTGAAGCTGAGCCTCCTTCACTTTATCTAGTAGAGTTGTACCATATTGCATCTGGAATAATTTCTCATCAATTTCCATTGGGTACTTCACTTCCAACTCCAGTTTCTCCATTTCTGTGATTAGCTCCTCCTGAGCAGTCAACATCATCAATTTCTCACGACCCTTACTACTTAAGGCATCGGCAACTACATTCGCCTTACCTGGATGGTATAAAATCTCACAGTCGTAATCCTTAATTAGTTCCAACCATCTTCTTTGACGCATATTCAAATCCTTCTGTGTAAAAATATATTTTAGACTCTTGTGGTCCGTATATATCTCACACTTCTCCCCGTAGAGATAGTGCCTCCAAAATTTCAAAGCGAAAACAACTGTAGCTAACTCCAAGTCATGGGTTGGGTATCCCTTCTCGTAATCCTTCAATTGTCGTGATGCATACACAATGACTTTACCGTTTGCATCAACACACAATCAAGTCCTTTATGCGACGCATCACTAAAAATAACAAAATTGCATGTATCATGCGGAAGAGATAACACATGTGTCGTACTTAACCTCTTCTTTAATTCTTGAAAGCTCTCCTTGCACTTCTCCGTCCATACAAATTTCACAGCTTTTCGAGTTAAATTTGTTAGCGGAGTTGCGATCTTGGAAAAATCTTGAATAAATCTTCTATAATATCCTGCTAATCCAAGGAAACTTCTTACTTCTGAAGGTGTTTTCGGCTGATCCCAGTTAATCACTGCTTCTACTTTGGATGGATCTACCGAAATTCCATTTTTATCGATCACGTGACCAAGAAATTGCACTCGTTCAATCCAAAATTCGCATTTCAAAAACTTAGCATACAACTTCTCCCTTCTTAATACTTCCAACGTTAATCTCAAATGTTCTTCGTGTTCTTCTTTGGTTTTTGAATATACCAAAATATCGTCTATAAAAACTACCATGAATTTGTCCAAAAACGGCTCGAACACACCATTCATTAGTCCCATAAATGCTACAGGAGCATTCGTAAGACCAAACGACATCACTAAAAATTCATAGTGACTGTATCGCGTTCTGAACGCTGTCTTCGGTACATCCTCTGGCCTCACTTTTAGTTGGTGATAACCGCTTCTCAAGTCTATCTTGGAAAAATATCTTGCTCCCTTCAATTGGTCAAACAAGTCATCGATTCTTGGTAATGGATATCTATTTTTAATCGTGACCTTATTCAATTCTCTGTAATCAATGCAGAGCCGCATCGATCTGTCCTTCTTTTTAACAAACAACACTGGCGCTCCCCACGGTGATACGCTTGGTTGAATGTACTTCTTATCTAGCAATTCTTGTAATTGTTCCATTAATTCTTTCATCTCTACTGGTGCCATTCGGTATGGTGCCTTCGATATTGGAGCGGTTCCGGGCGCCAAATCGATCACAAAATCTACTTCTCTATCCGGTGGAAGTCCTGGCAAATCGTCTGGAAATACGTCGACGAAGTCCCTTACAATCGGTATCTCTTCTACCTTCGTATTCTCTTTTCGACTATCGACTATGTAAGCTAAATATCCTACACAGCCTTGTCTTAATAACTTCCTGGCCTGCATCATCGTCAGACAACTCGCTTGTCTAGGCGACTTGCTACCATAAAACACAACCTTTGACGGAGTCATAAGGTTAATACGCTTCTTTTGGCAATCAATTACAGCTCCGTACTTGAATAACCAGTCCATTCCTAAGATGACGTCAAATTCCCCAAGTCGAATAGGAATAAGATCTACGTTCATGATATTACCCTTAATATCTACTCTACAATTCTTATATACGTATTTAACAGGGATTATTTCTCTATTCGCAATTTCTATGTTCATGGGGTAATCCAATTCATCCATAAGCAAATCTAATTTCTTGGCAAAATCATCGAATATAAAGGAACAAGTAGCACCCGAATCAAATAAAACGTAAGCATTAATTTCATTGATCGGAATGATACCTGACACCACCTCACGAGACTGGATTGCATCCTGCACCGTCATATTAAAAGTTATAGCGGTCGGTCGGTTTGTTGCAGGTGGTCCGGTGATGGTTAAGGTATTTCCACTGCTATTTCCCCGGTTTCCTCCTTGTCCTGATCCTCCCGATCCCTTCTTGGGACAGTCTTTTGCTAAATGATCTTTCGAACCACAGTTGAAACAAGCCCCCTTCTTTGGGTTTGGACAGTTTGGTGCTATGTGGCCTTCCTGACCACAATTGTAGCACACTCTCTTTCCTTTCATACAAACTCCTAGATGGGCTTTCCCGCAAGTCGGGCATGCTTCAATTCTTTTCTTCTGAGACCCTTGTTGATTCCCCGATGATGAGTTATCATTCCACCTCTTCTTCTGATTAAAATTTCCACCTCTTGTGCCACTTCCGCTGGCCTTGTTATTAACTTCACCTTCACTCTTGTTCTTCTTCTGATCTTGATTGTACTTAGTCACTGCATCACTTCCTCCTTCAGCGAGGATGGCCTTTTCCAGAACTCCGGCAAATGTGTTAATTTAAAACATTGAAACCTTACTATAAACCCACGGCTTTAGTCCTTGTTCGAATCTTCGGGCCTTTCTCTCGTCGGTATGTACTTGGTACGGGGCAAACCTTGCCAGCTCATCGAATTTAGCCGCGTAGGCAGGTACGCTCATGTTTCCCTGCTTCAGTTCCAGAAATTGAATCTCCATCTGGTTCTGTGAAATAACCGGGAAGTACATTTTGAAAAATATTTCTTTAAATCTCTCCCATGTAATTATACCTTCACCTCCTCGCATCTTGTTTGCTTTCCATCAGTAGTTAGCTTCAGACTTTAGCATAAACGTTGCAAAAGCAGTCTTCTGATCTTCTCGAACCCTAGTAACGTCGAAAACCTTCTCCATTTCCATAACCCATGTTTGTGCCTCGATTGGGTTCCTGGATCCTTTGAACTCTGGCGGTCCCACCGCCTTGAAGTCTTTAAACATTGTGTTTGGTATAGCTTGCGGTTAATTATTCTTGACTCCAGTCAGTAAGTTAACCAACTGTTGCACGGGATTAGCGTTGGCATTATTGTTATTGTTGGTTGACTCTTCCTGAGCCGGTTGACGTTGTTATCTTCTCCTTGACGGCATATTTCTGATACAATAATTGCTTATTAGAACTTTATTTATCTCTTTAAATAGTCATGACATTACTTAACAATCTAACATACTCATTTAACACATCATCTTAAACAACTTAATATATTTGCATTCAAATAAAAAGTTTTAACATCAGACTATAGCATAATTGCTATTTACATCAACTATCTTGGAATAAAGAATTCACAGGATTTAAAATAATAATATATTCCTTCGTTCATAAACACATCGGAATTTACATATAAAATAATTAAGTCTTTCACATAATTAAATTGATTATATTCCTGTCTATCAAGATGCTCAATAGCCTTACCACGCTCCTCGTTTATGATACGAAACATCGTCCTACGATCCAGCATATACAATGGAAGTCCTTCGAACTAGATGGGATACCTCAAAACTCGCTCTTGGGCCTCATCCATTGCATGATTAAGTGTGGAGTATGTCTCTTCAAGTTTTACCTTCTTTGCACGATTATCATCTTCTGCACGATCAGCTCGACGTGATTCTCTTACCCATCCTTCTTCTGCTATTTTCAGTTTTCCGGAGGTTTCTTTCAATTCCTTCTTCAGCTTTTCTATCTCCTCGGTCTTATCTTTAGTTTGACCCTTCTCATGGACCAAATCCCATTCTACATTTGCCAGTCGAGAGTGAAGAGTCGAAATCTCCCTCTCCTTCTCCCCTAGAGTAATATGCTGAATAACTCCTCGTTCAGTCAAATCCCGAACCTCGTCTTGTAACTCAATGTTACGATCATATAGTGTGTCATACATCTCAGCATCAATGGTGTACCGTGGTAACTCCTCTTCTTCCTCTTCCTCATCAAACTCCTCCTTAGGATCCTCCTCAGGATCAGTCTCAGGTTCATGCTACTGACCAACAACGGTGATCAATGGAGATGATACCCTCTGCACCAGCTGCTCCCTAACGACATGAATGTCTCGGGGCTCCTCCTCAGTCGGTACTACAGGTACACGGGATCCCTCCTCAGTAGGTACTATAGGTACATGGGGTCCCTCCTCAGCTTGACTAGCTTCTCCAACATTCGACATCCTGACAACAAAATTTTAAGTTTTAGTTACTAAGTCGTACTATCTAACACATACTTAACACATAAACACATAATGTATTTTATTATCTTCAAAGAATTAAAAAATTCATTTCTTAGAACTCGATAAGAGTTTTCCATTACTATCTTCTTCTATAAGGCTACTACCTAAGGTTGTTTCCCCACCTAAGGTTCATAACCTACAGCTTTGATACCAACTTGTGACACCCCCAAATCTGGGTACTTCGATTCCACGGGATTTGGTGTTCACTGTACAAATATCATCTATCTATCTACCCATAATAAAAGCAAACCATGCAATAGATAGAAATAGAATCTTCTCCTCAAAAGAATTACAACATTCGAATAATAAATACAATCCCAGGTTAACTAACCTTAAAACATCTGTGCGGAATTCTAAACAAATAAGTCTTAAACAAATACATCATTAAATAAATAACAAGTCTTCATCATTTGCTAACTTTGCCCTTGCCCTTACTAGTGGAAGGTTCATCACTTCTTTCATTCTTAACTACAATGTTATTATTAAGCAAGAGTGAGCACAATTGCCCACAAGTATAATAATGAAACAACAGTATAATAACATGCGAATAATCAAAGACATCTGAATAAAGCTCAACTTTTGAATCAAGAATAAATAACAAGAATCAAAAGAATTCTGAGGGTCATAAGACCTTGAACTATGTCCTAGGTTACCAAGGGTTATACTTGAAACCTTTAACAGTCATAAGACTATGGAACTTTCTTCTCGTACTTAGGGGGATCAACCCTTAGTACCATACTTTGCATAATATCTTAACGCTAAAGCGTAAATAATCCCCTATACAGGGTTGTTCATCTCAGTTTGACATTCGAGTCCGCACCAAAGGAAGTTTGGTTTGGATAATTCATCAAGGGTTCTGAAATTTAGAATGCTCATCAACTATGGACTAGTTGAATCATTAAGGGTTCACTAGTCTAAAAAGATTCAACAATAATGATATTCAATTTGAATAATAATAATCTCAAAACGTATACAATAGGACAATTATTGTATAATTGAATCATGCTTTGAAAAGATAATCAATCTTTAATATAACATTTGAACTTGAATAATAGAATTGATAGTTTTACTCGAGGTACATAATAAACTTGAACAATAATGACAAGTAGGGTTAGGAAACTTGCTCAAATTTAAGAGTTTAAGTTTAGGAAACTTGCCTCATGCGTAGATTACACTTTAACTAAACTCGTTCTTTGAATTAAATCCTACATACCATTTATATACACAATACCAGTTAATTATAAATTAACCAATCAACTTAACTCATTCTCGTTGTCTACTTTAATTATTGACTATACTTAGTCAATTTATCACATTGTCACATAATTAATACTTCATGAATGACAATATAATTATGTATTCAACAATTAAATCCAAATGTAATTATGTTATTTACATGTTAAACATCAATTTTAATATCACATTATACCTCTAACATGTTTACATGTTCATTACATTAATCCACTAACACATTGTTAAACTTAAACATTTAAAAAAATACATTTCTGAATTTTTCTGGGGAGTGGCGCTGCGGCACCACTATTGAACTAAGGATTCGCGCTGCGGCGCCGTGGCGCTGCGGCCGGACACATGGAGCTGCGGTGTCATGGCGCTGCGGCTGGACTTCGGGCGTGGTGGCGCTGCGGCGCGGGGCTTAAAGCATTGGACTGGCGCCGCGGCGCGGCAAGCCAGAAACAGTTCTGCAATTCGCGAAAATTGCAGAACACAACCAAAAATTCCAATTTTAAATATTACCACACGAATTTAGACATACCCATATGTTATAATTCATGTATAATCATAACCCAACATATATAAAGTGATTTTAACCAATTAAAACACTTAATCACAGAATTAAATCATGTAAAATGGGCTGTTCTTGATGTTCTTGAAGTTAATGAACAAAATCATATAATTTAATACTACGGATTCGTTATAACACCGAATCCGTTTGTTTAAGGCTTGGTCTCTTCGTGTTAACATGCACAATAATATACAAGTGTAAAATTTAGGGATAATATGCGATCATTACACAAAATATAACATGTTTGGCCATAAGGCCAAACCCAAACTCTGTAAATTTGGAAAAACATATACGACATATATTTTAATGAAACAGATGACATGGTTTGTGAAAATATATATAATTAAACACGATTTGATAACATCTAAACCCATATATTCACATAAGCCTTACAAATTCCCATCATAAAGGCTTTACAGTACTTGAAAACCATTTGTATAAAAACTTAAATACGTAAAAGTAATATTGGGTTTGGAGAATTACCCAGAGCGTAGAGTGTAATGTTAAACAATGAATTGTAACTCTTCTCAAACTTTTTTTCAATCACACACTCAAAACTCTTAATTTCTCCTTGAATTCTCTCTGTGATGCTTATCAGACTTAGGCAAATTATGAAGAAAAGAGAGTACGTATTGTTAAAAAGAGAAGACGCGTTGGTGGTCAGTTACCCAGTCATGGGTAACTGCCCTCTACTCCCATAGTGCCATGTTTGGCTAGCAACTAAGTTTAAAGCTCATTATTTTAATAAAACCTTTTATCATATAGTTTAATTCATGTCACACTCAATTCAATTATCTTATTTAAATTAATTAAATAACATATGATAATCTATCATAAATTCACATAATCATATAATTAATTTTCTCATTAATTAATAATGTCAATTTATTAAATCGCTAATTAATAATTAAATTATTAAAGTAACATCATGCTTAATTAAATAATTCATTTAATTCATTAAGCTCACATAATTACAAACTTTGATAATAAAAATTCCCTACATTAATTTAATAAATGTAACACATATAATTAAATTAATCTACCATAATTGTATCAATTTAATTATTAAATCTAATAATTAAATCATCAAAAAATATTTATTTAATTCAATAAATATTAAAATTAAATTATAAAATTCTCGTTCGTCACATCTTTCTCCCCTTAAAAGGATTTTGTACCCAGAATCACGACTCAATAAATTCGACCCATTACACATACTGTTGGCAGTAAATCCAACATAACATTGATATGTCCTGGCGATACAAACCAGGAAGGATCAACATCATCGGGGAGGATCGATGATGGAATATGTTATACACATCCTCAAACAGATAAAGCTTTATCCCCACAGATCTCTTGTACACGAGAGGTACATCTTCAGAGTAAAGTCTGTATCAAGGATTAAGGACTTTGGTGATAGCCCCAACGTCAACATCTAAAAAGATTTGGATCACACGTCCAATCTTGTCAGTAAAGGCATCGTTGCCAATCCCAGGCCAAAGCAATGGGGAGCCAGCAATCATCCCAACATGTTGGAGAGCAATCCAACAATCAACATGCATCATGCATTTGCATCATGTTGCTACACATGGCATCATGTTTATCTTGTTGTATTTCAAGTGTCTAGGATTCTTTATCCTATCCATGCCATTTCATTGCATGAATATGATAAAGAGGGGCATCTGTAGACACTCGAAATTTTATACACACCTGTTACTGACATTGCAGGAGGGCAGATTCGTCTTTCAGAGATAACCCTGGAAGACAGCTCATATCCAGTCCAGATACTATCAGAAGTTCAAACCCAGAACATACACCGGGAGTTTTAGTTCCAACCTCGGAGATAACCCCAAGATAGGCAGTTTAAATACCAAAAATTCCACCGGAGAAGGCCGATTCATCTCAGAGATAACCCCGAGATATTCAGTCTGAGTCCCAACACTGGGAGTAGCATTTACCAACCTTGGAGATAACCCCAAGGAGTGCAGTTGCAGTTTCAGAGATAACCCCGAAAATGCTTGTTTCAAATGCATGCAATCAGCTTCAACCTCGGCACTCACACCGATGAACTCAGTACAAGACCCAGAGATAACACCAGGAAGATATGCACACCTCAGAGATGACACTAAGGACATTCAACACTTGCAGCAGTCCAATCTCAGAGATAACCCTGAGCAATGTCTACTTTATCAGCCCAAACCAGAGATAACCCCGATGAGGGGAAAAGTCGTCATCTTTCCACCTTGATGCCACATCGCACCGTCTAAACATCTCATACATACATTTCTACACAACAATGTCCCACAAGAACCAAGGAGGTCCAATCCCGAGTGACTATTGCGTAGGGCAACATATATAATTTAAAGCTTGAAGACCGGAGGGCATGGTCCCATCTTCCTGACTTTGTACAACCTCTAATCATATGTCATTGCGTAACTCTCGACAATGGCGGTACGAAATAGGTCTTATATACCTCAGTCGGATGCCCGAATTGAAATTCTGAAAGTTCGAGCGGACATCACAGTGCATGCGTGCATGTACTTCGAGACGGCTTTACCCGCGAAGCCCGGGGCACCCCGGGCAGCCGTATGTACACCTGTGGCTCCCCCCTCTATAAATAGAGGCCTTGGGGTGGCCATTTTTTGTAAGAGAAAAAAAGGCGAGGAAGCCCTGTCAAATTTGTTTTGTACTCACCCTATACTGAATGCTTTCTCATTTTAAACACTTGTGAGCTCACATATAGCTTCTATTTTGTACCGGCGGGAGTCGAGTGTTCATCCATTTAAAGATATAGAAGCCTTCTTTGGCAACCCACTGTAAGCCTTCTCACACACTTTAAAGCCTTTCTCTTCAACTTTGCACACACTATTTTTCACGTTGAGAGTCGTGTTGCGTGTGTATACCCGAACTTTCTCTTCATTTTGAGAGCCGTGTTGCCTTTCTCTTCATTTCGGTTTGTATATATATATATATATATATATATATATATATATATATATATATATATATATTTACATTTAATCCCGCCTGGAGTTTACTTCGTGGCGGTTGATCGTCTTTACAGCTTTCTTTATTTTTTATCCCGCCTGGAGTCTACTCCGTGGCGGTTGATTGCTTTTACAACTTTATTTATATTTCTGATCCCCCATGGAGGTGCTTCGTGGTGGCTGATCATGTCTGTATATATATATTTACAGCTTATATATATATACATACATATATATATATATATATATATATATATATATACTTACTACTTTTTAATTAATTGCGGCATCATGTGAGCCTAGGAATAATGTGATCACAGATTCAGTCTACAGGATCTAGATTCGGTTCTCGTGATGGACATTTTCAGCTGTAAGCAGCTTGTAAATTTATTCATGGTGTTTGGATTTCCTCAGATAGTTTTAATGCCCATGAGGAATTCGGCACTGCTTTGTATATTATTTTCTTGAAGATGCTTCACATCTCAAAAATTTAAAGCAATCCAGTCGGACACTTAATAAAAAATGGGAGTGTAAAAGGTCTCAATTACTATTGAGCACAAGGGTTTTAAAAACCTCTTTTACAAAACATCACTGCCATATCTTGTTTAAAACAGAATTTTTATAAATTCAAACCCTGTGTATATAGGTGCGAACGAGGCCTCATACTACTTTCATATAACTGCACATTGACTGTAACGCTCGAGAAAATCAGATTTTTGAGAATTTTTTTTTATTTTTATTAAATGAATTTAATTGATTATTTATGGAGCAAGCTAATCAAAGTTCGTTATATGACCTAGACATATCAGAACGTCGTAGTATTTTGGCTACGTAGTAGAATTAAACTGTTTGAATTTCCATGACGAAAATAAAAGCTTTCCGATAAATTTTCTGAAAAACACTATTCACGCATTTCTGCTCGGGAATTATTTTTGAACTTCTAAGAAATACGTAATTATAGAATATCAAGGTGTGATAGAATATCTAATAATATTTCAATTATGAAAAATGTAATATTTCGCCTGTGGACTTAAAACCTAACATTTAAGGAAAATGATTTACGAGAAGAAAATGTAATGTGATAAATGAACTAAGCGATGATCGTATACTACGTAGGTATTATATGAGTAATGAATACGAGTATGATACGGGGTATTATACGAGTATGCATGAATTATGGTATGTCGTATATGTTGAATTAGTATACGAGTAAAAATACGAGAATTATACGTAGATTATACGTTAAAAGGCTTTAAGCCAAAAGAAATGAATTGGTAGGATTGTGTAGGAAGTATTAAAGTCCAATATGATTTATTGGTTAAGTCCAATAGAATTAATAAGCAAGCCTAAGGATTTGTAATGTAAAGCCTAAAGTAAATTAATGTAAGCCAAAATGATTAAGTTAAGTTAATTAAGCTAAAGCCCAAAGTAAGAACCAATGGGTTATGAGATGGTTTAAACCCACGGAGAAAACCATGGATGATCCAAGTTGACAAACAAGTATACTTAATGATTAAGAAAATGTGATGACCAAGTGTTGTGGTGAGCAAGTAATGTGACTTAATGGCTAAGAGGAGTGGTGAGCAAGTGTTGTGATGGCCAAGCAAAATGTGTGGAGGCCAAGTTACTTAATGAGCAAGTAGTGAATAGTAAGGAGGTGGAGTGGCCTTATGACCCTTTTACCCTCACTTGGAAATGCCTATAAATAGAGAGCTTGTGCATTCATTTTGTGGTTGTTTCATTTCATCCCACATATAAGTTGAGAGCTTATTTGGTAGAGAGAATAAACACATATAAAGCTAGACTTCTTTTGTTAGATTTTCCACCAATAACTTATAGCTTATTGGTTAGAGAGAGTAAGTGAGAATAAGCTAGCAAGTTAACCTTTGAAGTTCAAGAATCAAGAAGGAGATTAAAGATTTACCAAGTGTTATTCAAAAGTAAGTGATCTTAAACCATGTTTATTTCTCTCTTCCATTGATAGAGAAGGGGGTATTGGTAGAACAAGCATGTTAAGAAGAGGTTGGAATAATGAATCAAATGGCTTAAGTCTTAATAAGCCGGATAAGTCATGAATAAGAAATTCATTCGTAAATAAGTTATGAACTTATAATGAAAGTATAAGAATTTGTTAGAATTTGTAACATGTTTACATTAATAAAATTAGTATGATTAATAAGATGTAAGAATAATGATTAAAGGACTTAACTCATTAATAAGTCATACAAAAATAAGACATAAGTCATGAAATGGAAATCAAGTATGTTATACTTTAATAAGTAGTTTATAAGTTTATGAGTTTTGAACTTATTAAGAACAAATAATAACTTATCATGTATATAAGTTAATGAAGTATATATGTCAAGATGATATTATAATAGATTGAATCCAAGTGAAATGGTTTAAAAATCTCAAGTAACGAAGTTTCGCCGAAATTCACACGATTAGACGACGATCGTCGAATTCGTGAAATTCTCGGAATGGAAGTCGAATTTTGATATTGAGATTGGAAAAATTAGTTTTCAATGGAGACAAGTCATATTTGTCATTATAGAGTTGCGGACTCAAAAATGGCCGGATTCCGACTTAGAATGAAGAAACGAGCGTTGAACGTTCACGAACGTTTATCGTTTTCGTTAAAAATGGACTAATAGGTGAAATTTTAGCAAACGAAGTCGAATAGTTAAAATTCTTGCATGAACGCATAGAATACAAAATTTGTGAACTGTAGGCTCTTGAACGAGCCAATTCAGACTTATAACGAAGTAGTTACGAAGCCGGGAATCTCACAAGTGTAAAAGTCTGTCAAAATTTTCTGGTGCACAGAGTTGGTGCCGCGGTGCCAGCCCAAGGCCAAATAGCCCACGCCGCAGCATCGAGCTTGGCCGAGCAAAGCCAAAACCTTCTGCAGAGTAGCGCCGCAGCGCGACAATTATCAAAGGGACTCGCGCCGCAGCGCCGAGTCCAGTCTCCAAGCCCTAATAGGCGATGCCGCAGCGCGACACAGAGTGTAATAGCCGGTGCCGCAGCGCCAGACTTAAAACTCAGACAATGAAGAATGGTTACAAGTGGAATATGAATGGGAATTGGTAACAATGAGTTGAGGAACTTAATCAAACATTGTTAAGTTATAATTAAACCCCAAGTATGATATCTTAGGGTTAAAGAAAGTCAATTAAAGATGAACGTGAATGATATGCAATAAGTGTACTTAAACAATGACGATCGAGTTTTGATTAATAATAAAGTTAGTAAGCCGCGATGAAGGACACTTAACTCGAACCGAGTTGTATTAATGAAATAATTTCAGTTAAGTTATAGAAGAAGATGAAGTTAGTAAGAATGATGTAAAGAACGATGGAAAGTAGGAACCAATAAATAACAAATCTAATACGGGATTTGATTGAGAAGGGTAAGATTCTTTAGGAACTATGTATGTTCATTCATGACCTAATGTGGTATGTTATGTGATTATGTGTTGTAGAGACTGTAAAGACTCAAAGGAAACATAATTATTCTATAGCAGACGCTGAAGGCACGTTTTTCTTAAATGCTTGTCTAACCTTCGTGTTAGCCAGGTTTTCAAATGATTTACATTATGAGATGCATGTATGATTTTAAAGAAAGGGTCGAAGCCAGTTTTATCTCGGCTAGACTAATCTTGATAGATTGATTGAACTGTTTACAAGTCTTTCAATATAGAATTGCTAACGCTATCCTATGCCAACTATTTGGTACGAATTTATGGTAAGCCTGAATATAAATAAACAAATGTATTTTCATCGAGTATTCGATGGGCCCGTGAGGTTACCACAACTTAAACGTACACACGCTTAATGGATGTAGTGTTGATCAACATAGGGTACTATAGGCTGATCACCTAGATGTACTCGTAAGCTATGCCGAACTTACGGACTTCGTGCCGGGTTGTCCTTTTTAAAGAAACTATAAGACGTTCACGTCTTGAACCAGAATTGATGTATTACTGAATATTGTTATGGTAAAATGTTTTGAAGGAAAGGAAACTCTATTTTAAGTTATTGATAGTACTACGTAACTATCATTCAGTTATTGAAGATATACGATTCCTTTGTTTCAATCAAGCTTTTAAAAATGAAAATTGTTGTACTTGCTGAGCTTGTTATGCTCACTCTTGCTTGAACCATATGAATGCAGCTTAGACCGAATGGACTGAAGGATTCAACAAGGATAAAGAGAAGGCTAAAGTGACGTTGTAGATTACCTATGTAATAGTATAGGTTGGAAATGATAATATTCGATATTATGACAAGAACAAATTTAACGGTTATAAAGAACTTGGGGAATGGTAGTATTGTTTTGGATTATATTCAAGACATATTCGTTCTTTTGAGGCATTTCAATTGAATGTTTGTGTGAACTGTGGCACCATGGAGCACCATATGTCGGGCTGAAAGAGACCCGGATTTGGGGGCGTCACAGTTGGTATCAAAGCATTAGGTTATAAAACTTAAGGGGGGGGGGAAGAACCTTAGGCTAATAACCTCGTTAAGGAAGAGAAGTGCGAAGGAAGTAAACTTGAGCTTTACTTAAGTCAAATGAGTTAATAAGGTATTGAGGAAACTCAGTACCAAAAGATTTAAAAGATGGAAAGTAACCCTAAATAAAATAAATGTAATTTGTGCTTATACTATTGTGTGTTATGTACTAATCAACATATGTGTTATTGTAGGATGTCGATCGATAGCTTGATATATAGTGATATACACGCGGTGAGCGAAGAGCTTGTGAACCGAGTAGAGCCTATACCTATGCCGGTGGCGGAGGTACCATTAGTGATTCTAGAGGAGTCGGAGGCAGAGGAGTACTTTTTCGAGGAAGACTACTCTGAGGGAGAGATGGATATATCGTCATACCTTAGTATGATGAACGATGTGGAGGAAGGAATGGAGGTAACATCGGTTACTATGGTGGTACCTGCACTAGAGTCATCACCTCCACATGCAATGGAATCATTGTATATGGCAGAGCTTGACAACAATGTACAACTGGGTGCAGTTGTGCAGAAACATAATGAAGAGATTAGTGCTCTTTATGTAGCGAAGGAGTCGGCAGAAGCAGATTTTGAGTCAGAGCATGATGAGAAGGTGATCATGATAAATAAGGCTAGGGATTTTAAGAAGGAGATCGATGAGCTTCGTAGAGAACTTGGGGAGAAGGACCGAAAGATAGCCTGGATGTCTTACATCCATGAGAGCGCTCATAAGGATTTCAAGCTAAAGGTTGCTTGTTATTCCAATGAGTCAGGACAGACTCGACATACTATTAGTCGGGATACTGTAGCGATGATTGCGAATGAGAAACACGATAACGCTGTTATGCATTATTAGAAATCTAAAGTTATAAGTATGTGTGTAGTGACATAAAACCCTCTTTTGTATAACAGGGTAGTCTTTTGTAAACCTTAACTTTTGTTAGGTACTATTTCGGGATAAAAATGTAATAGCTTTTGGCTATGAGAACAAGTTGTAAATAGTTTCAAACTATGAAGAAGCATATGAATATAATGAAATTTTTATTTCACATACTTTGTTGTGGTATGAGTTGTTGTTTGAAAAGAGATAACTAAGTAAGTAAATAGATAATAACGAAACTTTATTTCTTTAATTAGATAATGTCGTCTAGTAGAAGATAACATAATCAGGAAGCAGAATCATGTACTAATAATGAAGGGGGTCTAAACAACCCTATGCAAGAGTTCGTTAAATTATTAACGGCTGCATTTAACCAAAACCAAGGGTAGAGTACCCGCAGAACCTAGGGTAGCTAGAATGACTACCTTTAAAGAGTTTAAAAAGGCGTAGGTCCGCCAAAATTCAAAGGAAAAATGGACCCAATAGAATCCCCGAATAGAATCCCCGACATGGGTAAAAGAAATAAAGAAGGCGTTTTTTATTACAAGCGTAGGTGAGATGCAGAAGTTTTCTTTTGTGACTTACATAAGGAAGTGTGAAGCCAACTTTTGGTAGAAGGCTCACTAGGGTGGGGTTACTACAGATGCGGTAACGTGGGAAAAATTCAAGAAAGCTTTCTTTGAGAATTATTTCCCTACAAATATGTGAAGGAGGATAGAGATTGAATTCTTAGAACTTAAGCAAGGGGATATGATATTTCCTCAGTACGCGACCAAATTCCAATGAATTGGAAAGGTTTGTTTCACATCAAGTGAACCCTAAGGAGATGAAGGCTCGTAGGTTTGAGTAGGTCCTAAAACCCTGGCTCTATAGTAAGTTTGCAGTGTTCCAGAGTGTTTCCTGTGGGACCATTCTGGAGAAGGTGATTATAGCATATGGTGTTAGTGAGTTGTAGACTTAATTCCACAAAAAGGTAAAGGATGAGAGCAAAGGAGAGGGAGGAACCAAGGTAGATAATGGTAGTGGCAGTATGCCAAAGAGACATAAATTTTTCTCCGGGAATACTAGAGTGGGACAAAGGGATCTTAAGTGAAGGATCGAGGTGTGTAAGACATGTGGAAAGACTTATCTAGGAGTCTGTCTGGAAGGGATTATAAATACCTTTAAAACATTAAGATAGAGGAGGAGGGATTAATTTTCGTTAATTATATTCGTGGAAATGGTTTCATGAATAATAGAAGTAAGCAAGTATCAGTAGATAAGTTCCGATTAATGTTGAGAGGATTTGAGGAAATTCTTGGTATAAATGGGTTGATTAACCATAGAACCATAATAAATAGTTATAAGTAAAGTGTGAACCTTTAGTTTTCTCAGAAAATCTAAGGTAGTAATTTACGATAATAAAACACTGAGACGCCTTGTCGTCTAACCTGGACGTAAGTTAGGAGGATGTTAAGGATGAGGATGAGTCGTTACGGTTGCGTATCGACTATCGTAATAGAAGTAAGTTAGCGGTTAAGGATAAATACCCCTGGCCCAGGTTCGATGATCTATTGAATCAATTGAATATGACAAAGAATTTTTCTAAAATAGATTTGCGTATGGGGTATAGTCGGTTGAAGGTAAGGAAGAAGGAGGAGGTACCTAAGATGACGATCAGAACTCGTTACAGTTTGACAAGTTTCTGGGTATGTCATTTAGGTTGACTAATGTACTAAAGTTAGATGTCCGTAAAGGGGCACCGAATAAGTCGGTGGCAAATTGGTAGGTACCTTCGTGAGATGCTATGGTTAATGGTATCATTAACGTCACAGTTAGAGGAAGATTAAGTGAAGCGCCTGTATTATCATTGTCAGATGATACGAGGAATTTTTTAGTGTATGTCGATGTTTCGCATTGATGACATGATTGCATGCTCTTATAGCATGGCAATGTCATTGTGTATGCATCATGCCAGTTAAAGGATTATGTGGAGGTCTATCCTACTTATGATCTAAAATAGGCAGTTATAGTTTTTGAATTAACAATCTGAAGATAGTATTGATACGGGGAGAAGTGTAAGATATACACGGACATTAAGAGTCTAAAATATATCTTCACACAGGAAAAGTTGAATATACAGTAGGGGGAGGACTATGATATCTTATATCATTCAAGGAAGGTAGACGTAGAATCCGACGCGTTAAGTATGAAGGGTAAGGAAAAGCTATCGATGTTAGCAACTCAGAAGGAGTTAACAACGGAGATGGCAAGCATGGAGTTTGAAGTTAAATTACGGAATAAAGGGGTAGAATTGTTATTCAAAACGTCGACTCAGTCCATGATAATGGAATGAGTTGTGTAAGTACAACTAAGTAATGAGGGATGCAAGCGAATGAAGAAGATGAGGCAGGATAAGTAGAAGACTAAGTATAGTCTTATTTTGAGGGAGGAATTTGAGTTCCAAATAAGTTTAACGTTAAAAGAAGAGCTAATAAAAAAAAGATATCATAATGTGTTATTAAGTGTTTAACTTCAAATTCAAATTATTGATAGAAAGTGATAAGTCATGTGAGAGAAGATAATACCTTCGGTGAAGGTGAAATGAAAGAACCCCAATGTCGAAGAAGCATTGTGGGAACTCGAGATTAAAATAAGGGGAAAAAATTTCCTCTGTGGAGTAGGTATTATTAGCGAGATTCTGGGGACAGAATCCTTATAAGGAGGGAAGAATGTAACGCCCGAGAAAATCGGATTTTTGAGAATTAAATTTTTATTTTTATTAAATGAATTTAATTGATTATTTATGGAGCAAGCTAATCAAAGGTCGTTATATGACCTAAACATATCAGAACGTCGTAGTATTTTGGCTACGTAGTAGAATTAAAGTGTTTGAATTTCCAAGACGAAAATAAAAGCTTTCCGAGAAATTTTCCGAAAAACACTATTCACGCATTTCTGCTCGGGAATTATTTTTGAACTTCCGAGAAATACATAATGATAGAATATCGAGGTGTGATGGAATATCTAATAATATTTCAATTATGGAAAATGTAATATTTCGCTTGTGGACTTAAAACCTAACGTTTAAGGAAAATGATTTACGAGAAGGAAATGTAATGTGATAAATGAACTAAGCGATGATCGTATACTACGTAGGTATTATATGAGTAATGAATACGAGTATGATACGGGGTATTATACAAGTACGTATGAATTATGGTATGTCGTAAATGTTGAATTAGTATACGAGTAAGAATACGAGAATTATACATAGATTATACGTTAAAAGGCTTTAAACCAAAAGAAATGAATTGGTAGGATTGTGTAGGAAGTATTAAAGTCCAATATGATTTATTGGTTAAGTCCAATAGAATTAATAAGCAAGCCTAAGGATTTGTAATGTAAAGCCCAAAGTAAATTATTGTAAGCCAAAATAATTAAGTTAAGTTAATTAAGCTAAAGCCCAAAGTAAGAACCAATGGGTTATGAGATGGTTTAAACCCATGGAGAAAACCATGAATGATCCAAGTTGATAAACAAGTATACTTAATGATTAAGTAAATGTGATGACCAAGTGTTGTGGTGAGCAAGTAATGTGACTTAATGGCTAAGAGGAGTGGTGAGCAATTGTTGTGATGGCCAAGAAAATTGTGTTGAGGCCAAGTTACTTAATGAGCAAGTAGTGAATAGTAAGGAGGTGGAGTGGCCTTATGACCCTCTTACCCTCACTTGGAAATGCCTATAAATAGAGAGCTTGTGCATTCATTTTGTGGTTGTTTCATTTCACCCCACATATAAGTTGAGAGCTTATTTGGTAGAGAGAATAAGCACATATAAAGCTAGACTTCCTTTGTTAGATTTTCCACCAATAACTTATAGGTTATTGGTTAGAGAGAGTAAGTGAGAATAAGCTTGCAAGTTAACCTTTGAAGTTCAAGAATCAAGAAGGAGATTAAAGATTTACCAAGTGTTATTCAAAAGAAAGTGATCTTAAACCATGTTTCTTTCTCTCTTCCATTGATAGAGAATGGGGTATTGGTAGAACAAGCATGCTAAGAAGAGGTTGGAATAATGAATCAAAGGGCTTAAGTCTTAATAAGCCGGATAAGTCATGAATAAGAAATTCATTCGTAAATAAGTTATGAACTTATAATGAAAGTATAAGAATTTGTTAGAATTTGTAACATGTTTACATTAATAAAATTAGTATGATTAATAAGATGTAAGAATAATGATTAAAGGACTTAACTCATTAATAAGTCATACGAAAATAAGACATACGTCATGAAATGGAAATCAAGTATGTTATACTTTAATAAGTAGTTTATAAGTTTATGAGTTTTGAACTTATTAAGAACAAATAATAACTTATCATGTATATAAGTTAATGAAGTATATATGTTAAGATGATATTATAATAGATTGAATCCAAGTGAAATGGTTTAAAAATCTCAAGTAACGAAGTTTAGCCGGAATTCACACGATTAGACGACGATCGTCGAATTCGTGAAATTCTCGGAATGGAAGTCGAATTTTGATATTGAGATTGGAAACATTGGTTTTCAATGGAGACAAGTCATATTTGTCATTATAGAGTTGGGGACTCGAAATTGGCCGGATTCCGGCTTAGAACGAAGAAACGAGTGTTGAACGTTCACGAACGTTTATCGTTTTCGTTAAAAATGGACTAATGGGTGAAATTTTAGCAAATCAAGTTGAATAGATAAAATTCTTGTATGAACGCATAGAATACAAAATTTGTGAACCGTAGGCTCTTGAACGAGCCAATTCAGACTTATAACAAAGAAGTTACGAAGCCGGGAATCTCACAAGTGTAAAAGTTTGTCAAAATTTTCTGGTGTACAGAGTTGGCGCCGCGGCGCCATCCCAAGGCCAAATAGCCCGCGCTGCAGTGCCGAGCTTGGCCGAGCAAAGCCAAAACCTTCTGGATAGTGGCGCCGCCATGCGACAGTTATCAAAGGGACTCGCGCCGCAGCGCCGAGTCCGGTCTCCATGCCCTAATAGGCGACGCCGCAGCGCGACACAGAGTGTAATAGCCGGCGCCGCAACGCCAGACTTAAAACTCAGACAATGAAGAATGGTTACACGTGGAACATGAATGGCAATTGGTAACAATGAGTTGAGAAACTTAATCAAACATTGTTAAGTTATAATTAAACCCCAAGTATGATATCTTAGGGTTAAAGAAAGTCAATTAAAGATGGACATGAATGATATGCAATAAGTGTAGTTATCCAATGACGATCGAGTTTCAATTAATAACAAAGTTAGTAAGCCGCGATGAAGGACACTTAAATCGAACCGAGTTGTATTAATGAAATAATTTCAGTTAAGTTATAGAAGAAGACGGAGTTAGTAAGAATGATTTAAAGAACGATGGAAAGCTGGAACCAATAAATAACAAATCTAATATGGGATTAGATTGAGAAGAAGGGTAAGATTCTTTAGGAACTATGTATGTTCATTCATGACCTAATGTGGTATGTTATGTGATTATGTGTTGTAGAGACTGTAAAGACTCAAAGGAAACATAATTATTCTATAGCAGACGCTGAAGGCATGTTTTTCTTAAATGATTGTCTAACCTTCGTGTTAGCCAGGTTTTCAAATGATTTACATTATGAGATGTATGTATGATTTGAAAGAAAGGGTTGAAGCCAGTTTTAGCTCGGCTAGACTAATCTTGATAGATTGATTGAACTGTTTACAAGTCTTTCAATATAGAATTGCTAACGCTATCCTACGCCAACTATTTGGTACGAATTCAAGGTAAGCCTGAATATAAATAAACAAATGTATTTTCATCGAGTATTTGATGGGCCCGTGAGGTTGCCACAACTTAAACGTACACACGCTTAATGGATGTAGTGTTGATCAACATAGGGTACTATAGACTGATCACCTCGATGTACTCGTAAGCTATGCCGAACTTACGGACTTCGTGCCGGGTTGTCCTTTTTAAAGAAACTATTAGACGTTCACGTCTTGAACCAGAATTGATGTATTACTGAATATTGTTATGGTAAAATGTTTTGAAGGAAAAGAAACTCTATTTTAAGTTATTAATAGTACTACGTAACTATCATTCAGTTATTGAAGATATACGATTCCTATGTTTCAAGCATGCTTTTAAAAATGAAAATTGTTGTACTTGTTGAGCTTGTTATGCTCACTCTTGCTTGAACCATATGAATGCAGCTTAGACCAAATGGACTGAAGGATTCAACAAGGATAAAGAGAAGGCTAAAGCGACATTGTAGATTACCTATGTAATAGTATAGGTTGGAAATGATAATATTCGATATTATGACAAGAACAAATGTAACGGTTATAAAGAACCTAGGGAATGGTAGTATTATTTTGGAATATATTTAAGACATATTCGTTCTTTTGAGGTATTTTAATTGAATGTTTGTGTGAACTGTAGCACCGTGGAGCACCATATGTCGGGTTGAAAGAGACCCGAATTTGGGGGCGTCACATTGACCCACACACACACACACACATATTCATATAACAGTTTCTTAAAAAGTGGCGGTCATCGTTGTAACACGGATGTCGGGGGGTGCCTAACACCTTCCCTCTGCATAATCAAGTCCCCGGACCCTAATGAATCTCAGTTTCATCAATCCGTTTAGCAGTGTCACATCACTAGGTCAATGTGCAAACCTTTTCTCGGTTGTGTTGGTACAACCATATAAAAAACCAACTGGCGACTCTTAACAGTCCATCGTCAACATGATATATGTCGGACCTTTTTCACTTGTTTTTTCAAATAAATCTCACCTAACATGAGAACACCAAAGAACAAGTAACGAAAAGGGACAAATAAAAATCCCGACGTCGACAACTCAATTTTTGACATCCATGACAAAAATTAACTCATTCAAATTGTATTCTCTTCGTTTCTTACTGAATTAACATATTCTAGACTCAATTTACATATTAGTTCACAAACAAACTACCAATTTTTTTACTTTCACAAGCCATATACATAACCATATGCACTGTAAATCTATTTTCTTTCTTTTTGAACGTAATTGGTACACTAAATCCTTATCTAGATGCTAGTTATAACATCACAACTACACATAAACACAATTAACACTTTATATAACAACAATTCATCAAATTTGAATTCACAAAGACTTTGAAATTCGTGAACATAGAACTTTCATATATGTAACATTAAGGTTTTGGAAGTATACCTTCAATTGCTTAGATAATCCTTGCTAAAACACATAGAATTGCTTTGGAATCACATAACTCTTTCTCTCTTTTCTCAAACTCTCTCTCAAATTTTCTCTGTATACTCTCCCTTCTCTCTTTTCTTAGGCTTAGGCCAAAATCTTTTACGTAAAGTAAAATAAAACCAATGCACAAAAACTAAACGTCTAAAACTGACGTTCTAATAATTATAATAATTGATTATCAGTTATAAAATATTTAAAATATTTGTATTTTGTTAATTCAAATTCAAATTCAAATTCAAAAGTCATAAGACTTTGTTTGGCAAAACACGTTTAAAATAAAGACTTAATATCTTTAAGCCTTGTTTGGTAAACCCATTTAAAACTATTTTAATTTATTTCAATAAATCATTTATACTATAGTTTATAGTCCCAAATTATTTATTTGGATTTTCATATCCAATCTTAGTTAAATAAACTAATTACAACATATTAAATAAATTATCCACTTAACCAATTACCACAAAATTATGATCTCATTATAATTTCATTTAATAAATTAACATATAACTTTAATTACTAAATTAAAACAGCAATATAACAACTCATGTAATCTTTAACAACTCTCTAACTATTAAATTAAATTAAAGTATTATCTCATAAATTTAATTCATAAATATCTACTAACAACAACCACATCAATAAAAAATATATTTATTTAATTTAATAAATATTTAAAATTACAAATAAAATTCTGGATTGTTATATCATTCCCTCCTTATAAGGATTCTATCCCTAGAATCACAACTCAAACATTTCATTCATCACATTATTCCTTCCTTACAAAGATTCTGTCCTCAGAATCGAATACACAGATTAAACAAATAACTCAGGGTAGTTCTTTATCATTTCATATTTGAGTTCCCACATAGCCTCTTCGACATTGTGGTTTCTCCATATCACCTTCACAAAAGGTATCATCTTATTCCTGAGCACTTGTTCTTTCCTGTCAACTATCTGGATAGGAACCTCATCATAAGATAAATCCTTATTGAACTGTAACGGTTCAAACTCGATCACATGTTTGTAATCAGGTTTGTACGTTCGCAACATCGACACATGAAAAATGTTGTGGACATGTTTTAATTCTGGAGGTAGAGCTACCTCGTAAGCAACTTCTCCCACTCTTTGCAGTATATATCTCGAAGGGTCCAATAAACCTCGGGCTTAACTTTCCTTTCTTGCCAAAACGAATCTTTCCCTTTCAAGGAGAAACTTTTAGGAAGACGAAATTTTCTACGTCTAATTCGCGATCTTGTCTATGTTGATCAACATACTTCTTTTATCTATCTTGAGCAGCTACTAGTCTTGTTTGGATGAGTTTCATAACTTTAGCAGTCTGCTGTACCAGTTTCGGTCCTAACAATTGACGTTCACCAACTTCATCCCAACATAGTGGAGTTCTACATTTCCTGCCGTATAAGGCTTCGTATGGCGGCATGCCAATGCTTGCGTGGTAACTGTTGTTGTAGCCAAATTCTGCCAACGGTAGATGATCGTCCCAGTTCCCTTTGAAATCCATGATGCATGCTCTAAGCATATCTTCTAACGTCTGGATTGTTCATTCACTTTGGCCATCGGTTTGTGGATGGTATGCCGTACTCATTCTCAATTGTGATCCCATGCATTCTTGTAGTCTCTTCTAGAAGTTTGATGTGAATCTTGGATCTTTGTCTGATACAATTGACACTGGAACTCCATGTCTTGAAACGATCTCCTTGACGTATAATTTTGCCAGCTGATAAAGATTAAATCTAATCTTTATTGGCAAAAAGTGTGCTGATTTCGTTAATCTATCCACTATCTCCCAAATCGCGTCGTATCCTTTCTGAGTCGTTGGAAGACCTACCACAAAATCTATTGTGATATGATCCCACTTCCATTCTAGTATTTCCAATGGTTGTAGTAATCCGCTTGGTCTCTGATGCTCGGCCTTGACTCTTTGTCACGTCAAGCATTTAGCAACACATTCTGCAACGTCTCTTATCATATTTGGCCACCAAAAATGTCGCCGTAAATCTTGATACATTTTCGTACTTCCTGGATGGATCGAATATCTTGAGTTATGAGCTTCAGTCAAGATTTTATCTTTAATATCTGGTACTGCTAGAACCCAAATTCGTCCCTAGAATCTTAGCACTCCTTCGGTATCAAACTTATACTTAACCTCATTACCCTTTACCATTATTTCCTTGATTCTCTCACATTCTTCGTCTTATGGTTGAGCATTCTTTACCTTGTCCACCAAAGTTGGACTAGCTTCCATCTGGAATAGTCGTTCATTGGATTCTTTTGGAAATTTTATTTCCAACTCTAGCCTTGTCATTGCTGAAATAAGCTCCTCCTGGTTGGTTAACAACATCAACTTTTTCTGACCTTTCCTGCTCAAAGCATCTGCAACGACATTTATTTTGCCCGGATGATAAAAGATCTCATAATCATAATCTTTTGTTAATTCCATCCATCTTCTTTGACACATTTTCATGTCCTTCTGTGTAAAAATATACTTCAGACTCTTATGGTCTGTGTATATCTCACATTTCTCTCCATAGAGATAGTGTCTCCATATCTTCAGGGTAAATACCACCGCATCCAACTCTAAATCATAAGTCAGATACCCTTTTTCGTAGTCCTTCAATTGCCTTAATGCATATACAATGAATTTGTCGTTTTGCATAAGGACATAACCTAATCCTTTATGTGATGTATCACTATACACCACAAAGTTTCCTGTATTATCTGGTAATGACAACACAGGTGCCACGCTGAGCCTTTTCTTCAATTCCTTAAAACTCACTTCGCACTTTTTTGTCCAAACAAATTTTATAGCTTTCCTTGTCAAATTTGTCAATGGAGTGGCAATCTTGGAAAAATCCTGAATAAATTGTTTATAATAGCCTGCCAGTCCCAAGAAACTTGTCACTTTTGATGGAGTCCTTGGTTATTCCCAATTTATCACAGCTTCGACTTTTGATGGATCCACTGAAATCCCATCTTTGTCAATCATATATGCCCAAGAAATTATACACGTTCTAGCCAAAATTCACATTTAGAGAATTTTGCGTACAACTTTTCTTTTCTTAGCATTTCCAACGTCAAACGTAAATGTTCCTTGTGTTCTTCTTGAGACTTGGAGTACAACAAGATATCATCGATGAATACTACCACAAACTTGTCTAAGAATGATTTAAACACCCTATTCATCAAATCCATGAATGCTGCAGGGGCGTTGGTCAAACCAAAAGACATTACCAGAAACTCGTAGTGTCCGTACCGAGTTCTGAATGCCGTCTTAGGTACATCCTCCTATCTTACTTTCAACTGGTGATACACACTTCTCAAATCTATTTTCGAGAAGTATCTAGCACCCTTTAATTGATCAAACAAGTCATCTATTCTTGGCAACATATATTTATTTTTAATAGTGACTTTTTTTTAATTCTTTATAGTCAATGCAAAAACGCATTGACCCATCTTTCTTCTTCATGAATAACACTAGCACTCCCCAAGGTGATACGCTCGGCTGAATATACTTCTTCTTTAACAGCTCTTGCAGTTGTACCATCAATTCCTTCATCTCTACCGGAGCCATTCTGTATGGGGCCTTCGATATTGGAGTAGTTCCTGGTGCTAAGTCGATCACGAACTCAATCTCTCTGTCAGGTGGAAGTCCTGGCAAATCTTCCAGAAATACATCCACAAAATCCCTCACCACTATTATCTCCTCCAATTTCACACCCTTCTTCTTTTGAGTATCGACTATGTAAGCTAAGTATCGTCAGACATCTCGCTTGTCTAGGCGATTTGCTGCCATAGAAAATACATTTGACGGAGTCATAAGGTTTACACTTTTCTTTTGGCAATCAATTATTGCTCCATAATTGAATAGCCAATCCATTCCCAATATAACATCAAACTCTCCAAGTTTTATCGAGATTAAATCTACTATCATAACATTCCCCTTAATATTCACCCTACAATTCTTGTATATTAAATTAACAGGAATCACCTCCCTATTCGTAATTTTTATGTTTAAAAAGAAATTCAATTCTTCACTAGAAAATTCTAACCTCTTAGCAAATTCATCAGATATAAACGAGCAAATAGCACCCGAATCAAATAATACATATGCATTTATATCATTGATTGGGGTAATACCTGACACGACATCTTTTGATTGCACCGTGTCTTGCACTGTCATGTTGAAGGTTCTAGCTATGGGCTTATTTGATGATGTTGGTTCAGCAATAGTCAGTTTATCTCCACTGCTACATCCCTTGCTTCCTGTTGTCTCACCAGATTTCTTCTTAGGACACTCACGAGCAAAATGATCCTTTGATCCACATATGTAGCAAGCATTCTTCTTTGGTTGATTGCAATTTGGGGTAATGTGATCCTCCTGGCCACAGTTAAAGCATACTCGTTCACCCCTTAAACATATGCCAGAGTGATACCTTCCGCATGTAGTGCATGCTTTAAATTTCTTTTTCTCCTGGACAATCTGTTGGCTTCCAGCACCCACACTTGCATTCCACTTTCTCTTCAGGTTATTACTACCATTTCCACCACTATCACCACCATTCTTAACCTCACTCTCACTCTTCTTCTTTCTTAGTTCTTGATTATACTTCGTTACAACCTCGCCTCCACCCTCAGCGATAATTTCCTTTTCTAGCACCGCTGTAAATATCTTCAGCTGAAACATGGATACCCTATTGTACAACCAGGGTTTTAGTCCATGTTCAAACCTCTTTGCCTTGCGCTCATCTGTGTTGACTTGATATGACGCAAACCTCGTCAACTCGTTAAATTTTGTGGCATACTTCGATACCGTCATTGAGCCCTGCTTCAGCTCTAAAAATTGCAATTCCATCTGACTCTTCGAACTCTCTAAAAAATAAGTCTCGAAGAATATTTCCTTAAACCTATCTCAAGTCATCACTCCCTGACCTCATCGAGTTTTATTGGCCGGCCACAATAGCTAGCCTCTACTTTCAACATAAATATTGCAAAAGTAGTCTTCTTATTCTCACCTACTCTAGCAACGTCAAAAACTTTCTCTATCTCCATGACCCAGGTCTGTGCTTCAACCAGATTCATGGACCCACGGAATTCTGGTGGCTCAACCGCCTTAAAGTCCTTAAATGTTGCAACTTGAGTTTGCGACTGATTCTGTAATGCTCTCGTCAGTAACGCCACCAACTGCTGAACTGGGTTAGCATTGGTATTGTTGCTATTAGTAGATTCCTCAAGGGTTCTCTGTCGTGGTTGACGTCTTGGAAGCATTTTTTGTTAAAATACATTCATTAGATTATTATTTAATCTTCTAAGTATTATATACTTAACTTGCACATCACAAAAATCATAACGTAACACACAATATCTTGAATAAATAATAGCTTTTATTCATTCATAATCTTTTAAAACATAATGATGATAGCATCCCATCTATCTACCTCACTTTCCTGAACTACAAACGTTTCAGGATAACTTCATCACCGTATCCCATTGGTTATATAATACTTGGGATTTACATCTTATTTATAATTAATCACATAACAGTTACATTTCTTACAATGTCCTACTAAAATGCTGCATAGCCTTACGACGCTCCTCTTCCACAATTCGAAACATTGTTCGACGATCTAACATGTACCATAGCAGCGTCTCAAACTAAATCGGATAATACATGACTCAGTCTTGAGCTCAGTTGATCACGGTGTTGAAAACGCTATTCATCTCCCCCATCTTGATCTTCTTTGATTGTACTTCTCTATCTGCTACTCCTGCACGTTGAGAAGCTTCCTCGTACGCTTCTTCGAATCTTGCCCTCTTGGTGGATTCTTGTTTCAATTTGTTCTTCAGCTCCGTAATCTCCGCTGTCATCTGCTCGTTCTCTCCTTCAGTGTGAATCAGCTTCCATTCGACATTACTCAGACACTCTTATAGATCTCGGATCTCGTTGTCCTTCTGCTCCACTGTAGTCTGACGTTCAGCTACTATCTCTTCCAATTCCTCGACTCTATCCTGAAGCTCAATATTGCAGTTGTATACTTCGTCGTACATATGAGCTGTTATAGAGTTTGGTGGAAACTCTTCCTCCTCCTCATCCTCATCCGTCGGTGGCAACTCAACGGGGTCCTCCTGATCCATCTCTACCTCATTGTCTTCATCAGGTAAACCCTCCTTCTCAACCACTGTGACCAACGGAGAGGACTCCCTTAGCAGTAGTTGCTCCCAGACCACCTGAATATCACAAGGCTCCTTCTCTCTAGGCATCTAGGGTCCTTCCTCCCTGGCCTGACTGAATTCTCCTACATTAGCCATCCTGACAATAAAATTTAAGTTTTGATTACTACTCATCACTACTCGACACTCACGAGCACATAGATTCCAACCAAATAAGCACATAGAGTGTTTTATTACTTATTTCTTAAAACTCAATAAGAGTTCATCACCATTATCTTTTCAATCTTCTATAAGGTTATTTCCTAAGGTTTTTTCCCCACCCAAGGTTCATAACCTAAAGCTTTGATGCCAACTTGTGACACCCCCAAATCTGGGTACTTCATTCCCACAAGACTTGGTGTTCACTTTCCATACATTCATGTCTAACTACCCAATTATAATAACATTTAAACCATAATTCCTCCCATTAAAAGGGTTACATCATTAAACCAATACGTTTTCCAGGTTATCTAACCTTTAATATACATCAAGTGCGGAAATTAAAGTAATTACATCACATCATTTAAAATATAGTCTATCATCATGACATTAAATTAAAGTACAGTTCTTCAACACTTGTTTATTTTTCCTTTTCCTTTGCTAGTGGTAGGTTCATCAACATTCTCAACCTTAGTTGCAATAATTATATATATACAAGAGTGAGCAAAACAAATGCTCACTTGAAATAGTAATGAATAACACTAGCATAGTAATTGCTAATGAATAGGCTCAACAGAACTGAATAATACTTTATCAGTGATAATTAAGAACTGAACTCAAAGTGTGAAATATATCTTAGGGTTACAAGACCACGAACTATGTCCAAGGTTACAAGTAATCTTTCAACTTTAACCTAAATAGTCATAACAGTAGGGACTCCCCGTACTTAGGGTGCACAAACATCTAAACGCATCGCGTAAATAATTGCCCTATAATAGGGTTGTTCTTCTCAATTTTAGAGTACAAGTCTGCACCAAAAAAAGTTTGGTTTGAATAAGCTTTAAGGGTAATTTAGAGTTTAACAATCATTAACTAAAGGATTAGTTGAATCAACCAAGTTCAATATCATTTCGAATGATCAATAGCAACATAATATGGAATAATAAAGAATCATAGGTGAACCAACTATATTAAAGTCATGTTTAGAAATAAACTAGAAAGCATAAGCATTGGGAAATACACTAAACCCTGCTTGAACAATATTAAGCTAAGGCTATAATCTTGTCGAATAAGATAATTGAATTATTGAACATACATCAATGAATAACAAGCTGAGTACGCAACTTACTCAATATCACAATAAAGATTAGAGACTGTGTAAAGTAAATGAGATAGGATAACTCATTTAGAGATTTAAGTTCAAGAACTTACGTTCGTTATAAAGAGAATAAAACTGGGAAAACTTGCTTAATTATAAACAAGTTAGGATATATCAAACAAGGATTAGAGTTCACAACTTACTTAAATAGAGTTTAGAGTTAAATAACTCGCTCAAATAAAGTTTAGGGGTAAAGAAACTTACCTCATGCGTAAGCTATAAATTACAACTCACGTTCACCTACACATATTATTAGAATCACAACATCTATTAGATATACTAACATCCACTTTCCAAATTAAAACTTATTTTTAGTTAAACATGTTACTTTAGTATAAGTTTCAATTCACACCGTATACACTTCAGAAATCACAAGTATTAGATTTGAAACACTTATTCACTAACTCATGTGTTCAATAAATCACAACGTAAAGTTTTCACGACTTACTAAATTTACAACTTTGGAATTACTAACCACATGATACAAATCTGTTATAGTATCTTTATTACATGTTCATCACATTAATATTCATTAGACTAAGTTACAATGGGTTTTTAAGGTCTGCATAACCAACATGCATTACTGCCTCTGATCTGGGTATGGCGCAGCTGTGCCATATTTAAACCTGGTACCAGCGCAGCTGCGCTGCAGTGTAGCTGCACCGTTTCTGGCCTTGACACCAGTGCAGCTGCGCTGGTGTGCAGACAGAAACTACACAATCTGTTTCTAACACTCTCTTCAGCCCAACTATCACGAATATCAAATTATGCATACCCATATGACATAGAACTCATATTAACATTATTCATCACATACATTCCAACTTAGAACAATTAAACAACAACTACAAACAATTTAAATCCTTTGAATTCTATGTTTTTACAAAGAAACTCCATTTTTGACATTCTTGACAAAAATTAACACTGAGGTCTCAATACTACACCAAATTAACTCATTCAAATTGTATTCTCTTCGTTTCTTACTGAATTAACATATTCTAGACTCAATTTACAGATTAGTTCACAAACCAACTACCAATTTTTGTACTTTCACAAGCCATATACGTAACCACACGCACTGTAAAACTATTTTCTTTCTTTTTGAACGTAATTAATACACTAAATCCTTATCTAGATGCTAATTATAACATCACAATTACACATAAACACCATTAACAATTTGTATAACAACAATTCATCAAATTTGAATTCACATAGACTTTAAAATTAATGAACATAGAACTTTCATAAATGTAACATTATGGTTTTGGAAGTATACCTTCAATTGCTTGGATAATCCTTGCTAAAACACAGAGAATAGCTTTGGAATCACAGAACTCTTTCTCTCCTTTCTCAAACTCTCTCTCAAATTTTCTCTATATACTCTCCCTTCTCTCTTTTCTTAGGCTTAGGCCAAAATATTTTACGTAAAGTAAAATAAAACTAACGCACAAAAACTAAACGTCTAAAACTGACGTTCTAATTAATTATCCGTTATAAAATATTTAATATATTTTTATTTTATTAATTCAAATTCAAATTCAAAAGACATAAGGCTTTGTTTGGCAAAACACTTTTAAAATAAAGATTTAATATCTTTAAGCCTTGTTTGGTAAACCCATTTAAAACTACTTTAATTTATTTCAATAAATCATTTATACTATACTTTATACTCCCATATTA
Organism: Panax notoginseng; assembly: GCA_016801055.1. NCBI lineage: Eukaryota > Viridiplantae > Streptophyta > Magnoliopsida > Apiales > Araliaceae > Panax > Panax notoginseng. Next base: position 66,544,710 of record CM029023.1, read on the forward strand.
TTTATTTGAATTTTCATATACAATCTTAGTTAAATAAACTAATTACAACATATTAAATAAATTTTTCACTTAACCAATTACCACAAAATTATGATCTCATTATAATTTTATTTAATAAATTAACATATCACTTTAATTACTAAATTAAACCAACAATATAGTAACTCATGTAATGTTTAACAACTCTCTAACTATTAAAATAAATTTGAGTATTATCTCATTAATTTAATTCACAAATATCTATTAACAACAACCACAACAATAAAAAAAATATTTAGTTAATTTAATAAACATTTGAAATTATAAATAAAATTCTAGATTGTTACAGCGGATTTAGTGTCATCTTGGTCCAGTTAAACACTTGAGGCTGTAAAGCTCTCTAGTTTCAATTCATACCCGCCGTAGACAAGAAATACATCCTTAGTTCTTCTTAAGTATTTTAGGATGTTTTTCACTGCCTTCCGGTGCTCTTCTCCAAGATTCGACTGATATTTGCTTGTTACACTAAGTGCATGACCAACATCCGGTCTAGTACATATGATAGGATGTCATCAAATAGATGCCCAATTACCATACATGGTAGATTCTATTGCTGAAGCATAATGAAACTTACTCATACAGTCTCTCTCCTCAGGTGTCATCGACATGAGACCTTTCTTGGAATCTTCCATGCTAAACTTCTTTAGCATCGAGTCAATATACGTTCATTGGGACAAGCCAAGCATCCTTTTAGATCTATCTCTATAGATCTTTATCCCCAAAATATAGGATTCTTCTTCCAAATCTTTAATGGAGAAGTGTTTAGATAACTTGATTTTAATCGATTGTTGCATATGAATATCATTTCCTATTAGTAATATATCATCAACATATAGTACAAGGAATGAAACATCGCTCCCACTAACCTTCTTGTACATGCATTGTTTATCCTGGTTTTTAATAAAATTAAACTCTTTGATGGTCTCATAAAAATGAATGTTCTTGCATTAATTCATAAATGGATTGTTGTAAGTTACAGACTTGATTTGTTCCAACTGTTGAAATAAATCCCTCTAAATGTGTCATATACACATTGATGAGTGAGTTTTATACCCATGAATTGAGTGCGTTTGAGATTAATCTTTTGGATGTTTTTAAGTGTTTGTGTTTATTCATATATGTTTTACATTGTTTTGTAGGAATTAGGACAAAAGTTACTTGGATCGACATTTGGGGTTGCTAGATTTGCATTTTCGGCTTGCCATTTGCATAATAGCCACTTCAGGGCCAATTTCAACATTGTTCCAGACCCTATTTCAAAACACTTAAAGAATGAAATTTGTAGATCTACATCTCCTCTTTTTGGAACATCTTGAATCATTGAAATCGGAGTTCGGACGAAGACGTTATGGCAATTTTTCCAAAGGACGTGAGAGCAGAAATTTCCGAAAAAGAGGCCAGCGCCGTGGCACCCATTCCTAGCCTATTTCCAACGCCGAGGCGCTAGGGGCAGTGTTCCAGCATCGTGAACAGTGCTGCGGCACTGGGCTCGGGCCTGGTCAAATTGGGACGAATTTTGACACTTTTTTGGACTCCAAATTTGATTAGGTTTCCTCCTAAGCTAGAAATTGGACTTGTAGCCTATAAATACATGATGGAAGGCATAAAATAAAAGCGAGGTGATTAGATAGATTAGATAAAACACTCCATTAGATTATATCATAAACCCTAGTTTATATTAGATTGTTCGAGATTAAAGCAGCTTGGGGATCATTGAAGATCAAGAGCAGTAGCAAGAGGGGAGCATCAGATTCACAGACAACAGTTTTCATTCTTTCCTCTACTTCTGTTTTTATCTTTTAATGTTTATTCAGTTGTGAATTTTTGACTTTAATTTAATGATTATGAACTAAAATTCTTGTTTAAGATTACAATGGATCTTATTGTGTAGCTTATTTTAGTATACTTCTCTGTTAATTACTGTGATCTATTCTATGGATTGTCTATTATGATTGCGTTTAATTGTTTAATTGTCTAGCTAACAATTACCGTGATAATTTATATGAATTCGAGAGATGAAATATAGATTTAGATCTGATCATAATAGCATGTGATTGTGTTTTCTGCATGGTGTTGGAATTCATGATTTGTGTTTAGGATAAGAATATACATTTACGCCGCATGTAATCTGATAGGGAACATGTGCTTTAAATCCTTTTGAATTATAATTCACATAGGAATATAATGAATTAGTGAATTAGGGTATTTGATTCAATTCTATCAACTATGGATTTGGATTAATATGTTTGTGATGCATCGAAAGGTGGTTATAAATACTAATAAGTTCCTGATTAACTATCCAGAATAGTGAGTGTAATTAATAAGAAGTGTTTTAATATAAGTGAAGCAATAAGTGAAGTTGTGATATTAAATCTCCATATTCTGATTCTAAACTAGTGGTAATTAGGATTTAGTTGTATTAATTATTTTAATTCTAAAATCTTAAATCAATTGTTTAAATAAATTTGATTTGGTTAAGAGTTAGTACTTGGTAATTTTTATTAAATAATTCCTCGTGGGAACGATACTTTTCTTATCACTTTATTACTTGTTGACCGTGTATACTTGCACGTATTCATTGATTGCGAAATCGATCAACAAGATTTTGGTGTTGGGTTTCGGCACAGAAACGCACAACGGAAATTAAAATTTTAAAGCAATTTCCGAAACCCTAAAACAGGATCCATGCAAAAAACAATTAATTCAGTGGTAAGAAAGTATACCGATTAAGAAACTAAAATTGAAGCAATCAAATCTCAAACGCAATCCGCGATTAAGAAACTGGAATTGATACGATCGAATCTCCAACGCAAGCCAAACGAGCTGCGTCTCTACGGTATCCACACGAACGCTCCGCGAATCGTCCTACAATCTGCAGAAGAAGGAATCGCGGTACTAGCCACCAAGGATGATGATTTTTGAAACTGTATTCTCTAGTCTCTTTCTAAGAGTGGCTAGGTTTTTTTTTTGTTTTGACGTAAAACCTGAAGTGACTGATATATATATATATATATATATATATATATATATATATATATATATATATATATATATATATATATATATATAGCAGTTAAGAGGAATTAATCAAAACCTAATATTATTAAAATCCGAATTTATATATATCTTAATTAAGTGTTACTTAATTAATATACATATACACAAATTATCCTTTTTAATTTAAATTCGTGATTTAAAATACCATCAATCATATTGATATATTTAAATTCTTACAATTCAAATTAATTTCTTTTTTATTACGTTCTATGTGTGTGACTCTATAGGTTATTATTACATTGACAATAATTTTAAAATCATATTATAAAATTATAAACAGTGAGCGGTATCTAGTAATGCATCAATGCTACCCAAGTAATAATAAGATCGATGATTCGATGCAACCTTTTTGTGACCAATGTTTCAATGTAATTTAATCATTTTAACCTTAATATCCTATATTAAACTCGAGTCATGGAATGTGTCATACTCTTCGTAATTTAATCTGAGTTTTCTTGATCAATGAGTAGACTATATGAAACAAATCACTATTTGAGCATGACCATGCATTCCATAGTCCTACTCAATCAAGAAGCCTATGGATATCACCCCTAATATATAGGAGGGTTAAATTCCATCTAGATCACTCATAATCCTCACACGATTCATGATGTACCCAATAATCACCTTTATAGTCCACCCTATTAAAGGTGGCATTTGATGATATCAAAGTACATAAATTCCCGTGTAGAAATATAGTGATTTCAGGTTGGATGACCATTACATCATTGTCACTATGAGAATTGCTAATGACACTTCGCATAATGCTCCACATAGAATTCTCATGGTGGGTCTGTCCAGTACATCGTTCTCTAACATGTACCTATGCATTGACTTAATATCTCATATATTCATGACCAATGAGATTTGGTCATCAGTCAATCCAAATACTAGTCTTAATGCATCATTGTTGTCCCATCAACAATGATACTCGACTAGGGACATTTAAGAACAATGATACTAATTATAATTATATAATCTCATGTTCAAGTCACATACTTAAAACTATATAATTTGTATCAATATTCTAAGGATTTTTATTATGTTAACATTTATATAACGCAGTAAATAAAACCATAATAAAATCATTTATTTATTCAATCAAATATAATATCAAAACGTTAAGCAATTATATCAAATAATTGGCCTCTAGGACATAAACTCTAACAGTCTTCCACTTGCACTAGAGTCAATCACTCATGTATCTAATATCCATGGAACTAGTGTGACCGTCGTGCTTCTGCTCCGACAAAGCCTTGGTCAGTGGATTTGCAACATTATCATTTGTTGACACTCTTCCTATATGTACATCTCCTTTATCAATGATTTCACGGATGAGATGGTACCGCCTACGTATATGCTTGGATCGTTGGTGAGATCTGGGTTCCTTAGCCTGTGCAATGGCTCCATTATTATCACAGTATAGAGCAACTAGATCAACAATGGTTGGAATAACACCAAATTCAGTGATGAACTTTTTAATCCATACAGCCTCCTTGGCTGCACTAGAAGCAACAATATACTCAGCCTCTGTTGTAGAATCAGCTACTGTCTCTTGCTTTGAACTTTTCCAGCTAACAACACCATCATTAAGGCAAAACACAAAACCTAACTGAGACTTATAGTAATCATTGTCAGTCCAGAAACTAGCATCTGTGTAACCCTTTACTGCCAGTTCGTCTTCACCTCCATATACCAAGAATGAATCCTTAGTCCTTTTCAGGTACTTTAGGATATTCTTGACTGCTGTCCAGTGACCTTCACCTGGATTCGACTGGTATCTGCTCGTCATGCTCAAAGCATACGAGACATCCGGACGAGTACATATCATTGCATACATGATAGATCCAATTGCCAAAGCATAAGGGATCTTTCTCATACGCTCCCCATCATCTTGTGATTTAGGACATTGGGCCTTAGAGATCTTCACACCATGAGTCACGGGTAAGTTTCCTCTTTTTGCCTCTTGCATGCTGAACCGTTTCAACACTTTATCAATATATGTACTTTGACTTAGGCCGAGCATTTTTCTCGATCTATCTCTATAGATCCTGATACCTAAAATGTAGGCAACATCGCCCAAATCTTTCATGGAGAAACATTTTCCTAACCATGCTTTTATAGCCTGTAAGGAAGGAATGTCATTCCCAATAATTAATATGTCATCAACATATAATACTAGGAATACAATGTGACTCCCACTAACCTTCTTATATACACAAGGTTCATCTTCATTTTTAATAAAGCCAAATTCTTTGACTGCTTCATCAAATCGAAGATTCCAACTCCGAGAGGCTTGCTTCAATCCATAAAGGGATCACTGTAGCTTACATACCTTTCTAGCATCATTTGAAATGATAAAACCCTCATGTTGTGTCATATGCACATCCTCAAGGAGATTTTCGTTAAGAAAAGCAGTTTTGACATCCATCTGCCAGATTTCGTAATCATAAAAAGCTGCAATAGCAAGTAAGATCCTGATGGATTTAACCAGTGCCACTAGAGAGAAGGTTTCATCATAGTCAACACCTTGAATTTGTTTGAAACCTTTTGCTACCAGTCGGCCTTTATAGGTTTGTACATTACCATCCATGTCGGTTTTCTTCTTAAAAATTCACTTGCACCCGATTGGTTTTACCCCTTTGGGTGGATCAACCAGAGTCCATACTTGGTTAGTATACATGGAGTCCATATCAGATTTCATGGCTTCAAGCCATTTCTCAGAATCTGGTCCATTCATAACTTCTTGGTAGGAAGCAGGCTCATCTTGATCTGTGAGCATCACATCGCCGTTTTGAGTCACAAGATATCCATAATATCTCTCAGGCTCTTGGCGTGTCCTACCAGATTTACGAATGCCTTATGTAATTTGAGTAGGTTCACTTTCGACAATATCTTATGGTTCCTGCTCACGTTCCAACTCAGGTTCAATGATATTTTGTGGTTCTCGAATTTCTTCGAGTTTTACTTTCCTCTCATTGTTTCCTTTAGAGACAAATTCTCTTTCTAGAAAAATACCAGTTCGAGCAACAACCACTTTGTTCTCAGAAGGTTTGTAGAAATAATACCCTTTTGTTTCCTTTGGGTATCCCACAAAATTACATTTGTCAGATTTGGGTCCGAGCTTGTTAGAATCCAGACGTTTTACGAACGCCTCGCAACCCCAAATCTTCATGAACGACATACTAGGACGTTTCCCAATCCACATCTCATATGGTGTCTTCTGAATCGTCTTTGTAGGAACACGGTTAAGTGTGAATGCAGCTGTCTCTAGGGCATGACCCTAGAAGCTTATTGGAAGATCTGCATGACTCATCATTGATCGTACCATGTCCAACAAGGTTCGATTCCTCCTCTCAGATACACCATTCCATTGTGGTGTTCCAGGTGGAGTGAGCTGTGATATAATACCACACTCCTTTAGAAGGTCATCAAAGTCTTGGCTTAAGTATTCACCTCCTCGATCGGATCAAAGGGCTTTTATGCTTTTGCCAAATTGGTTTTGAACTTCATTCTTGAATTCCTTGAACTTTTCAAAGGATTCGGATTTGTGTATCATAAGATACACATATCCATATCTACTAAAATCGTCAGTAAATGTAATGAAGTAATAAAACCTACCTCTTGCTAACGAACTCATGGGTCCACATACATCACTATGTATAAGTCCCAATACATCGCTAGCCCGTTCACTGTGTCCAGTGAAAGGGGCTTTAGTCATCTTGCCTAATAAACAAGACTCGCATTTCTCATATGATTCAAAATTAAATGAATCCAAGAACCCATCTTTATGGAGTTTGGATATACGTTTCTCATTTATATGGCCTAAACGACAGTGCCAGAGATATGTCAGATTTGAATCATTTGATTTAAATCGTTTTGTATTTATGTTATAGATAGGCATTTCTAAATCAAGAATATAGAGACCGTTAAACAATTGTGCAACACCATAACAAATATCATTTAAGTAAAACAAACAACGATTGTTCTTTATTATAAATGAAAAACCTTTCTTGTCCAAACAAGAAACAGAAATAATGTTTTTGCTTATAGCAGGCACAAAATAACAATCTTCTAATTCTAAAACTAGCCCAGTGGGCAAAGATAAATGATAAGTTCCTACGGCCAGTGCAGCAACTTTTGCTCCATTCCCAACTCGTAGGTCAACCTATCCTTTCGCCAAAGTCCTACTCCTTCGGAGTTCCTGTACATTAACACAAATGTGAGAACCACATCCAGTATCCAATACCCATGATGTAGAAGTAGACAAGTTGACTTCTATAACATATATACCTGAATCAGAAGTCGTACTTCCTTTCCTTTTCTTCACATCTTCCAAATAAGCAGGACAATTCCTTTTCCAGTGTCCAGATTTTCCACAGAAGTGACATTCACCTTCTTTAGCCACCCACCTTTAGGTTTTAAAGCCTATTCGGTTTTGGAATTGGGTTTGGCAAAAGATTTAGATCCTATCTACTTCTTGCATTTCCAATTTCCCTTAGCATTCCCCTTTTGCACCATCATTATGGGAGCGGGTCCTGCCTTTTTCATGTTGTTCTCGGCAGTTCTTAACATGCTCAATAACTCAGTAAGGGGTTTCTCAATTTCATTCATAAGATAGTTCATAACAAATTAAGAGTAGCTGTTGTTCAAAGATTGCAAAACAAGATCTGTTTGGGCTTCCGGAGTGATTGGAAAACCCAACCTATCAAGGTATTCAATATGCCCAATCATTTTTAGCACATGCGGACCAACTGGATCACGTTCACCCATCTTGCAATGATATAACGCCTTGCTTGTATCATACCTCTCCTGTCGAGCATGCCCTTTGAACAATTTCTTGAGATGCTCGATCATCTCATAAGCATCCATCAACTCATGTTGCTTATGAAGCTCAGCATTCATGGTTGCTAGCATGACACAACCCACGTCCAGGGCATCATCTTGATGCTTCTTGTAAGCATTATGCTCTGCACGTGGTGCAGTGACAGCTGGTGCTGCAAGAATGGGCCCATCAAGGACATAAAGCTTGCGCTCTTGTTTGAGGACAATCCTCAAGTTCCTATGCCAGTCAAGGAAATTAATTCCACTCAGCTTGTCCTTTTCAAGGACTGATCGTAATGAAAGACTATTTGTGTTGTTGTTGTTTGCCATTGATATCTACAATTTATAAGTGTAAAAAATAATAAGTCAAATTGCAGAGTTGATATTATGTAATTGATAATAGTACATCCAAAATATACCTCCAACTATTTTATTCAAATTAATAGTCCTCACCATTAATTCGGAAAGCATTTTCTATTAAATCTTTCTAGTGAGCCAAGATCCATATTTCATTCAGCCTTAAGTTAGCTTTGGCTAATCTCCTAAAACAAAATTATTTAGGTAGACAACCTTTTGTCAATTATATCATATATAACTCCTGGATAGTTTAGTAAACAATAATTGTTTCTAGTCCATCTAATGGTACCTACCAAACTCTATGCCTCTAAGTCCACAATCCTATTGAGATAACTTAGTTAAGTCGGGCCCAATGATTTTAACAGTTTCGATATCACAATTATCCTATCGCATCTTACCTATATAAATAGGGTACTTTGCTTTGGCAAACCTACATCTATTGATCAAGGTCTTGATGAGTGTTATTCATTGGAAGGAATCTGATTTAGACTTAATAATTTAATGAGGGATTTTATTAATTAATTTAGATCTCACCAATTTTAATCATATTAAGCATGCACATTATTTATCATATCATATCGTATACAAGCATAAATAAAGTGCAGAATAAAATGTGTCACAGTTATGGCCCAATCCACTGTCAATCTTTTCAAGTTAATGAAAGATTGAAGGTCAATCTAAGGTCGTAAAAGATCTCAAAATAGTAGCTTCCTTGGATCTTCATCATGCATGTGCCTCCTCTCCATCTTCATCTTTCCATCGTGTTCTCCATCTTGTCATCTTCATCGATTACAGATTATTACATGACATAAAGAAATCTCGAGTTACATTCGAGGGGATTTAGATGATAAGAGAATATTACATTAGAATTTATAGAAAGGCACGACATGCAAGCCGTATTTCAAAATCAAAAACCACTAACCTATGGGTCAAAAGGCCATAACTGTGCACCATGCATATCACAATAAGCACATAACAGTTTATATATAATTAAAGAAAAACTATATATAACAAATTGGGGTCACGACCATCGTGCGCTACAACGGGGGGGTCCAAGGGAGGGTCTCCCCACCTGGCGCCCCTGGAAAATTTTTTAGAACTACAATCTGTATTACGGAATTTTTTCCATACGAATCTCTGAAACACTTTCAGAATCAAACATTTTAATCCACCAAAACACCCATAATAACAAATCATATATGTCCAGTTTCGATTTAATCATATTAAAATGAATTACAGTACACCTAGAATTTATCATATATGTCCAGTTTCGATTAATCATATTAAAACGATTCTTCATGCTTCTAATCCGATTAGAACAGTTATATTGTTATTCCACCGATTAAAGATACGATTAACAGTATCATCATATATATTACCAGGATATATATATAACGAAATATCATATATTCAATTTCATATCGGTAAACATGCATCATCATATATCATATATATCAAATACAATTAAAACACGTAATCTGAATTAATATTTTCGCAAGTAGCTCTGATACCACTGTTGGGTTTCGACACAGAAACGCACATCGGAAATTAAAATTTTAAAGCAATTTTCGAAACCCTAAAATAGGATCCATATGAAAAACAATTAATTCAGTGGTAAGAAAGTATACCGATTAAGAAACTGAAATTGAAGCAATCGAATCTCCAACGCAATCCGCGATTAAGAAACTGGAATTGATACGATCGAATCTCCAACGCAACCCAAACGAGCTGCGTCTCTACGGTATCCTAGATTAAACTTTAGTCATGGAATGTGTCATACTCTTCATAATTTAATCTGAGTTTTCTCGATCAATGAGTAGACAATATGAAACAAATCACTATTTGAGCATGGCCATGCATTTCATAGTCCTACTCAATCAAGAGGCCTATGGATATCACCCCTAATACATAGGAGGGTTAAATTCCATCTAGATCACTCATATTCCTCACACGATTCATGATGTACCCAATAATCACCTTTATAGGCCACCCTATTAAAGGTGACATTAGATGATATCAAAGTACATAAATTCCCGTGTAGAAATATAGTGATTTCAGGTCGGAGGGCCATTACATCATTGTCACTATGAGAATTGCTAATGACACTTCGCATAATGCTCCACATAGAATTCTCATGGTGGGTCTGTCCAGTACATCGTTCTCTAACATGTACCTATGCATTGACTTAATATCTTATATATTTATGACCAATGAGATTTGGTCATCAGTCAATCCACATACTAGTCTTAATGCATCATTGTTGTCCCATCAATAATAATACTCGATTAGGGACATTTAAGAACAATGATACTAATTGTAATTATATAATCTCATGTTCAAGTCACATACTTAAACTATATAATTTGTATCAATATTCTAAGGATTTTTATTATGTTAACATTTATATAACGCAGTAAATAAAACCATAATAAAATCATTCATTTATTCAATCAAATATAATATCAAAACGTTAAGCAATTACATCAAATAATTGGCCTCTAGGGCATAAACTCAAACATTTGGCACCGCTGCCGGGGAATTAGATTAATAATTTTGCCAATATTAATTTTAATCAAATTAGTTTTAATTTAAACGTTTCTTATTTTTATTTTAATTTTTTTATTTTATTTAAATCTTTTTCTATTATTTTTCTTTCTTTTCAGGTACCATGGCAGAATTTAATTATCAATGGCCGTATACGAGATTGACAAAGCCAAGGGAAGCAGAGATTGATAGACTTGCGACACTTTCTGCATTGTCAGCACAGATTGAGACACTTTTGAGGAGGTTGGATGCTATTGCAGCACAACGTCGTCAAAGTGCGGCGGTTACTTGAGATTATGGTGCTAGAAATCATTCGAGTCATCAATGCACCACCAGTTTTGAGTCGGTATCGTATGCTGGTGATTACCTCAACAATTACGTCTATCCCAACAACTATTATCCAGATTGGGGGTATCACCCGTATTTTTCATGGAGTCATATGCATGAAGATCAATTTTATGTTCCAAATTCAACATACTCACCAGAGTTCTCGTGTTCACCTCCACTACAATAGGAAGAAAATCTAAATTTGGAGGAAATTCTGTCCAAGTTCATAGCTTCAAGTGAGGATAGGAGGATTAGTCAAGAAATATCGAGTCAAAATTTTGCGGAACACCTGTTCAATGCCTCGAACATTTGTCCTCAATACACTTGGCCCTATGACATGGATTCCGAGACTGATGATGAGCCCGAACCAAATCTACAACCGGATGTGCCAAATGAAATAGATGTTGAAAGAGAGGAGACACTTGGGGACCAAGAAAAGGAGATCGACGAAGATCAAACTTTGAGTACCAACGAAGATGAGCCGATTTTGATGGTGTCCTATGTACCTTCTCCACCAAAGTTCACGGATCCGGGCAGTTTTTTAAGACCGTGTCCAATTGGTAGTCATGTCATAGGCAATGTGACGCCCCCAAAATAGGTATACATCACCCATCTTGGGTCGCCAAATACATGGTACAAAATTCAAATACAACTTAAATATATAACATGAGCTATGAGTTTTAATACAAACATTGTCTTCTAGAGAGTATAAAAACTCAAATAAAGTCCTCATTACATTTATTATCACACTATTTAATAGAATAATGAGGACTACTAATACTATCATCTGAATCGTCACTCCATTCCCCGACTAGTCCCAGCTACGTTCTCATTTCCTGAAGAGAACAATGAAAGAAAGGGTGAGCTCAACTAGCCCAGTACGAAATATTATGACTAAGATAATGCAGAATAAATTATCGTTAGCCTTCAACAGTGTTAAACTGATACAATATAACAAACATCAAGTTTAACTACAAGCAATCCATTAAAAGAGTCAAGTAGAGAATAAAATCTACTATCTTTAATGATTTAAAAGGTTTTTCATCACTTTTATCGTTGAGACTCAGCTTAATAAATAATCCACCTCATCCCTGCACTACGGCCAAGGATATTCATTAGTATCACAGCCACAAATTATCTATGCACTATGGGCCAAGGATATTCGTGTATTCATCAATGGTCATGATCATGCCAACAACTGTCTCTCAATGCACTACGGGCCAATGAGGACTTTTACCACATCATTTATAACATTACGGTCATGATTATACCGAATAATCCCTGATCATAATCATACCAAGTCCATCTATGCACTACAGGCCATAGATGACTTTCAACATAATATAAATATGAGGATGATGACAATGATATAAGAATTCAATAAAACAAGTTCAAGAATTAATTTATCCATAAATTAATAACGTCCAAATTGTCAACATGATACTGCTTTGTGGAGTAAAATTCAAGAATGCTCAGAAGAATATTTTCATGAAAAGATACTAGATGAAGCGCAAATATTAAGGACGTTCCACTAATTTTATGGAGTATAGAAGTCAAAACTTTAACCAACTGAGTATAATAAAGAATGAAATAACAAAAGAAATCACCAGGCATGCGATAGAACGCACAGGCAGGTTAATCCGACAGAATAATAAATAACAGAACCAGGTCCGGCGTAAAACGCACAGACAGGATATTCCAACAGAATAATAAAAACGGAATCAAATCTGGCGTAAAACGCACAGACAGGATATTCCAACAGAATAATAAAGACAGAACCAGGTCCGACGTAGACAGGATGTTCCAGCAGAATAATAAATAATGGAACCAGGTCCGGCGTAAACGCACAGACAGGATATTCCAGCAGAATAATAAAGAATAGAATAACAGAAGAATTTCACCAAGTATAGCGTTGCCCGCATATACATGTTATTCTAACAGAATAATAAAGAATGGAAAAACAGAAGCTCTCTTCAAGGATAAGAAAGAAATAATACTCACTACCTTAAAAAAATTAAAACTGGATACTGGAGTAGAAAGGTAGCAGACTTCTATTCTTCTTTCTCTCTAAAATTTCTCTCTATAATAATTACTCTAAAGCTTTTGTGAAATGGTGAGAAATGAAGGAAGGATGAGCTTCTATTTATAGGAAAATATACTTTCGATAATTGCACGTTTTGGAGCTCAAAAAATTACAGTATAATACCTTCCTCTTTTTCTTCATTTTTAATTTAGTCCTGCAAGTATTATCAAACTTGCACCACCTTCCCTAATAGTAAATAATGTGCATCAATAGTACAATCATGTGAACAAATAGTATAATCATGTGAAAAAATTAATTACAATATAGTACCTTCAACTATACCTCCATTTTTAACTTAGTCATGCAAGTATTATCAATCTTGCACCAACTCCACTAATAGTACATTAATGTGATTCAATAGTACCTACATGTGAACAAATAGTTATATAAGCATGTGAATTAGTAGTAATTAAGTGCTCATTTATCCGATAACTTACCCGATTTATCAATATAACCCCAAAACATCAATTATCATCGAAATATGTGTCGATTTCCATTAACACTAATAATCCCAACACAATGGAACTATCAATTTCATCTTTAATTAACACAACTTATTCATTATTAATATTATAACTCACAATATTTAACAACCAGGCCGTTCCCAGGAAAGAGGGGGCTTTCCGATAAGGATTTCTCCTTATTGGCGTGTAATTAGGTTACCAAACCTCTCCTTGACAGAACTTTCTAGACATTGTCAATATTGTAAATAATAATATGAATAACTTTGTCATTTCAATTATTGATTTAATAATAAAAAATATTATGCAGATGATATTGTAACAATAATTGAATCAATAATATGAGAGATATGATGCAGCAATTACTGTAGCAATAATTGAGTATAACTGAGTGACTTCTCATGTAAGCATCAATACTGTGTGCTACTATGTAACCACGCGTATTACTGTACTTTTACTACCGAGTAGTTCAACAGTTTAACGGTAACCCTTTCGCCGTTATTTTTATAAAGTATTTTTGTCGTTTTCTCAATCCGATAATAATTCCGTCGTGGGATCCACCAATGATTGTGCCATTGTATGAATATTCCCTGCTAAAATGAATATTCCTCGACCAATCGAATATTATATAACAACTTGCGTACTTTGCAAAATTTGTAAATAATACCCACAACTATAACATTATATCAAATCTGCACCATAATATTCAAAAATATATTTCGAGAAAAAATTAATCTTTATTCAAAAAGTTGGGGTCTTACAACCTCCCCTTCTTAAGAAATTCCGTCCTCAAAATTAGGGTGCGTACCTGGTATGTCGAAGAGGTGAGGATACCTTTACTTCATTTCAGATTCTAACTCCCAGGTCATTTCCTCAACATCGTGGTTTCTCCACAAAACTTTAACTTGAGGTATAACCTTGGAGCGTAGAATATGTTCCATCTTATCCAAGATTTTAACAGGAACCTCTTCATACTTTAAATCTTCCTCTATCTCGTCTGGTTCTAATTCAATAATGTGGTTCGGGTCTTTCACATATTTTCGTAACATAGATATGTGAAAAAGGTTATGAACACGAGACATACTTGGCGATAAGGCGAGTCTATAAGCCACAGTTCCTACTCGATCGAGGATTAAAAATGGGCCAATGAATCGAGGATTGAGCTTTCCACTTTTTCTAAATCTCGTAACTCCTTTCTATGGAGCAACACGTAACAACACATGATCTCCAATATCGAATTCCACGTCCTTTCGATGAAGATCAGCATAACTCTTTTGTCGATCTTATGAAGTTTTTATACGTTGTCAGATCGTTTGAATCTTTTCTGTAGCCAAACGTACCAACTCTAGTCCCAACAACGTTGCTTCACCCACCTCATCCCAGCATACTGAAGAACGACACTTTCTTCCATACAACGCCTCAAATAGAGCCATGCCAATACTTGATTGATAACTATTGTTGTAGGAAAACTCCACCAATGGTAAGAACTTGTCCCAACTTCCCTTGAAGTCAAGGACATAGAGTCTTAATAGATCTTCAAGAGTTTGAATAGTCCTCTCTAACTGCCCGTCCGTCTAAGGATGATATGCTGGGCTAAATCGTAAATCCGTGCCCACAACTTTTTGCAAACTAACCCAAAATCTTGAAGTGAATCTTGGGTCTCGATCAGAAACTATGGATACTGGCATACCATGCAATCTTACAATCTCGTTTATGTACATACTATCAAAACGTTCAACTGTATAAGTTTCTCGTATCGGTAAAAAATGAGCAGACTTGGTCAATCTATCAACAATAACCCAAATCGCATCTATGCCTTGAGAAATCCTAGGAAGACCGGTAATGAAATCCATGGTAATGTGCTCCCACTTCCATTCTGGAATTTCAAGTAGTTGCAATGGACCTTTTGGTACTTGATGCTCTGCCTTGACTCGTTGACAAGTTAAACATCTTGAGATAAATTCTGCGATCTCTCTCTTCATATTGCTCCACCAAAATGTCTGTCGAAGATCATGATACATTTTGGTACTCCCAGGATGGATTACAAACGGTGTGTTGTGCGCCTCCATCATGATTTTATTCTTTAAATCAGGGTTGTTAGGAACACAAAGTCTGGAGTTGACTCGAAGTATTCGTTCTTCATCGATTCTTGCTTTCGGCATAACACCTTCTTGCACTTTCTTCTTCATACGCATTAGCTCCAGGTCTGTAGCTTGAGCAGCTTTAACTTTATCGATTAAAGTCGGTTCTACTCGTATGTTTGACATCATCATGTGCGTGCCTGGAGTCTTTAACTCTATCTCCATCCTTTGTAAGTCACACAAAATGGGCCTTTGCGTTGACAATGTCGCACTTGTACCCGCATATGCTCTTCTACTCGATGCGTCAGCTACTACGTTTTCTTTTCCAGGATGGTATTGAATGGTATGATCATAATCTTTCAACTGCTCAAGCTATCGTCGTTGCCGCATGTTGAGTTCCTTCTGAGTGAAGAAATATTTGAGGCTTTTATGATCTGTATAGATCTCCACCTTCTCTCCATACAAGTAATGCCTCCAAATTTTAAGCGCAAAAATGACAGCTGTCAACTCTAGATCATGAGTAGGATAATTCCTCTCATATTCTTTGAGTTATCGTGAGGCATATGCTATGACTTTCTAATGTTGCATGAGAACACATCCTAACCCTTTTCCCGAAGCATCACTGTAGATAACAAATCCTTTCGAGCCAGATGGTATTGTCAAAACAGGTGCTGAAATGAGCCTCCTCTTGAGTTCTTGAAAACTCTTCTCACATTCCACGCTCCAACCGAATTTTGTATCTTTTTGAGTCAGCTGAGTTAATGGTGTTGCGTTTCGAGAAAACCCTTCTACGAATCTCTGATAATAACCAGCTAAGCCGAGAAAGCTATGTACTTTGGTCACTAATTTAGGTTGCTCCCAGCTTTGAATAGCTTCAATCTTTGCCAGGTCAACAGATATTCCATGACTGGATACTACGTGCCCAAGGAATGCTACTTCTTCAAGCCAGAACTCGTATTTCTTCAACTTGGCATATAGCTTGTTTTCACGTAGCTTTTGGAGTATCAGCCTCAAGTGTTGCTCATGGTCTTCATGGGTTTTGGAGTAAATGAGGATGTCATCAATAAAGACGACTACAAAGTGATCCAAATATTCCTTGAATACTTGGTTCATCATATCCATGAAGGCAGCATGAGTATTAGTCAATCCAAAAGACATGACTAAGAACTCATAATGCCCGTACCGAGTTCTGAAGGCAGTCTTTGGAATATCCTCAGTTTTAACCTTCAGCTGATGATATCCAGAACGAAGATAGATCTTTGAAAAGAATTGTGCTCCTTGCAACTGGTCAAACAGGTCATCAATGCGAGGCAACGGGTACCTATTTTTGATGGTGACATGATTCAACTCCCGATAATCAATACAAAGTCGCATACTTCCATCTTTCTTCTTCACGAATAGAACAGGAGCACCCCAAGGAGACGTACTAGGACGAATGAAACCAATGTCTAACAATTCCTGCAATTGAGTCTTTAACTCCTGAAGTTCAATAGGAGCTATTCGATATGGGCCTTTGAAAATGAGTTTTGTACCAGGTTCAAGGTCGATACAAAATTCAATTTCACGCTCTGGGGGTAGGCCAAAAAGTTCTTCAGGGAATACATCAAAAAATTTATTAACAATAGAAATATCATTCAAAACTGACGTATTTTTGTTTAAATCCATGACATGAGCTAAGAAAGCTTGACATCCGTTTTTCAATAAACGAATAGCTTTATGGCTTGAGATGACCGTGATTGATTTTAATGGTTTGGTCGCTTGAATTCGCATAATAGGTTGATTAGGAATGTGAAAGCTAGCAACCTTACGAAAACAATCAATTTTTGCATGATGAATAGTTAACCAATCAATCCCTAGAATCACGTCACATGTAAGTATTTTTAAAGAAATAAGATCGACAGGTAACCTGCGGTTACCGATTTGAATCAAACAAGACTTATAAATAATGGATGTAATGAAGGTTTCTCCCAATGGAGTTTCAACAGATAAGTCAAAGTCTAATTTCTCCGGAGTCAAATTTAATCGTTGAGCGCAAGTAGGAGAAATAAAAGAATGGGTAGAACCGGTATGATATAAGGTATAGACTTCACTAGAGTTTATAATAAGCTTACCCGTGATAACATCGTTCGGGTTCTTTACTTTCTGGGAGGTCACAACAAACGCTCTCCCTTGCACTACCGGCTTTGACTTTTCTGGGACGACCTTTGGTACCTCCATCCTGGTTGAATTTGTCTTTGGTGAACGACAAAATCGGGCTAGGTGACCTTCTCTTCCACAATTATAACATGCCTTAGACAGCATCGCGCAGTTTGGACTGATGTGTCCCTCCCCTCCGCATTTGAAGCATATGATAGCTGGTCGTTCTCCTTCCTTGACAACGGGTGTTGGTGCTGACGTCTTTCCATCATTGTTGAATCTCCTCTTCTTGAAATGTCCATTCTTATTGTCTTAGTTATTATTACCACCGAAGTGGTTACCATTTCTGGCATGTTGATTCCC
Source organism: Panax notoginseng (assembly GCA_016801055.1). Lineage (NCBI taxonomy): Eukaryota > Viridiplantae > Streptophyta > Magnoliopsida > Apiales > Araliaceae > Panax > Panax notoginseng. The sequence goes on from CM029023.1 coordinate 66,562,982, forward strand.
TCCAAGTTTGTTGTCACCTCTTCGATGACTGTTATCACTGGTATTTTCATTCTGCCGGCTGCTTTCTCTTGGTTGCGTTGACTCGTTATGGCGCTCCAATAACTGAGCCCTATTTACAACATTTGAATACAAACACAGTTTATGAGAAATAAGATATTGTCGTATCTTCGGTTTCAAACCTCTTAAAAATATCCGCGTCATTCGCTCCTCATTATCAACCAAATGGGGCGCAAACCAGGATAACTCGACAAACATGGCTTCGTACTGCGATACGGTCATGTTGTTTTGCTCCAGCTTGATGAATTCTACTTCTTTCTTGTGACGAATAATTTCGGGAAAGTACTTGTCGTTGAACAGCTCTTGGAACTTCTCCCACGACATCTTGAGTGCGTCAGGCTGGGTACATTTTACCGATTCCCACCAGTAATCTGCTTCTTCACACAACATAAAGGTGGCGAAGGGAACCTTTTGCTCCTCGGAGCATCCCAAGACATCAAATATCTTGGTGATTTGCTTTATCCACGCTTTCGCCTTAAATGGTTTTGGCTCTCCAATAAACTCTGGTGGTCCCAACTCCTTGAACTGTTTAGCGGTGACCGTCCGAGAGTTTTCAGTGTTTCCACCTGCATTTTGAACAGGAGCCGCTCTCGCCTGATGTTGAATGAATTGCATGAAGCCTCGGAACATTCCATCGTTCATCATTTGGTCAGTGTTGTTGTTTGCATGAGGATAGTCGCCTTCCTGATGCACATTGTCCTGGTTATTGATCTGTGGAGACTCAACGGTCTCCTATGCTCCATTAATGTTCTCAACATTCTCGGATGCCATTTTCAAACACTGCCACAAAACAAAGGTTAATTGACATACATCATATTTTCCCTATATTCTAACCGACCAATTAAATACCAAATAAACTTAGATAGGTCATACTAGCGAAGGAATTCCCCGTCTCTTCCCTCCTAGTTCTAGTCTCACAACTTAGCCAGGGATCATATCCCTAAGCTTTGATACCAACTGTGACGCCCCCAAAATAGGTATACATCACCCATCTTGGGTCGCCAAATACATGGTACAAAATTCAAATACAACTTAAATATACAACATGAGTTGTGAGTTTTAATACATAAATTGTCTTCTAGAGAGTATAAAAACTCAAATAAAATATTTATTAGCACACTATTTAACAGAATAGTGAGGACTACTAATACTATCATCTGAATCGTCACTCCATTCCCCGACTAGTCCCAGCTACGTTCTCATTTCCTGAAGAGAACAATGAAAGAAAGGGTGAGCTCAACTAGCCCAGTACGAAATATTATGACTAAGATAATGTAGAATAAATTATCGTTAGCCTTCAACAGTGTTAAACTGATACAATATAACAAACATCAAGTTTAACTACAAGCAATCCATTAAAAGAGTCAAGTAGAGAATAAAATCTACTATCTTTTATAATTTAAAAGGTTTTTCATCACTTTTATTGCTGAGACTCAGCTTTATAAATAATCCACCTCATCCCTGCACTACGGCTAAGGATATTCATTAGTATCACAGCCACAAATTATCCATGCACTACGAGCCAAGGATATTCGTGTATTCATCAATGATCATGATCATGCCAACAACTGTCTCTCAATGAACTACGGGCCAATGAGGACTTTTACCACATCATTTATAACATTACGGTCATGATTATACCGAATAATCCCTAGTCATAATCATACCAAGTCCATCTATGCACTACAGGCCACAAATGACTTTCAACATAATATAAACATAAGGATGATGACAATGATATAAGAATTCAATAAAACAAGTTCAAGAATTAATTTATCCAGGAATTAATTACGTCCAAATTGTCAACATGATACTGCTTTGTGGAGTAAAATTCAAGAATGCTCAGAAGAATGTTTCCATGAAAAGATACTAGATGAAGCGCAAATATCAAGGATGTTCCACTAATTTCATGGAGTATAGAAGTCAAAACTTTAACCAACTGAGTATAATAAAAATGGACTAACAAAAGAAATCACCAGGCATGCGATAGACCGCACAGGCATGTTATTTCAACAGAATAATAAATAACGGAACCAGGTCCGGTGTAAAACGCACAGACATGATATTCCAACAGAATAATAAAGACGAAATCAGGTCCGGCGTAAAATGCACAAACAGGATATTCCAACAGAATAATAAAGACGGAACCAGGTCCGGCGTAGAACGCACAGACAGGATGTTCCAGCAGAATAATAAATAATGGAATCTGGTAAGGTGTAAACGCACAGACAGGATGTTCCAGCTGAATAATAAAGAATGGTATAACAGAAGAATTTCACCAAGTATAGGGTAGTCCGCGTATACATGTTATTCTAACAGAATAATAAAGAATGGAATAACAAAAGTTCTCTTCAGGGATAAGAAAGAAATAATACTCCCTACCTTAGAAAAATTAAAACTGGATACTAGAGTAGAAAGGTAGCAGACTTCTATTCTTCTCTCTCTCTAAAATTTCTCTCTATAGTAATTGCTCTAAAGATTTTGTGAAATGATGAGAAATGAAGGAAGGATGAGCTTCTATTTATAGGAAAATATACTTTCGATAATTGCACGTTTTGGAGCTCAAAAAATTACAGTATAATACCTTCCTCTTTTTCTTCATTTTTAATTTAGTCCTGTAAGTATTATCAAACTTGCACCACCTCCCCTAATAGTAAATAATGTGCATCAATAGTACAATCACGTGAACAAATAGTATAATCATGTGAAAAATTTAATTACAGTATGTACCTTCAATTATACCTCCATTTTTAACTTAGTCATGCAAGTATTATCAATCTTGCACCAACTCCCCTAATAGTACATGAATGTGATTCAATAGTGCCCAAATGTGAACAAATAGTTATATAAGCATGTGAATTAGTAGTAATTAAGTGCTCATTTATCCGATAACTTACCCGATTTATCAATATAACCCCCAAATATCAATTATCATCGAAATAGGTGTCGATTTCCATTAACACTAATAATCCCAACACAATGGAACTATCAATTTCATCTTTAATCAACACAACTTATTCATTATTAATATTATAACTCACAATATTTAACAACCATGCCGTTCCCAAGAAAGAGGGGGCTTTCCGATAAGGATTTCTCATTATTGGCGCACAATTAGGTGACCAAACCTCTCTTTGACAGAACTTTCTAGACATTGTCAATATTGTAATTAATAGTATGAATAACTTTGTCATTTTAATTATTGATTTAATAATAAAAAATATTATGCAGATGATATTGTAACAATAATTGAATCAATAATATGAGAGATATGATGCAGCAATTACTGTAGCAATAATTGAGTTTAACTGAGTGACTTCTCACGTAAGCATCAATACCGTGTGGTACTATGCAACCACACGTATTAATGTACTTTTACTACCGGGTAGTTCAACAGTTTAATGGTAACCCTTTCGCCGTTATTTTCATAAAGTATTTTTGTCATTTTCTCAATCCGACAATAATTCCGTTGTGGGGTCCAGTAATGATTGTGTCGTTGTACGAATATTCCCTGCTAAAATGAATATTTCCTGACCAATCGAATATTATATAACAACTTGTGTACTTTACAAAATTTGTAAATAATACCCACAACTATAATATTATATCAAATCCGCACCATAATATTCAAAAATATATTTCGAGAAAAAATTAATCTTTATTCAAAAAGTTGGGGTCTTACAGGCAAGGCTATATGTGATATGAGAGCTAGGACAACTTTAGAGCTATGGTGGGATGAGAAAGCGAAGATAGAAGAAGACCCTGTTGTGTGACAAGCTTCCATGCCACAATTTGATGACAAACATAATAGGGAAAGCACCTAGTGGTATGTCGTACTTAATAGTGATCGTATCTGAAAAGATCATGCTAGGTGACTTAGATTTAGTGGCCATTACTAATGGGAACCTCCCAAAAGAGACATTGCTTCTGATGGATGGAGGGTTCCTCAATTTTCGTAGGAGAATTGGATAGAGAATTGAAGAAGTCAGACTGAGACTATAAAACAAGCGCTTATTAGGAGACAACCCAAGTTTAATTTTTATTTTTATTTTTTATTAGGTTTCATATTAGTTGATAGAATTTTTTCATTTTTTTACGATTTAATAAGATTGCTTCTTTTGTGTTCACAGGTTAGTTAAGTCCAACTCAAGTGTGATGCCCGATTCATTCCAATGTGCCTAACCTATTCTTCAGACTTCGCAGACAAGGAGATAAATTGCTATATTTCAGGGAAGTCCTCTCTTTTAATTTTTCCTATCTTAGCCATTGAGAACAGTGTCTATTTTAAGTTTGGGGGTATTTATCATGTTTAGTATTTACTTGGGAAATGTTTTGATGGAATTTAATTTTGGCCAATGACAAGTGGGTGGTTGATATTATTAACTCTTGGAGAATTGATGAGCATGCTTAGTCTATATTTTACTTATTAGTTGGTTTTCACATTACTTGCAAAATTTGTGAAAAATTTTACACATCCATTTGTTTAGCTAGTTGGGATTGACATTTTTTGGCTAACTGCTTATGAAAGATACCATCGCAACTTGAGAAATTTTATTTGAGCATCATTCGAAGTGAAAATTAGGCACTCACATAAGTTTGGAGAAAATCTTGGGGTATTTTTGAAAAAGAACATATATTGGAACCTTTCCGAGTTGAATAAATGAAGCATGTGGTGGGTCGAGATGGAGCGTAAAACGCATTTCCCATAAACACATGCACGAGATGGAGTGTATAACGCACTCGTTCAATGAAAAGTGGAAAACGAGATGGAGCATAAAATGCACTCGTTCAATAAAAAGTGAAAAGTGAGATGGAGCGTAAAACGCACTCACTAAATAGAGAAAAGAAAATATATATGTTTGAAATACTTGGGAAGGGTTCATATGTGCTTAAAAGTTTGAATATCCGGTTGATCCTCAAGAAAAAAATTTGCGCTTTGTCTATTTTAGCGGTGATTGATGTGATAAGAAGTTTTGAGAGTTATTTTGAAAATTTTTTATGAGTGTTGGTTGATCTTAGCTAAATCATGACTAGTTTGAACATATGGATGCACACACGCACTTAAAGGATCATGAGTAGATGTGAAGTTAATGAAAGTTGTTGAAATTTTAGACATGACATTATTTTGAAATTTTCTACGGGTTATCATTTGTTGTAACCTTTGAGGCCATTGTGCGAATTCATATTAATTCAATGTTTGGGTGGATCATTGCTAGAGGATGAATTTTTCTAAATTGTGTTTTTGCTTGAAGACAGGTAAATGTGTAAGTTTGGGGGTATTTTATAAGTGAGTTTTATACCCATGAATTGAGCGCGTTTGAGCTTAATCTTTTGGATGTTTTTAATTGTTTGTGTCTATTCATGCATGTTTTACGTTGTTTTGTACGAATTGGGACAAAAGTTACTTGGATAGACGTTTGGGGTTGCTAGATTCGCATTTTTGGCTTACCATTTACACAGAAGACATTTTAGGGCCACTTTCAACATTTCTCCGGACCTTATTTTGAAATCCTTAAAGAAATAAAATTGTAGATCTACGTCTCCTCTTTTCGGAACATCTTGAATCATCAAAATCAGAGTTCGGACGAAGAAGTTATGACCATTTTCCCAAAGGACGTCAAAGCAGAAATTTTCAGAAAAGAGGCCAGCACGGGGCCCCCATTCCTAGCCTATTTCTAGCGTCGGGGCGCTAGGGGGCAGTGTTCCAGCACCGTGAGCAGCGCTGGGCTCGGGCCTGGTCAAGTTGGGACCCATTTTGGGGTGAATTTTGACACTTTTTTGGACTCCAAATTGGATTGGGTTTCCTCCTAAGCTAGAAATTGGACTTGTAGCCTATAAATACATGATGGGAGGCATAAAATAAAAGCGAGAAGATTAGATAGATTAGATTAGATAAAACACTCCATTAGATTATATCATAAACCCTAGTTTATATTGGATTGTTGGAGATTGGAGCAACTTGGGGATCATTGAAGATCAAGAGCAGTAGCAAAAGAGGAGCATCAGATTTGCAGACACCAGATTTCATTCTTTCCTCTACTTCTATTTTTATCTTTTAATGTTTATTCAGTTGTGGATTCTTGACTTTAATTCAATGATTATGAACTAAAATTCTTGTTTAAGATTACAAAAGATCTTATTGTGCAGCTTATTTTAGTATACTTCTCTGTTAATTACTGTGATCTATTCTATGGATTGTCTATTATGATTGTGTTTAACTGTTTAATTGTCTAGCTAACAATTGTCGTGATAATTTATATGAATTCAAAAGATGAAATATAGATTTAGATTGATCATAATAGCATGTAATTGTGTTTTCTGCATGGTGTTGGAATTCATGATTTGTGTTTAGGATATGGATATACCTTTACGCCGCATGTAATCTGATAGGGAACCTGTGCTTTAAATCTTTTTTAATTGTAATTCATATAGGAATATAGTGAATTAGTTAATTAGGGTGTTTGATTTAATTGTATCAACTATGGATTTGGATTAATATGTTTGTGATGCATTGGAAGGTGGTTATAAATACTAAAAAGTTCTTGATTTACAATCCAGAATAGTGAGCGTGTAAGTGAAGCAATAAGTGAAGTTGTGATCTTAAATCTCCATAATCTGATTCTAAACTAGTGGTAATTAGGATTTAGTTGTATTAGTTATTTTAATTCTAAAATCTTAAATCAATTGTTTAAATAAAATTGATTTGGTTAAGAGTCAGTACTTGGTAATTTTTATTAAATAATTCATCGTGGGAACTTTACTTTTCTTATCATTTTATTACTTGTTGACCGTGTATACTTGCACGTATTCATTGATTGCGAAATCGATCAACACACATCCTCCTTAAGTTTCCCATTGAGGAAGGTCGTTTTCACATCCATCTGCAAAATTTAGTAGTCGTGGTAAGCTGCAATCTCAAGCAAAATCCGAATGGACTTGAGCATAGCTACTGGTGAGAAGGTTTTATCATAGTCAGCTCCTTGTCTTTGTTTGAAACCTTTTGCAACCAGTCGGGCCTTATAGGTATCTACCTTGCCATCCGCTCCACTTTTTCTCTTAAAGACCCATTTTCACCAAATAGGCTTAATGCCTTCAGGTGATGAAACCAAAGTCCAAACTTGGTTCTCATACATGGAGTCCATCTTGGATTTAATGACTTCTAGCCATTTCTCTGAGTCTTTACTACTCATAGCCTATTTGTAATTTAATGGATCATCATTATTCATGATGTGTACCTCATCGTCATCCTGTATGACGAATTCATACCTTTCAGTTATCTTTAATCCTCTTCCAGATTTATGAATAGGGTGTTGTATAATAGGTTCTTCTACTTGGTCAGGTACCTGACTTTGATCCATAGTGTTTTGTGGTTGTTGAATTTCTTCAAAATATATCTTACTCCCACTAACCCCTTCAAGGATAAACTCATTTTCCAAGAAGGCAGCATGTTTCACAACAAACACATTTTGATCAATAGGATGATAGAAATAATACCCTACGGTTTCTTTAGGGTATCCCATAAATTTACACTTGTCTGATATAATCTGTAGCTTATCATTCTCAAACTTTTTGACATAAGCTGGACAACCCCGAGTCTTAACAAACTTAAGATTTAATTTCCTCCTTGTCCATATCTCATATGGCATCTTTGGGACAGATTTAGTAGGTAAGTTATAAAACTTGCAAATGTCATTTTATTGATCAATGATCATTATATGATGTATTAAGGTTTTATAAAGGTAATGTAGTCATGTTTGATCGAGTGTTATATGAATGGAATGTTATGTGTGTTAAATAAATTAAATAGTGAGAGATAAAACAATTAAATTAAATTGTTTATAATATTAATAAATGATTAAAATATAATTAAATGATTAATAATATTAATAAATGATTAAATTATTATTAAATGATTAATAATACTAATAAATGATTAAAATATTATTAAATGTTTAATAATATTAATAAGTGGTTAAAATAATATTAAATATTAGTAAGTGACTAAAATATTATTAAATGATTAATAGTATTATTAAATGATTAAAATATTATTAAATGATTAATAATATTATTAAATGATTAAAATATTATTAAATGATTCATAATATTATTAAGTGACTAAAATATTATTAAATAATTAATAATATTAGTAAGTAATTAAATATTTTTAAGTAATTAATGTAGACACTTGAAATTTCATTTTCCTATTACTAACTATGTAGGAGGAAAAAGCGTTTTTTTCACACTACAGAGATAGCCCTAGAGAACCACAACATCGGTTCCAACCCCGGGAGATTCATTTTCCAACCCCGGAGATAACCCCGAGAAATTAGTTTCCAACCCTGGAGATAACCCCGGGAAATTTAGTTCCAACCCCAGAGATAACCCCGGGAGATCAAGTTCAATGCACGGAGACAACCCCGGGAGCTCAAGCCAACCTCAGAGATAATCCTGAGGACAGTCAGAGTCTACAACAAACCAATCTCAGAGATAACCCTGAGAAAAGACTGCTACAACTGCGTAAAAATCGAAGATAACCTCGGAAGGGGAAAAATGGTCCATTTGCCAACTCAACCTTAACTCAACTCAAATAAACTCATTTCAATGCAAATTGTGTCAAAAGATGTCCCACAAGAACCATAACTTAACTTTCGTGCGCAAACTACGCAAAATAACTCAACGGATTGCCTGACGGAGACTCGAAAATGCTATTTTGGTCATGGACCCATCTTCTTAGATTCAAAAAAGGGCAAGCCCTATTTCATTGCGTAGTTCTCATAAAGAGTTTTCTGGAATGGTATGGCACGCTTCCATCGGACTCTCGGATGGAAAGTTATGAAAGTTTAAGCAGACAGCGTATCGTCTGAGTGCACGTACTTCGAGGCGACTGGACCTGCCATGCCCGGGGCAGCTCGGGCAGCCGCGGATAGACCCATTACTATCGCGAGTTGACCTGCGTCACTTTTGGTCTTTAAATTGACCCCCTATCAGCCATAAAATTAAAGAAAAAAGAAAGAAAAGAGAGAAAACTCTGCCCATTTCAGCATGTAACCTCTTCTAGAGTGCTCCAAACTGAGTAATTCATTTTTCTAAACACTTTTAAGTTCGTGTTTTGTAAGATACTAAAATTTAATCGATGGAAACCGAGTTTTCAGGCATTTAAAGCTATCTGAAGTCTTCTTGGCGGCCCACTATAAGATATTTCAGATTTTTAAACTTTTTATCATTTCTGTATATATATATCTACTAACGTTGAGAGTCGCGTTGTGTGGGTATTCCCAGATCGTCGATCCATGGCTTTTTATTGCTTATATATATATATATATATATATATATATACATATATATATATATATATATATATATATATATTATCGAACTATGCTTTGATTGAGCCCGAATATAATATTCGGAGCGTTTACTGCTTTTGTATATATATAAATACTTATGTATATACATCTTTTCGTCAAACTCTGTTTGATAAAGCCTGGATATACATCCGGTGCGTTTACTGCTTTTATATATATATATATACATTTCAAGTCCTGCCTGGAGTTTACTTCGTTGCAGTTGATTGCTTATATATATATTTACAGCTTATATATATATATATATAACTGTTTTATCAGCCTGTGGGCTAGTTTTTCCTAAATCTGGCGATTTCTCACTATAACTGGTTTATGGTGACTAAACTGGAACCGTTGAAGCTGAAATAGTTTAGATTTATTCAAATCTAGTTCTTTTCCTAGCTTTTATTTGCTCGTGGGTTAGATTTGCCTAAATCTGGACATTTCTCACTTTAATCGGTTCATGGTGACTAAACTGGAACTGTTGAAGCTGGACTGCTCAGATTTACTCAAATCTAGTCTGTTTTCTAGCTTTTGTATATATTGCTCTGTCATGTGAGCCTAGGAATCATTTGATCACAGATTCAGTCTCTGAATCTAGATTCGGTTCCCGTGATGGACATTTTCAGCTGTAGCCAGCTTGTAAATTATTCATGGTGTCTGAATTTCCTTATATGGATCCCATGCCCACAAGGAGTTCGGCATTGCTATATATCTTATTTTCTTGAAGATGCTTCGCATCTCGAAAATTAAAGCAATCAAGTCGAACACATAATAAAATGGAAGTATCAAAGGCCTCAATTACTATTGAGCATAAGAGTTTGAAAAACCTATTTTACAAAACATCACCGACATATCTCGTTAAAATTGAACTTTTATACTAAAGTCAAACCCTTTGTATATAGCTGCAAACGAGGTATACCACTACTTCCAAATAACTGCATATATACATACACACACACAAACAAATAAAAGTGTAAAATGAAAAGTGGCGGTAACCGTATTATCACGGAAGTCGGGGGGTGCCTAAAACCTTCCCTCCGCTTAATCAAACCCACGGACCCTAACAAATTTTGGTTTTGCTGACCAGTTAAACAGTGTCACATCGCTAGGTCTTTGTGCAAACTTTTTCTCGATTGAGTTGGTGCAACCATGTAAAAATAACCAACTGGCGACTCTTACAGTCAAATCGTCGACATATATATGTCGGACCTTTTCAAAAAAAAAAATTCAAACAATTCTCACCTAACATGAGAACACTAAAAGACAAGAACAGAAAGGGACAAATAAAAATTCTGACGTCGACAGATGGCGACTCTGCTAGGGACTCTAGTAAGAGGGCTTAAGCTGCTATTCAAAAACTTTTATCTGCTTATGTGTGGATGATGCATTTACATTTGAATGAATGTGTACTAATGCTTTATTTACCGCACTTACTGCTTCGCACCATAACTGCCTGTGATATTAGTGCTTCACACATGTCATGATTTCCATATGGTATATGAATGTATTTTGTGTGGTCCCTCCATCAGGAGGCTATCCCATCGATGTTTAATTATTGGACTCATCGGGAGATTAATTCCACGAGGCTCAAGAAAGGCACCATCCAGATTCTCTCCAGTTGAAAGATCGGATTAACTTCCCATCGAGTAATGTGCGATGATCTGGTGACCTTCATGCCAAAAAGCCGCGAGAGTAGCCTAAGATAGGTCAGCCTTTGATAAACCAAACACGGAGTGAAGTCTCTTCATACCCCTTCAAAGTCCAAAAAGTCAATAAGCCCACCGTTAGACATAACTACAAGTGTCCAGCCTGATCCTACTCCTATTTCCTGCGAGGAGTTTAAAGGATTAAGCAATCAGATCGCAGAATTGGCTATCTTTCTTAAAAATCAAAGTAAAAACACTCGAGGCCAAACAATGCCTACTCAACTAGAGTCATTCACACCAGGGGGTATTCAGGGTATTAGAAACAAGATGGAAACCCAGATACCTGAACCTCATTCCAATAAAAGAACTAACAAAACCCCTGAATTCATAAAACTCAAGGATGATCGAGAAACTAGAAATATAAGAAAGAAAGCCCAACAGATGGAGGAAACCATCCGGTCAATCAAAGGGACTGGAAACTATGGAAGTGTCACCTACTCAGATCTCTGCATATTCCCAGGGGCTCGATATCCTGACAAATTCCAAGTCCCAGAGTTTAAAAAGTATAATGGGACAGGCTGTAAGACCCCAACTTTTATGAATAAAGATTTAATTTTCTCTAAATATAATTTGAATAATAAGGTGTGGATTTGATATAATATTATAGTTGTGGGTAATGTTTACAAATTTTGCAAAGTAAGCAAGTTGTCATAAAATATTCGTTTGGTCGGGAAATATTCATTTTATCAGGGAATATTCGTACGACGGCACAATCATTGGTGGACCCCACAACAAAATTACTCTAGGATATAGAAAGCGACAGAAATAACCTTTTTATAAAAATAACGACAAAACTATTGCCGTTAACTATTAAAATATCTGGTGATAAAAGTACAGTAATACGTGTAGTTGCATAGTAACACACGGTATTGTACAGTATCTTTGATTATTGATGCTTATGTGAGAAGTCACTCAGTTATACTCAATTATTGTAACTATAGTTATTGCATTGTATCTAATATTATTGATTCAATTATTGTCACAGTATCATCTGCACAATATTTTATATTATTAAATCAATAATTGAGACGACATAATTATTCATATTATTATTTGCATTATTGACAATGTCTATAAAATTCTGCCGAGGAAAGGGGTTTGGTCATCTAATTGCGCGCCAATAAGGAAAAGTCTTTATCGGAAAGTCCCTCTTTCCTAAGAATGATCTAGTTCTTGATATTGCGAGTTATAATATTAATGATGAATAAATGTTATTAAAAATGTGTTTGTTGAAGACAAGTGATTGGTGATAAATAGAGGGATTTTTTTATGAAGTATTTATTATAAGTTTGGCTTATTACGTTGACCCCCTCTTACTCATTTTTTAAAATTATCGGTAGAAAGTTATCTCGGTTTTTGTTTTATAGTAATAAAACATAAAATTTATATATAAAACAAAATACTTTTTATAAATAGAATATATTATATTTTATTATACTGCATAATGTTTTCATAGTACTGCATAGTATTTGTATAGTAAAAATAAGAAATCAGTCGAATTCCTGTGAAGGTTTTACTGCGCGTTCGTGATTTTTCTTCCTAAATAGTATCCTGCCATTCTCCTATAAATAGGATGCTTAGTTTAGAAATGAAAATCACACCAGAATTAGAGAATTCTTCTTCTATAATATTGAGCGTATTTCTTTTGAGTTTAAGGAAAATTTGAGTGTAGAAAGCAGTACAAGTTTTCTTCAAGAATATCTCTACTATACCAATCGAAATTACTCTCCTTTTAAGGTAAGTGATATTATTTTCATTAAATATTCGTAAGAAATAATATTTTCTTCCGTACTCTGTAGTATGTAAGTAATATTATTTCGTTTCATATTTCTAATTCTACACTTATGTTGATAAGTATTGCTCATATACTTCTTGAAATTTGCGCTTCATCTAGTATCATTTTACTAAAATATTTTTATGAACATTCTTGTTAAATTTGAAGCTTTTAATGTCAGAGTACTATCCATGGGTACTATTCATACATACATCACTATTCAGACATATGATACTATTCATACATATGGTACTATTCACGATATTCTATTCACTCGGGTACTATTTACCGGGGTACTATTCACGACAAAAAAATTGATTTTTTTTTCTGTCCAAATTTTTTTTGATACATGAATATTATTCTTGAATTTTACTCCACAAATTAGTTATCATGTTGACAATTTAGACATTCTTAAACTCTGGATAAATTGAATTATAAATCTTTAAAATTTATCCTTGATCTCACGTAATTGAATCTTATATCATTGTCATCACCCTAATGCTTATATTGTGATGAAAGTCATCTTTGGCCCGTAGTGCATAGATTGATTGTTGATTAGTATGATTATGACCATGAATTATGTATCGGTATAATTATGACCTGTAATGTTACAAATGATGTGGTAAAAGTCCTCATTGGCCCATAGTGCATTGATGAACAATTGTTTGGCATGATTATGACCATTGGTGATACTAACGAATATCATTGGCTCGTAGTGCATGGATAATTTGATGATGTTGATTATTTATTGAGATGTGTTCTAGAGATAAAATATTGATGATGAACTTTTAAATCATAGAAGATAGTAGATATCATGCTCTACTTGACTCTTCTAATGGATTGCTTGTTCCGCTGCAATTAAACTTGTTGTCTATTGTATTCCATCAGTTTTTATACTGTTGAAGGCTAAGGATAATTTATTCTACATTATCTTAGTCATAACATTCTTTACTGGGCTAGTTGAGCTCACTATTTTCTTTCATTGTTCTCTTTAGGAAATGAGAATATAGCTGGGACTAGTCGGAGAATGGAGTGATGGTCCAAGATGGTGGCTGTAAGAACCCGAATTTTCAGAAATTATTAAAATAAGAATTTAGTAAATAAAATTCTTAAGGCATGAGAAGTGTTCGAATACGAATATATATGTGTCGTGAAGTATGTGGAATGGTATTACATGGGGTAATATAAACTATGCAATAAGTGATTTCTATGTTTAATAAATTTATTATTATTATATATTTGTTATTTATTGAAGAGGCGAGTTATTTGAAGTAAAGAAGATGGATAAAAATCTATCTATCGATATTAAATAATTTATTTGAAATTATTTTATAATAATAAGTTGGTGACATTAAAAATCTTTGATAATCACCAATTTTTTTAGTATTGGTACAAGTAAGTATTAGCTCTAAGGCAGTGCAACCTTACTCTTTAATGGTGGATGTATAGAAGCTGGGCTAAACGATTCCTTCAGAGAGCGGAGGTATATACGAATTACTGACTGATCTAACTCACTGTGAAAACAGTGTAGACGAGACGAAAACTAATTTGTTGGTTGTTTGTGGGAAACCACTCAGCGTACTATATTGAATACTATTAAAGACTCAATGTGTGTTAGGTTTAGACTTGTATATATGTACGTTGTTGACGAGAGAAGAAAATTGATATATCTTTAGATAAATATTGGTTAGAGAGTTATTGATTAATATTGAGTTGTGGTTAAATGTATAGATTAAAGAAATTGTGTTGAGACAATCTATAGAAAGGAAAGAGAAATAATTATAGTATATTTCTACTAAAGGATATTAAAATAAATTATAGTATTTGATTATTTTAATAAAAGGGGGAATATTATTTTGATATTGCCTTATATAGCCTTGTACGAGGTAATGTGTATGAGTAAGTAATATGGTAAATATATTAAAACATATTTGTTATATAAGTTGAGGGAAATAATTTATCATGATAGAAAATAAACTTATTTTCTATATATAGTGCGTACGTGTGTCGTGCATGTAAATATTCTAATAATACATAGATATTATATTAATAATAATATCTTGAGAAAATTAGTAAATCATTTTATTATGATTAGTTCCTATATTTAGAGAAAATTCGATAAAAACATCTTATGTTATGTTATGACGAAATACATAATTTTGATTATAGTAATGTATTTCCAAGAGGGTTAAAGTAAAAAGAAAACTAAGATATTTTAATAACTTTAGTTAGTATATTACCGCGAATGTTATAAAGAATATTTTGCATAGCTCCATTCACGATATAGTAATATATGTGAACCTTGTGTTATAATAGTTTGATGTAAATTGAACATGTTATAAAAAGTAATGTGGTGGGAAATGAATAAGTAATAAACTTAATGTAAGCTTGTGTAATATGTTTAGTGTGGCAAAGTGAAGGAATAAGCATTCATTAAATAATTTAATGAATGAATAATTGAATGAATTAATTTGTATGTGCAATGATTTTATATTATATAGTAGCTATGTGACTCCCCCAAAACAGGTATACATCACCCATCTTGAGTCGCCAAATACATAGTACAAAATAGAAACAAAAATTTAATTATACAACTGTCGTGTAAAATACGACAAAACATATTCTATGAGTTTTAATACAAATATTGTCATCTAGACAATATTCATACTCAATGGAGTCCTCATTACACTTATTATCACACTATTTTATAGAATAGTGAGGACTACTATGACACCATCTGGACCGTCAATCCGTTCCCCGACTTGTCCTAGTTATATTCTCATTTCCTGAAGAGAACAGTGAAAGAAAGGGTGAGCTCAACTAGCCCGGTAAGAAATATTCTGACTAAGATAATGTAGAATAAATTATCATTAACCTTCAATAATGTTAAACTGATAAAATATAATAGACAACAAGTTTAACTGTAGCGGAACAAGCAATCCATTAGAAGAGTCAAGTAGAGCATAAAATCTACTATCTTCTATGATTTAAAAAGTGTTTCATCAACTTTATCGCTGAGACTCAGCTTAATAAATAAAATCGAATCATCCCTACATCACGACCAAGGATATTTATGTAATCATTAATGGTAATGATTATACCGAATAATTCATGGTTATAATCATACCAACAACTGTCCATCAATGAACTACACATCATTCGTCACATTACGATCATGATTATACCGAATAATCCATGGTCATAAGCATACCAAGTCCATTTATGCACGTAAGCCAAAGATCACTTTAATCACAATATAAGCATGAGGATGATGACAATGACATAATAATTCAATAAAACAAGTTCAAGGATAAATTTTAAAGATTTATAATTTTAATTTATCCAGAAATCAATAACGTCCATATTGTCAACATGATACTTCTTTGTGGAGTAAAATTTAAGAATGCTCAGAAGAATATTTCCATGAAAAGATACTGGATGAAGCACAAATATCAAGGATATTCCACTAATTTTATGGAGTATAGAATCCAAAACTTTAACCAACTGAGTATAATAGAATATATGAAACCGCAAATGGATTTTTGCCCGTCATGCGGTAATCCACGTAGACAAGTTATTCCAACAGAATAATAAAGAATGGAATAACAAAAGAATTCACCAGGCGTGCGTAATCCGCGCAGACAGGTTATTCCAACGGAATAATAAAGAATGGAACCAGATCATTCGTAACCCGCACAGACATGATATTTCAACAGAATAATAAAGAATAGAACCAGGTCATGCGTAATTCGCACAGACAGGATATTCCAACAGAATAATAAAGAATAGAATAACAACAGAATTCACCAGGCATGCGATAAACCGCACAGACAGGTTATTCCAACAGAATAATAAAGAACGGAATAACAGAAGAATTTCACTATGTATGCAGTACTTCGCATAGACAGATTATTCCAACATAACAATAAAGAATGGAATAACAACCATTACTAGTATTGAAAGAAAATAACTCTCTTCATGAATACGAAAGAATAATACCCCTTACCTTAGAATCAAACTGGATACTGGAATAGAGAGGTAGCAGACTTCTCTTCTTTATTCTCTCTATAAGTTCTCTCTATAATAATTGCTCTAAAGCTTTAGTGAATTGGTGAGAAATGAAAAAAAATGAGCTTCTATTTATAGGAAAATATAGTTTCAAAAATTGCACGTTTTGGGGCTCAAAATATTATAGTATGATACCTTCCTCTTTTTCTTCATTTTTAATTTAGTCCTGCAAGTATTATCAAATTTGCACCACCTCCCCTAATAGTAAATAATGTGAATTAATAGTTCATTCATATGACTTAATAGTATAATCATGTGAAAAAACTAATTACATATATAGTACCTTCAACTATACCTTCATTTTTAACTTAGTCATGTAAGTATTATCAATCTTGCACCACCACCCCTAATAGTACAAGAATGTGAATCAATAGTACACACATGTGAACAAATAGTTATAAGCATGTGAATTAATAGCAATTAATTGCTCGTTTATCCGGTGAATTACCCGATTGGTCAATATAACCTC
The DNA here is from genome assembly GCA_016801055.1 of Panax notoginseng. NCBI lineage: Eukaryota > Viridiplantae > Streptophyta > Magnoliopsida > Apiales > Araliaceae > Panax > Panax notoginseng. The sequence continues at coordinate 66,580,406 of CM029023.1, forward strand.
TAGACATTAATTATTATCGAAATAAATGTCGACTTCCATTAACACTAATAATTCCCACACAATGGAACTATCAATTTTATCTTTAATCAAAATGAACTTATTCATCATTAAAATTATAACTCACAATATTTAATAACCAGGTCGTTCCTAGTAAAGAGGGAGCTTTTCAATAAGAATTTCTCCTTATTGGCGCGCAATTAGGTGACCAAACCTCTCCTTGATAGAACTTCTAGACATTGTCAATATTGTAAATAATAATATGAATAACTTTGTCGTCTCAATTATTGATTTAATAATAATAATTATTATGCAGATGATACTGCGACGATAATTGAATCAATAATATGAGAGATATGATGCAGGAATTACTGTAGCAATAATTGAGTATAACTGAGTGACTTCTCACGTAAGCATCAATAATCAATACCGTGTGTTACTATGCAACCACGCGTATTACTGTACTTTTACCATCGGGTAGTTCAACAGTTTAACGGTGACACTTTCGCTGTTATTTTTATAAAAAGATGATTCTGTCATTTTCTAACTACGACAATACTTCCGTTGTGGGGTCCACCAATGATTGTGTCGTAGTACGAATATTCCCTGTTAAAACTAAGATTCTCCGACCAATTGAATATTATATAACCACTTCCTTATTTTGCAAAATTTGTAAATATTACCCACAACTATAACATTATATCAAATCCACACCATAATATTCAAAAATATATTTTGAAAAAATTATTCTTTATTCATAAAAGTTGGGGTCTTACTGTAAGACCACAATTTTTATAAATAAAGATGAATTTTTATAAATATCATTTTTGAATATTATGAAATTAATTTGATATAATGTTATAGTTGTGGGTAATATTTATAAATTTTTCAAAGTACGCAAGCTGTTATATTATATTCGATTGGTCGGAGAATATTCATTTTAACAGGAAATATTCGTACAACGGCACAATCATTTGTGGACCCCACAACGAAATTATTGTCGAATTGAGAAAACGATAAAAATATTTTATGAAAATAACGGCGGAAGTTTTACCGTTAACTGTTGAAACACCCGGTGTTAAAAGTACAGTAATACGCGTAGTTGCACAGTAGCACACGGTATTGATTATTGATGCTTATGTGATAAGTCACTCAGTTTTGTTTTATTGGTATTATTAATGTAATAAAACAGAAAAACTTTTTATATAAAACAGAATACTTTTATAAAGTTATTCGTTTTATTAGACTAATAGTAAAATCTTTTTATATAAAATAGAATACTTTTATAAAGTTAAACGTTTTATTAGATAATAATTAGAATATATTATATTTTATTATGCATAGTACCTGCATAGTGTTTGCATAGTAAAATCTTTTATAAAGCTATTCGTTGTATTAGATTATAAATAGAATATATTATATTTTATTTAAAAATTTTGCTTTAAATATGGACCGTCAGATTAAAATAAATCAATCTGAAACTCTAGAGAGATAAACTATAGAGAGAAAGAAGAAAAGTATTTTGTTACTTCACCACTCATATATCTATTACCCTTCTTCTTAAGGTAGGGAGTATTATTTCTTTTATATTCATGAAGAGAACTTCTATTATTCCATTCTTTATTATTCTGTTGGAATAACCTGTATACGCGGACTTCCCTATACTTGGTGAAATTCTCCTCTTATTTTGTTCTTTATTATTCTATTGGAACATCCTGTCGGTGCAAATTTCTCTTGACCTGGTTTTGTCTTTATTATTCTGTCGAAATATCCTGTCTGTGCATTCTACGTCGGACCTGGTTCCATCTTTATTATTCTGTTGGAATATCCTATATGTGCGTTCTACGCCGGACCTGATTCCATTATTTATTATTCTGTCAGAATATCATGTCTGTGCGTTTATGCCGGACCTGGTTCCATTATTTATTATTCTGTTGCGAATAACCTGTCTGTGCGGTCTATCGCTTGCCTGGTGATTTCTTTTGATATTCTATTCTTTATTATACTCAGTTGGTTAAAGTTTTGACTTCTATACTCTATGAAATTAGTGAAATATTCTTGATAATTACGTTTCATCCAGTATCTTTTCATGAAAATATTATTGTAAGAATTCTTGAATTTTACTCCACAAAGCAGTATCATGTTGGCAATTTGGACGTTATTAGTTTTTGGATAAATTAATTCTTGAATTTGTTTTATTGAATTGTCATCATCCTCATATTATAATATGTTGAAAGTCATTTGTGGCCTGTAGTGCATAGATGGACTTGGTATGATTATGACCAGGGATTATTCGGTATAATCATGACCGTAGTTGGGATGAGTCGGGGAAATGAGTGATGGTCCGGATGATAGTATTAGCTAGTAGTCCTCACTATTCTGTGAAATAGTGTCATAATAATTGTAATGAGGACTCCTTTTGAGTTTTTATACTCTCTAGTAGACAATATTTGTATTCAAACTCACAGGTTATGTTTGGTAGTATTGTACACTACAGTTGTATTATTAAGTTGTATTTGTATTCTGTACCTTGTATCTAACGACTCAAGATGGGTGATGTATACCTATTTTGGGGGCGTCACAGTTGGTATCAAAGCTTAGGGATATGATCCCTGGATAAAATGTGAGAATAGAACTAGGAGGGGAGAGACGGGGAATTCCTTCGCTAGTATGACCTACCTAAGTTTATTTGGTATTTAATTGGTTGGTCAGAATATAGGGATAATATGTTACATATCAATTAACTTTTGTTTTGTGGCAGTATCTGAAAATAACATCCGAGAATGTTGAGAATAGCAATGGAGCACAAGTGACCGTTGATTCACCACATATCAATAATCGGGATAATGTGCATCAGGAAGGCGACAATCCTCATGCAAACAATAACACTGACCAAATGATGAATGATGGAATGTTCAGAAGCTTTATCCAGTTCATGCAACAGCAGGCGAGAGCGGCTCCTGTCCAAAATGTAGGTGGAAACACTGAAAACTCTCGGACGGTCACCGCTAAACAGGTCAAGGACCTGGGACCACCGGAGTTTATTGGAGAGCCAAAACCACTTAAGGCGGAGACGTGGATAAAGCAGATCACCAAGATATTTGATGTCTTGGGATGTGCTGAGGAGCAAAAGGTTGCCTTTGCCACCTTTATGTTACAAGGAGAGGCTGATTACTGGTGGGAATCGGTAAAGCGTACTCAACCTGCTGCACTGAAGATGTCTTGGGAGAAGTTCCAAGAACTGTTCAACGACAAGTACTTTCCCGAAAGTATTCGTCACATAAAAGAGGTAGAGTTCATCAAGTTGGAGCAGAATAATATGACAGTGTCACAGTACGAAGCCAAGTTTGTGGAGTTGTCCCGGTTTGCATCCCACTTGGTGGATAATGAAGAGAGAATGACGCGGATGTTTTTAAGAGGTTTGAAGCCGGAGATACGTTAACATCTTATTTCTCATAAACTGTGTTTGTATTCAGATGTTGTGAATAGGGCTTAGTTAGTGGAGCGCGATAACGAGTCAACGCAACCAAAAGAGAGCAACCAGCAAAATGATAATACCAGTGAGAGCAGTCATCGAAGCGGTGACAACAAGCATGGAGGAAATCAACAGGCCAGAAATGGTAACCACTTCGGTGGTAATCAGGGCCAAAATAATAAGAATGGACATTTCAAGAAGATGAGATTTAACAATGATGGAAAGACGTCAGCACCAGCACCCGTCGTTAAGGAAGGAGAACGACCACCTATCATATGTTTCAAATACGGAAGGGAGGGATACATCAGTCCAAACTGTGCGATGACGTCCAAAGCATGTTATAATTGTGGAAGAGAAGGTCATTTAGCTCGATTTTGTCGTTTACCGAAAACAAGTTCAGCTAGGATGGAGGCACCAAATGCCATCCCAGAAAAGTTAAAGCCGGTAGTTCACGGGAGAGCGTTTGTTGTGACCTCCCCGAAAGCAAGGAACCCGAATGAGGTCATCACGGGTAAGCTTATCATAAACTCTAGCGAAGTCTATACTTTATTTGATACTAGTTCTACCCATTCTTTTATTTCTCCTACTTATGCTCAACGATTAAATTTGACTCCGGAGAAATTAGACTTTGACTTATTTGTGGAAAATCCATTGGGAGAAACCTTCATTACATCCACTGTTTATAAGTCTTGTTTGGTTCAAATCGGTACCCTCATATTACCTGTCGATCTTATTTCATTGAAAATACTTGCATTCGACGTGATTCTAGGGATTGATTGGTTAACCACTCATCATGCTAAAATTGATTATTTTCGTAAGGTTGTTAGTTTTCATATTCCTAATCAACCTATTATGCGAATTCAAGCGACCAAACCATTAAAATCAATCAATGTCATCTCAAGCCATAAAGCTATTCATTTATTGAAAAACGGATGTCAAGCTTTCTTAGCTCATGTCACGGATCTAAACAAAAATACGTTAGTTTTGAATGATATTTCTATTGTTAATAAATTCCCTGACATATTCCCTGAAGAACTTCCTGGCCTACCCCCAGAGCTTGAAATTAAATTTTGTATCGACCTTGAACCCGGTACAAAACTCATTTCCAAAGCCCCATATCAAATGGCTCCTATTGAACTTCTGGAGTTAAAGATCCAACTGCAGGAATTGTTAGACATTGGCTTTATTCGTCCTAGTACTTTTCCTTGGGGTGCTCCTGTTCTATTCGTGAAGAAGAAAGATGGAAATATGCGACTTTGTATTGATTATCGAGAATTGAATCATGTCACCATAAAAAACAAGTACCCATTGCCACGTAATGATGACCTGTTTGACCAGTTGCAAGGAGCATAATTTTTTTTCAAAGATCGATCTTCGTTCTGGATATCATCAGCTGAATGTTAGAACTGAGGATTTTCCAAAGACGGCTTTCAGAACTCGGTACGGGCATTATGAATTCCTAGTCATGTCCTTTGGATTGACTAATGCTCCTGCTGCCTTCATTGATATGATGAACCGAGTATTCAAAGAATATTTGGATCACTTTGTGGTCATCTTTATTGATGACATCCTTATTTATTCCAAAAGCCATGAAGATCATGAGCAACACTTGAGGTTGGTACTTCAAAAGTTTCGTGAATACGAGCTTTATGCCAAGTTGAAGAAATGCGAGTTCTGGCTGGAGGAGGTAGCATTCCTTGGGCACGTAGTATCAAGTCATGGAATATCTATTGACCCAACAAAGATTGAAGCAATTCAAAGCTGGGAACAACCTAAATCAGTGGCCGAAGTACTTAGCTTTCTCGGTTTAGCTGGTTATTATCGGAGATTCGTGGAAGGATTTTCTCGAATCGCTACTCCATTAACTCAGCTGACTCGGAAAGATACAAAGTTCGGTTGGAGCGAAGAATGCGAGAAGAGTTTTCAAGAACTCAAGAGGAGACTCATTTCACCACCCGTTCTGACAATACCATCTGGTTCGAAAGAATTTGTCATCTACAGTGATGCTTCGGGCAAAGGGTTGGGATGTGTTCTCATGCAACATGGGAAAGTCATAGCCTATGCCTTGCGACAACTCAAAGAATATGAGAAGAATTATCCTACTCATGATCTAGAGTTGGCAGCTGTTGTCTTTACACTTAAAATTTAGAGGCATTACTTGTATGGAGAGAAGGTGGAGATCTTTACGGATCATAAAAGCCTCAAATATTTCTTCACTCAAAAGGAACTCAGCATGCGACAAAGACGCTGGCTTGAGCTGTTGAAAGATTATGATCATATCATCCAATTCCATCCTGGAAAAGTGAACGTGGTAGCTGACGCATTGAGTAGAAGATCATATACAAGTACGAGTGCGATATTATCAACACAAATGCCCATTTTGTGTGACTTGCAAAGGATGTAGATAGAGTTAAAGACTCCAAGGACCCATATGATGATGGCAAATATACGAGTAGAACCGACTTTAATTGATAAAGTTAAAGCTACTCAAACTACAGACCTGGAGCTGATGCGTATGAGGAAGAAAGTGCAAGAAGGTGCTATGCCGGAAGCAAGAATCGATGAAGAAGGAATACTTCGAGTCAACTCCAGACTTTGTGTTCCTAACGAACCTGATATAAAGTATAAAATCATGATGGAGGCGCACAACACACCGTTTACAATCCATCCTGGGAGTACCAAAATGTATCATGATCTTCGTCATACATTTTTGGTGGAGCAATATGAAGAGAGAGATAGCGCTATTTATCTCAAGGTGTCTAACTTGTCAACGAGTTAAAGCGGAGAATCAAGTATCAAAAGGTCCATTGCAACCACTTGAAATTATAGAATGGAAGTGGGAGCACATTACCATGGATTTCGTTACCGGTCTTCCTAAGGTTTCTCAAGATATAGATGCAATTTGGGTCATTGTTGATAGATTGACCAAGTCTGCTAATTTTTTACCGATACGAGAAACTTATACACTTGAACGTCTTGCTCGTATGTACATAAACGAGATTGTAAGACTGCATGGTATGCCAGTATCTATAGTTTCTGATCGAGACCCAAGATTCACTTCACGATTTTGGGTTAGTTTACAAAAAGCTATGGGCACGAATTTACGATTTAGTTCGGTATATCATCCTCAGACGGACGGATAATCAGAGAAGACTATTCAAACTCTAGAAGATTTATTAAGACTCTGTGTCCTTGACTTCAAGGAAAGTTGGGACAAGTTCTTATCATTGGTGGAGTTTTCCTACAACAACATTTATCAAGCAAGTATTGGCATGGCTCCATTCGAAGCGTTGTATGGAAGAAAGTGTCATTCTCCAGTATGCTGGGATGAGGTGGGTGAAGCAACGTTGTTGGGACCGGAGTTGGTACGTATGACTACAAAAAAGATTCAAAAGATTCGACAACGTATAAAAATCTCACAAGATCGACAAAAGAGTTATGCTGATCTTCATCGAAAGGACGTGGAATTTGATATAGGAGATCATGTGTTCTTACGTGTTGCTCCACGGAAAGGAGTTAAGAGATTTGGAAAGAGAGAAAAGCTCAATCATCGATTCATCGGTTCTATTTTAATTCTCGATCGAGTAGGAACTGTGGCTTATAGACTCGCTTTACCACCAAGTATGTCTCGTGTTCATAACGTTTTTCACATATCCATGTTACGTAAATATGTGGAAGACCCGAACCACATTATTGAGTTAGAACCGGACGAAATAGCGGAAGATTTGACGTATGAAGAGGTTCCTGTTCAAATCTTGGATAAGAAGGAACATATTCTACGCTCCAAGGTTATACCTCAAGTCAAAGTTTTGTGGAGAAACCACGATGTTGAGGAAATGACTTGGGAGTTAGAATCTGAAATGAAATCAAGGTGTCCTTACCTCTTCGACATACCAGGTACGTACCCTAATTTCGAGGGCGAAATTTCATAAGAAGGGGAGGTTGTATGACCCCAACTTTTATAAATAAAGATGAATTTCTATAAATATCATTTTTGAATATTATGGAATTAATTTGATATAATGTTATAGTTGTGGGTAATATTTAAAAATTTTGCAAAGTACGCAAGTTGTTATATAATATTCAATTGGTTGGGGAATATTCGTTTAATAGGGAATATTCGTACAACGACACAATCATTTGTGGACCCCACAACGGAATTATTGTCGGATTGAGAAAACGACAAAAATACTTTATAAAAATAAAGGCGGAAGTTTTACCGTTAACTGTTGAAACACCCGGTGTTAAAAGTACAGTAATACGCTTAGTTGCACAGTAGCACATGATATTGATTATTGATGCTTATGTGATAAGTCACTCAGTTTTGTTTTATTGGTATTATTAATGTAATAAAACAGAAAAGCTTTTTATATAAAACATAATACTTTTATAAAGTTATTCGTTTTGTTACACTAATAGTAAAATCTTTTTATATAAAACATAATACTTTTATAAAGTTATCCGTTTTATTAGACAATAATTAGAATATATTTTATTTTATTATGCATAGTGTTTGCATAGTACCTGCATAGTATTTGCATAGTAAAATCTTTTATAAAGTTATTCGTTTTATTAGATTACAAATAGAATATATTATATTTTATTTAAAAGATTTTGCTTTAAATATGGACCGTCAGATTAAAGTAAATCAATCTGAACCGTTCATGAGTTAGTTACTATGCAGTTCATTTTTCTATAAATAGCAGCTCATTCCTTCATTATTTCTTACAAATTCACTGAAACTCTAGAGATATAAACTATAGAGAGAAAGAAGAAAAGTATTCTGCTACTTCACCACTCATATATCTAGTACCCTTCTTCATAAGGTAGGGAGTATTATTTCTTTTATATTCATTAAGAGAACTTCTGTTATTCCATTCTTTATTATTCTGTTGGAATAACTTGTATACGCGGACTTCCCTATACTTGGTGAAATTCTTCTGTTATTCTGTTCTTTATTATTCTGTTAGAACATCCTGTCGGTGTAAATTTCGCCTGACCTGGTTCCGTCTTTATTATTCTGTAGGAATATCCTGTCTGTGCGTTCTACGCCGGACGTGGTTCCATCTTTATTATTCTGTTGGAATATCCTGTCTGTGCGTTCTACGCCGGACCTGGTTCCATTATTTATTATTCTGTCGAAATATCCTGTCTGTGCGTTTATGCCGGACCTGGTTCCATTATTTATTATTCTGTTGAGAATAACCTGTTTGTGCGGTCTATCGCATGCCTGGTGGTTTTTTTTGATATTCCATTCTTTATTATACTCAGTTGGTTAAAGTTTTGACTTCTATACTCCATGAAATTAGTGGAATATCCTTGATAATTATGTTTCATCCAGTATCTTTTCATGAAAATATTCTTCTAATCATTCTTGAATTTTACTCCACAAAGCAGTATCATGTTGGCAATTTGGGCATTATTAGTTCTTGGATAAATTAATTCTTGAACTTGTTTTATTGAATTGTCATCATCCTCATATTATAATATGTTGAAAGTCATCTGTGGCCTATAGTGCATAGATGAACTTGGTATGATTATGACCAGGGATTATTCGGTATAATCATGACTGTAATGTTACAAATAATGTGGTAAAAGTCTTCATTGGCCCGTAGTGCAGTGATGGACAGTTGTTGGCATGATCATGACCATTACTGAATACACAAATATTCTTGGCTCGTAGTGCATGGATAATTGTGGTCGTGATACTAAAGAATATCCTTAGCCGTAGTGCAGGGGTGATTCGATGATGTGGATTATTTATTAAGCTGAGTCTCAGCGACAACTGTGACGCCCCCAAAATAGGTATACAACACCCATTCTGAGTCGTCAAAATACATGGTACAGAAACAACTATAACTTTATTAATACAACATAAAAACTATGAGTGTAAATACAAATATTGTCATCTAGACAATATCCACACTCAAATAAGTCCTCATTACAATTATTGGTACAATATTTTACAAAAATGGTGAGGACTACTACTAAAACCTTCATTCCATACCCCGACTAGTACTCGCTACATTCTCGCCTCCTGAGAAGAAAAATGGAACAACAAGGAAAAGGGTGAGCTCAATTAGCCTAGTAAAGAATATTATGACTAAGATAACATAGAACAAATTATCGTTAGTCTTCAACAGGGGAAAAATCTAATAGAATACAATAGACAACCAGTTTTAAATCAATCTTCGCAGCGAAAATAATAATTCATTAGAAGAGTTAAGTAGAGAATGCAAACTACTATCTTCTATATATGAATTTAAAAGTTCATCGTCTATCTTTTATCCCTGTAACATCAATCAATATATATCTGGAATCAAATATTCATCTTCGCACTACAGGCCAAAGATATTCATCAGTTGGTCATGTTCATCTAAACACATGTTCATCTTTGCACTATGGGCCAAAGATATTCATCAGAAATTATTCATCTTTGCACTACAGGCCAAAGATATTTAGTTATATCATCATTTAGGACTGAGGATGATGAAAAATATTTTAAAGAAAACGAATCAAGTGAAACAAAAGAGTAAATATTAAGGATTCGTATTTCAGTTATTTCATGTCCAAAAATACCTCATAAATAATCATAGTGGAGTAAAATTCAAGAATGATCAAAACATGAATACAATCAAAGCTAGTATCCAGAATAGATATTTTGGACAAAAAGAAAAAAATTTCATTTTTTCGGTGAATAGTGTTGTATACGTGAATAGTAACTCCGACACTAAAAGATAGAAATTTTACAAAAAATATCATTATGCTTCGTGAATAGTACTCGTGAATAGTAACTCATGAATAGTAACTCGTGAATAGTAACTCATGAATAGTACCCCGACATGAAAAAGTTCTAAATTTGATAAAAAGTTCAGAACAATATTTCGGCATAATGATATTGAATAAGATAATATCATTTAAGAAGAAACAACAACCCTTACATCGTAAAGACATTACTTCATTAAACACCGAATATAGGCTATGACTTGAACTTGCACCGTATAGCAACACTCAAAGTATTAAAATACTCACAAGAATACGCTCACTAATATAGAGAGCACCCTATTTATAGGAAAATGTTTAGAACACCAAAGCAGAAAATTTAATATATATATATATATATATATATATATATATATATATATATATATATATATATATATATATATATATATATATAAATTTTCAAACCCACCTTAGAAAATCTGAAATCCGTCCATTCAACACACATGTGGAACACACCATAATGTAAAAAACGTTTTTCTAATTAAAAATAATTAAAACTTCCAAAAATTAATTATTTCGGAAATTTGGAACTTCAATAATTCATAATAAATAGCTCTTTCATCAGAAAATTCGAATCTCGCGATATTTTATAGGAAATTCAATTCTCTACAACGTTGTAGAAGAAAGTTTTTCCAAATTCTAAACAGAAATTGACCGAAATCCATAAACGGGCAATTTTACAAGCTATAATCAAATTTCAGTCAAGAAATGGGGTCCACCGACACACAAAATATGTGTTAATCATTTAATGCAATAAAATACTCTTTCTCCTCATATACTCATATATCCACCATTCATTGTAAAAATATCATCATTATTATATTATAATAATATAATAAAATATTATTTTATCAGAGAAGATAAAATATCAATTTTTAACAATTGTCACTTTAAAATTTTTTTCCATCTATATCCACATAAAATCAATATTTTTCTCATCATATAAATCAATAATTAATTATTTACAAATAATATTACAAAATCACAATACCGACAACCAGGCCGTTCCCAGGAAAGAAGGGGCTTTCCAATAAGGATTTCTCCTTACTGGCGCGCAATTAGGTGACCAAACCTCTCCTTAGACAGAACTTTCTAGACATTACCAATAATGATATCTAATAATATTATTCAGATAATATGAATTATTGCTCCGATAATGGAAGATAATGTGTAGTGACAATTATTGAAACAATAGTAATATAAAATATCAACGCAGCAATTATTGAATCAATAAAATAAAATACTGAACAATAATTACTGTAACAATTATTGAGTAGTGCCTTCTTACGTAAGAATCAATAATTGGTGCAATATCGTGTGCTACTGTGCAACAACGCGTATTACTGTGTTTTAACCACCGGGTATTCCAACAGTATTAACGGTAACAACTACGCCGTTATTTATAAACAACTTATACTTGTCATTTTTTTCATCCAATCGCTTTCCGTTATGGGGCCCACAAAAGATTGTGTCGTCGTACGAATATTCTCCAACAGCAAGAATATTCCACGACCAAATGAATATTTCCCGACAACAATGAATATTTTATAACCACCTGCTTATTTTAAAATATTTACGTATTTTACCCATAACTAACCATATTAATTAAATCAATCCTTACTATTTCAAAATAATAAATAGAGGAAATTAAATTTTATTTATAATAAGTTGGGGTCTTACAACAACAGTGATGAAAAACCTTTTAAATCATAAAAGATTGTAGATTTTATTCTCTACTTGACTCTTTTAATGGATTGCTTGTTCCGCTGCAGCTAAACTTGATGTTTGTTATATTTTATCAGTTTAACACTGTTGAAAGCTAATGATAATTTATTCTGCATTATTTTAGTCATAATATTTCTAACTAGGCTAGTTGAGCTCACCCTTTCTTTCACTGTTCTCTTCACGAAATGAGAACGTAGCTGGGACGAGTCGGGAAAAAGAGTGATGGTCCGGATGGTAGTATTAGCTAGTAGTCCTCACTATTCTATGAAATAGTGTCATAATAATTGTAATGAGGACTCCTTTTGAGTTTTTATACTCTCTAGTAGACAATATTTGTATTCAAACTCACAGGTTATGTTTGGTAGTATTGTACACTATAGTTGTATTATTAAGTTGTATTTATATTCTGTACCTTGTATCCGACGACTCAAAATGGGTGATGTATACCTATTTTCGGGGCGTCACACTTACAATCTCCCCTTCTTATAAAATTTCGTCCTCGAAATTAGGGTACGTACCTGGTATATCGAAGAGGTAAGGATATCTTGACTTCATCTCAGATTCTAACTCCCAGGTCATTTCTTCCATATCGTGGTTTCTCCACAAAACTTTGACTTGAGGTATAACCTTGGAGCGTAGAATATAATCCTTCTTATCCAAGATTTAAACAGGTAACTCTTCATACGTTAAATCTTCCTCTATCTCGTCTGGTTCTAATTCAATAATGTGGTTCGGGTCTTTCACATATTTACGTAACATAGATATGTGAAAAACGTTATGAACATGAGATATACTTGGCGGTAAGGCGAGTCTATAGGCCACAGTTCCTACTCTATCGAGTATTAAAAGTGGGCCAATGAATTGAGGATTGAGCTTTCCTCTTTTTCCAAATCTCGTAACTCCTTTCCATGGAGCAACACGTAACAACACATGATCTCCTATATTGAATTCCACGTCCTTTCGATGAAGATCTGCATAACTCTTTTGTCGATCTTGTGAGATTTTTATACGTTGTCGGATCGTTTGAATCTTTTCTGTAGTCATACGTACCAACTCCGGTCCCAACAACGTTGCATCACCCACCTCATCCCAACATACTGGAGAACGACACTTTCTTCCATACAACGCCTCAAATAGAGCCATGCCAATACTTGCTTGATAACTGTTATTACAGGAAAACTCCACCAATGATAAGAACTTTCTCAACTTCCTTTGAAGTCAAGGACACAGAGTCTTAATAAATCTTCAAGAGTTTGAATAGTCCTTTCCGATTGCCCGTCTGTTTGAGGATGATATACCGAACTAAATTGTAAATCTAGGCCCATAGCTTTTTACAAACTAACCCAAAATCGTGAAGTGAATCTTGGGTCTCAATCAGAAACTACGGATACTGGCATACCATGCAATCTTACAATCTCTTTTATGTACATACGAGCAAGACGTTCAAGTGTATAAGTTTCTTGTATCGGTAAGAAATGAGCAGACTTGGTCAATCTATCAACAATGACCCAAATTGCATCTATGCCTTAAGAAACCTTGGGAAGACCGGTAACGAAATCCATGGTAATGTGTTCCCACTTCCATTCTGGAATTTTAAGTTGTTGGAATGGACCTGTTGGTACTTGATGCTCCGCCTTGACTCGTTGACAAGTTAAACACCTTGAGATAAACTCCGCTATCTCTCTCTTCATATTGCTCCACCAAAATGTATGTCGAAGATCACGATACATTTTGGTACTCCCAGGATGGATTACAAACGGTGTGTTGTGCGCCTCCATCATGATTTTATACTTTAAATCAGGGTCGTTAGGAACACAAAGTCTGGAGTTGACTCGAAGTATTCCTTCTTCATCAATTCTTGCTTCCGGCATAGCTCCCTCTTATACTTTCTTCCTCATACGTATCAGCTCCAGGTCTATATCTTGAGCAGTTTTAACTTTATCGATTAAAGTCGGTTCTACTCGTATATTCGCCATCATCACATGGGTCCCTGGAGTCTTTAACTCTATCTCCATCCTTTGTAAGTTATATAAAATGGGCCTTTGCATTGACAGTAATGTATTCGTACCCGCATATGATCTTCTACTTAATGCATCAGCTACTACATTCGCTTTTCCAAGATGGTATAGAATGGTATGATCGTAATCTTTTAATAGCTCAAGCCATCATCATTGCCGCATGTTGAGTTCCTTTTGAGTGAAGAAATATTTGAGGCTTTTATGATCCATATAGATCTCCACCTTCTCTCCATACAGGTAATGCCTCCAAATCTTAAGCGCAAAAACGACAGCTGCTAACTCTAGATCATGAGTAGGATAATTCCTCTCATATTCTTTGAGTTGTCGTGAGGCATAGGCTATGACTTTTCCATGTTACATGAGAACACATCCTAACCCTTTGCCTGAAGCATCACTGTAGATGAGAAATCCCTCCGAGCCAGATGGAATTGTCAGAACAGGTGCTGAAATGAGTCTCTACTTGAGTTCTTGAAAACTCTTCTCACATTCCTCGCTCCAATCAAATTTTGTATCCTTTCGAGTCAGCTGAGTTAATGGAGTAGCGATTCGAGAAAACCCTTCTACGAATCTCTGATAATAACCAGCTAAACCGAGAAAGCTACGTACTTCGGTCACTGATTTAGGTTATTCCCAGCTTTGAATTGCTTTAATCTTTACCGGGTCAATAGATATTCCGTGATTTGATATTACGTGCCCAAGGAATGCTACTTCCTCAAGTCAGAACTCGCATTTCTTCAACTTGGCATAAAGCTTGTTTTCATGAAGCTTTTGGAGTATCTACTTCAAGTGTTGCTTATGATCTTCATGGCTTTTGGAATATATGAGGATGTCATCAATAAAGACGACCACAAAGTGATCCAAATATTCCTTGAATACTCAGTTCAACATATCCATGAAGGCAGCAGGAGCATTATTCAATCCAAAAGACATGACTAAGAATTTATAATGTCCGTACGGAGTTCTGAAGGCAGTCTTTGGAATATCCTTAGTTTTAACCTTCAGTTGATGATATCCAGAATGAAGATCGGTCTTTGAAAAGAATTTGGCTCCATACAACTGGTCAAACAGGTCATCAATGCGTGGTAACGGATGCCTATTCTTGATGGTGACATGGTTCAACTCCCGATGATCAATACAAAGTTACATACTTCCATATTTCTTTTTCACGAATAGAACAGGAGCATCCCAAGGAGACGTACTAGGACGAATGAAACCGAAGTCTAACAATTCCTGTAGTTGGGTTTTTAACTCCTGAAGTTCAATAGGATCCATTCGATATGGGGCTTCGGAAATAGATTTTGTACCGGATTCAAGGTCGATACAAAATTCAATTTCACGCTCTGGGGTAGGCCAGGAAGTTATTCAGGGAATACGTCAGGAATTTATTAACAATAGAAATATCATTCAAATTTTTACGTATTTTTATTTAAATCCGTGACATGGGCTAAGAAAGCTTGACATCCGTTTTTTAATAAACGAATAGCTTTATGGCTTGAGATGACAGTGATTGATTTTAATGGTTTGGTCACTTGAATTCGCGTAATAGGTTGATTAGGAATATGAAAGCTAACAACCTTACGAAAATAATTAATTTTAGCATGATGAGTAGTTAACCAATCAATCCCTAAAATCACATCAAATGCAAGTATTTTCAAAGAAATAAGATCGACAGGTAACGTACGGTTACTGATTTGAATCAAACAAGACTTATAAACACTGGATGTGATGAAGGTTTCTCCTAATGGAGTTTCCACATATAAATCAAAGTCTAATTTCTCTGGAGTTAAATTTAAACATTGAGCGCAAGTAGGAGAAATAAAAGAATGGGTAGAATCGGTATCAAATAAGGTATAGACTTCGCTAGAGTTTATGATTAGCTTACACGTGATCACCTCGTTTGGATTCCTTACTTTCTGAGAGGTTACGACAAACGCTCTCCCTTGAACTACCGGTTTTGTCTTTTCTGGGATGACCTTTGATGCCTCCATCCCAGCTAGACTTGACTTCGGTGCATGATAAAATCGGGCTAGGTGACTTTCTCTTCCACAATTATAACATGCTTTGGACTGCTGCGTACAGTTTGGACTGATGTGCCCCTCCCCTCCGCATTTGTAACATACCACTGCGGTCGTTCTCTTTCCTTAACAATAGGTGATGGTGCTGACGTCTTTCCATCGTTGTTGAATCTCCTCTTCTTGAAATATCCACTCTTATTGTCATGGTCATGATTACCACCGAAGTGATTACCATTTCTGTCATGTTGATTCCCTCCACGCTTGTTGTCACCGCTTCGATGACTGTTACCACTGGTATTTTCATTCTGCTGGCTGCTTTCTCTTGGTTGCGTTGACTCGTAATTGCACTCCAATAACTGAGCCCTATTTACAACATCTGAATACAAACACAGTTTATGAGAAATAAGATATTGACGTATCTCCGGTTTTAAACCTCTTAAAAACATCCGTGTTATTCTCTCCTCATTCTCAACCATGTGGGATGTAAACCGGGACAACTCGGCAAACTTAGCTTCGTACTGCGACACGGTCATATTATTCTGCTCCAACTTGATGAACTTTACCTCCTTCATGTGACGAATACTTTCGGGAAAGTATTTGTCGTTGAACAGTTCTTGGAATTTCTCCCAAGACATCTTCAGTGCGGCAGGTTGAGTACGCTTTACTGATTCCCACTAGTAATCTGCCTCACCTCGCAACATAAAGGTGGCAAAGGGAACATTTTGTTCCTCGGCGCATCCCAAGACATCAAATATCTTGGTGATCTGCTTTATCCACGTTTTCGCCTTAAGTGGTTTTGGCTCTCCAATAAACTCTGGTGGTCCCAGCTCCTTGAACTGTTTAGTGGTGACCGTCCGAGAGTTTCTAATGTTTCCACCTACATTTTGGACAAGAGCCGCTCTCGCCTGATGTTGCATGAATTGCAAAAAGCCTCTGAACATCCCATCGTTCACCATTTCATCGGTGTTATTGTTTACCTGAGGATTATTGTCTTCCTGTTGTACATTATCCTGGTATTGATCGTTGGTGACTCAACGGTCTCATGTGCTTCATTGCTTATCTCAACATTTTCGGATGCCATTTTTAAATACTGCCACAAAACAAGGGTTAATTAACATATCACATATTATCCCTATACTCTGACCGACCAATTAAATACCAAATAAACTTAAGTAGGTCATACTAGCGAAAGAATTCCCCATCTCTCCCCTCCTAGTTCTTGTCTCACATCTCAGCCAGGGATCATATCCCTAAGCTTTGATACCAACTGTGACGCCCCCAAAACAGGTATACATCACCCATCTTGAGTCACCAAATACATGGTACAAAATACAAATAAAAATTTAGTTATACAACTGTCGTGTAAAATACGACAAAACATATGCTATGAGTTTTAATACAAATATTGTCATCTAGACAATATCCACACTCAATAGAGTCCTCATTACATTTATTATCACACTATTTTATAGAATACTAAGGACTACTATGACGCCATCTGAACCGTCAATCCGTTCCCCGACTTGTCCTAGCTATATTCTCATTTCCTGAAGAGAACAGTGAATGAAAGGGTGAGCTCAACTAGCTCAGTAAGAAATATTATGACTAAGATAATGTAGAATAAATTATCATTAGCCTTCAATAATATTAAACTGATAGAATATAATAGACAACAAGTTTAACTGCAGCGGAACAAGCAATCCATTAGAAGAGTTAAGTAGAGCATAAAATCTACTATCTTCTATGATTTAAAAAGTTTTTTTTATCAACTTTATCGCTGAGACTCAGCTTAATAAATAAAATCGAATCATCCCTACATCACGACCAAGGATATTCATGTAATCATCAATGGTCATGATTATACCGAATAATCCCTGGTCATAATCATACCAACAACTGTCCATCAATGAACTGCACATCATTCGTCACATTACGGTCATGATTATATAGAATAACAGAAAAATTTTACCATGTATGCGGTACTTCGCATAGACAGGTTATTCCAACATAATAATAAAGAATGGAATAACAACCCTTATTAGTATTGAAAGAAATAACTCTCTTCATGAATACGAAAGAATAATACCCCTTCCCTTAGAATAAAACTGGATACTGGAATAGAGAAGTAGCAGGCTTCTCTTATTCTTTCTTTCTATAATTTCTCTCTATAATAATTCCTCTAAAGCTTTAGTGAATTGGTGAGAAATTAAGGAAGAATGAGCTTCTATTTATAGAAAAATTTAGTTTCAATAACTGCACGTTTTGGGGCTCAAAATATTACAGTATGATACCTTTCTCTTTTTCTTCATTTTTAATTTAGTCCTGCAAGTATTATCAAACTTGCACCACCTCCCCTAATAGTAAATAATGTGAATTAATAGTTCATTCATGTGACTTAATAGTATAATCATGTGAAAAAACTAATTACATATATAGTACCTTCAACTATACCTCTATTTTTAACTTAGTCATGTAAGTATTATCAACCTTGCACCACCACCCCTAATAGTATAAGAATGTGAATCAATAGTACACACATTTGAACAAATAGTTATATGCATATGAATTAATAGCAATTAATTGCTCATTTATCCGGTGAATTACTCGATTGGTTAATATAACCTCCAGACATTAATTATTATCGAAATAAATGTCGACTTCCATTAACACTAATAATTTCCACACAATAGAACTATCAATTTC
This sequence comes from Panax notoginseng, assembly GCA_016801055.1. NCBI lineage: Eukaryota > Viridiplantae > Streptophyta > Magnoliopsida > Apiales > Araliaceae > Panax > Panax notoginseng. The sequence goes on from CM029023.1 coordinate 66,599,125, forward strand.
ATCTTTAATCAAAACGAACTTATTCATCATTAATATTATAACTCACAATATTTAACAACCAGGTCGTTCCCAGGAAAGAGGGGGCTTTCCGATAAGGATTTCTCCTTATTGGCGCACAATAAGGTGACCAAACCTCTCCTTGACAGAATTTCTAGACATTGTCAATATTGCAAATAATAATATGAATAACTTTGTCGTCTCAATTATTGATTTAATATTAATTATTATTATGCAGATGATACTGTGACAATAATTGAATCAATAATATGAGAGATATGATGCAGCAATTACTGTAGCAATAATTGAGTATAACTGAGTGATTTCTCACGTAAGCATCAATAATCAATACCGTGTGCTACTATGTAACCACGTGTATTACTTTACTTTTATCATCGGGTAGTTCAACAGTTTAACGGTAACACTTTCGCCGTTATTTTTATAAAAAGATAATTCTGTCATTTTTTAACTACGACAATACTTCCGTTGTGGGGTCCACCAATGATTGTGCCGTCGTACGAATATTCCCTGTTAAAATAAATATTCCCTGACCAATCGAATATTATATAACCACTTGCTTACTTTGTAAAATTTGAAAATATTACCCACAACTATAATATTATATCAAATCCACACCATAATATTCAAAAATATATTTCGAGAAAATTATTCTTTATTCATAAAAGTTGGGGTCTTACAAGCTACATCTATATGATATGAATTGAAGTGTGATACTTCAATGGTAACTATATAATATAGGAAGTATTTGAATATATAGGTTTAAAGGCTTGTACGTTAGCATTATGTACAAGTAAGATAATAAAATGTAACATGGTACAATAGATCACTTCCATGACCATGTTATAAGATGTAATATTGAGAATAATATTATTTTGTGAGATTATATTATTAAAAGCTTGTGGACTATTAATTACTAAGTTCGTATAATTATGTCTTGTGTGTCATAACTAGTAAAGTTAAATCAAATAGAGATTTAATGGGAAGTATTAAAAGAAAATAAATGGTGAGTTAATAAATAATTGATATTAATTATCATTATAATAATTGAGTATATCTGAGATGATAAATTTTATGGAAAACAATATTGGTGCCCAACTAAGTTATATTCTAGTCTAATGTAATCAAATGTACATGGATTATATAATTCTATGTGAGTGGGTGTATATGTATGCACATTTGGGGAAAAATATCAAATAAATCTAAGTATGCTAGTAGTAGTTTTGCAATGCTAAGTTATAAGCTTTTGTCCCAAATAGAGAGTCTCATCTCATTATCACGTGAAAATGCCATTGGCCTAGTCTAGCTTGCTTCTTCTTCTCAAACTCATAGCTTCCAAATGATGAAGGGAGTGATGGAGGAAGAGTAAGTTGATGACCAACTGCTCTATACCCAATAGCTTCTTCTTTCTTCCTTTGGTTTCATTCATGGAGCAAAACCCAAACTTGGTCCATGGTTCTTCTATAAATAGAGGCCCTCTTCTTCATTCTTCCCATTTAAAATTCTGAGAATTCTAGTGAGTGAGTGGTTGAGAATTTGGGAGAAGTCTGAAGTTAAGATTCAAGGTTGTCAACTTAGCTTCAAGAGGTATAATTCTTAAACTATGTTCTTAAGTTCAAGTTTTACAAAGTTCTTAGAAAAAGTAGCTTTTGAGTCATACAATTGATGGGTAAGGATTGTTATAATCCATGAATTGATGCTAGACATTGTTAATATGGTTGAATACGAAATCAACGGAAGTTAAACGAACCAATTTGATTTAGAATCGAATTCGTAGTGAATGATTTCGCTAAATTGTCCAAAACATGAACATTTGCATGAACATGAGTTATAGATTCATATTTGGTTTAGTTAATGTTTATGTTAGTTGATGGGAATTATAGTATGTTGTAGTTCTATGAATTACGAATCCATAGAATCGAAAACGGACTAATTTGGACATATATAACTCAAATTATGAAGGTTTGAAAGTAGTTTGGCTTGTTATTTCGTAGCAGAGCATGAAACCGTGCATTTACAGTAGCTAGGCAGGTGGGCTATTTGTTTGGCAAGACCCCCGCCCGGGGGGTGGTCTGATTGCAAAGGTTGAAAAATAATCTGACAGAACATGTTTTACTAAAATGGGCATAACTGTTTCATACGAAATCCAATTGAGGAGATTCAAGATGATCCGGAACGAGAACGAATAGACCTACAACTTTTGTGCTTTAAGTTTGTCAATTTGAGGTCATTAGAAAGGGTCAAAAATTTCATCTTTGTGACTATTATGTAATCAAAGGCCATCGGAGGGCGTCAAGCGAGCACATACGCAAGTATAGTGCTCCCGACGATGGAATATGTTATTCTAAGTGATGTGACATGAAAATGTATGATATTAGACATGATATATAAGATTACCTTACTTATAGTGGAATGCTTTATCATGACTTCGTATGTATTTTCAAAAGAAACTTAAAGATTTTTGAAAACAAACTTGGACGAACTTGTGTACCTCTAATTTTGACCTTGATAACATATATATGTGGTCTAAGTACGCATGATGTAAGATTCAAAGTTGTATCATAGGTGTGTTAGATTACTTTGATTTGGTTAAAATGATTTCAAAGGCAAGGTCATATATCATTTGGAAACAAAGTTTTATAAACATGGAGTGGTTATATTTTGCCCTTGGAAACGTACGTAGAAATATGTACAAACAAGTATAATGTGTGAATTGAAGTTTCCTTGCATGATTAGTTTAATATGACATTGACTTTGAGAATAAAGTTTTGAAGTTTTGAAACTAAGAGGGGCGAACTTAAAGTAACTTGTGGACTTAAAGTTCTAAATGTAATAACATCCATACATGGCTTAGTTAGCTATGAAATGAGATTTAGAGTTGTACCTAGTTGCTTTACGTTGGCCTAGAATAACTTTTAAAAGTGAACTTGAACGCCTTATGCCCCAATACATGACGATTATGTTCATCTTTTAGCTAAACATGAATTGGACGTTTCAAGTGTGGTTTAAAATACGTTTTCAAATAATGAACTATGCTATGTCTATGTAGAGGCTTATTAGTACCAATATATGATTTAAAAGCTTAGAACATCGAATCTTGTTAACGATAGTTGTTAAGCTTTATTGATTGAAATAAATCATTATGAAACTAAGTAGTTTGAATATGAACGACGTAGATCATGTATCTTTAAACTTTAAATATTTGTTGAACATATAGCGAGTCAAGTATGTGATAAATGTATATGAATGTTGATGTCGAGTATGGATGGTTAGGTATACCTATACATACCTAGCTATTCTAAGAGTATGATGAGAAAGTGAAATGTAGGTGTTACGAACCTAGTTAGAGAACAATGTAACATTATTATTACATTAAGAATGTATGAAATATGTGACTAATGGATATGAAACCATGATTATATAATTGTGTAGGAATACACGCAGTGCAGATAAGCTTTAAGCAGTTAAGTCGTAGTTCATAAATTACGAATCAGGCAAGTCTTTCGGTTCCTATTTGATATATGAATTTAATAACTGTTAGTTGAGCTATATTATGTTATAAGAATGTTTATGTATATATATGAAATGAATATGAGATATGTATGAAATTTGAAAGTTGATCTTTGATGATATGCTTACGAAGTAAATTTTTAAGCATGTTATGTGTGAAGTAACATGCGTAGTTAATATTAATTGACTATGAATGCATGAACTAAATATGATATTATATGCTATGTGCTGCATGAAAACTGTTAGAATTGTTGGGCTGTCGAGCTCACCCTTGTAAATAACCACTTTTACAGGTTAAGGACTCACGGTAAAGATTTCGTGCTTCTTGATTGACAAAGTAGATAGTTTTGCAACAAAGGATACTATTTAGATTATTACTTGAACCATGTTTAGGTTCTAGGAGTGTACTTGATATATACGTACGATGTTTAATACTTGTTGTATTGTAAGGATGTATTAGTTAATACATAGAGGATATCGAATCAAGATGTAAAATCTTATACAGTAATTTCAATAGACTGAACCATATAATATAGTTGATTCAAGAATTGTAATTGGTTAAAAGTTATGAAATCAATAAAAGATTTTATTCAAGAGATTGAAAAAGTTTAAATTATTCCACGTTTTTATAATATCGAATGTGATGTAATACATGAATAGTAAATGACCAGGATTAGAAACTTATAAAAGTTTGGGGTCATTGTGCAGATCCTGGAAATGGAATGAATTTATATTCTAAATTGTAATAAGTAAAGTTTTATTCATTAAGTTATGAATGAAAAATATAAATAGTTTGACGATAGTAGTATTGTGGCGGACCGGATCCGAGGTTCGAAGGGACCCAGATTTGAGGGCGTCATAGGTTGGTATCAAAATTATAGGTTATAAACTTAGGTAAGTGTACCTTAGGCTATAACCTGAGAGAGAGAAAGATAAAGATTAAAATATATATATATATATATATATAAGTGAAGATTCAAAGAAGAATCTTGAAGTATCTAGAGAACGAGAATTCAGGAGTTTCCTAACTCCGGTAATAAAAATGTTAAGACGGTGTCTATATGACAAAGATAATAAGAATGAACTCAAGTGGAGTTTAGTTGATGATAGGGAAAGAACCCTAAGGTAAATTGATTATCACTACTTGATCGGATTGAGCTAGAAATGATAAATAGTCTGTAACAACTAAGTATGTATAGCTTGATGCTATAAGAGAATGTACTATGAAATGGTACGAGATGAACTCATGAGGAGTTGTGTATGATGAGATATGAAGAATTCGTATCAAGCAAAGAGAAAGTTAAGAGTGAGATAGAGTTAAGTGAGATTTCAGTTGAGAGCTCATGTGAGAGCTAAGTTGTACAAACCTTTGTGTGGGTGGAGGCTTTGTGCTTACGCTCGGTTCCTCACAATGATAATCAATGGAATGTCGGTGTCGCGCTATCGATATGCTTATGGTGAGAAGGTGATTTTTTTCTCATATCATATTTGATAGATACAAACTATTAAGATTAAGATAGAAAATATTAAGATTAGGCGCAAGTTATTAAAACTCATGCACATGGTAAGTTCGTGACTCATAATTATATGAAATGTTTTTGAACCCTTCAGCGAATGGATGCCTATGGTCTGACTAGGATAAGTTCTTAAACTCATATGATTGTGGCAAGTTCCTGAACTTCCAAAGTGTGGTAAGTTTGATGAACTATATTAGGTATATATATATGTTATGAAGTTAGAAAATTTGGTATAGTAAAGATTGAAGTTGATGGAGAAACGTGTATTTTCGAAATCTTCTAGCTCTGCTAGATTTTCAAAAATTTATTTACTTCGTGCTGATGTTTGCGCTTCTGTTTTGTTGGAAAAACATTGGATCATGTGATTGAACCAATGATGTTTTAAAAATAATACCGTTATCCATATGTCTATGCTAATTGTTTCGACTAAGATAAAAATGATTTGAAAATTTTCAAAATGTATTTCTAACCACGTGCATCATTTGATATGGTGTAAAAATGGTAAACGATGGAGTCATCAATACAGTCGAACCTAGTGTTGGTTGTGATCGGAAGATCGTCAGCCCACTATGGTGTGATGTAATATGACAAAGTCATATAATGGCGGAATCCTCAACGTATTACTAATCTAGTACGGTATCATGACGTCATAAAAGAATATTTGGTTTTCATTTAGATTATGAAGAAGGTCAATTAAGTTGGCTAAATTATTTCAATTGATGTTCGAGTTGTTGATAAAAGTCTAAGCTATTTGATTCGGCAAGACGACTGTTGAAAAATATTTGTGAAATTCAAGCATTCTTGAGTATTTGTGCCGAACCAGATTGCTCTGGTGCAGATTCAGATGTGGAAAAGCTGAGGTGAACAACCCTATAAGGGGACATGTTTTCGAGGACAATGGTTCTGAGCGTAACGCATATAGTCGTTACAAAACACTACGTTGCGGCCCAACATAGTGGTACAATAGGTTGGCCACCTAGTGTAATAACCCGATATTTTTTATATAAATAAATCAGAAATTTTGCGAGTAAATTTTTTTTATTTTAAGGATGAGGATTTGCACAAGATAATGCGTATATGTATTTATGTGGTAAATAAAAATATATTTATTACATGAGTATTTACAAATAATTTTATTTTAGAATTAACGATCATTATAAATTTAATTTTTATATTAATTAATTTTATTGTAGAAATGTTTTTATTATTTATTTTTCAAAGGAAATATGATATTACATTATTTAATTAATATAAGAAATGATTATTGTAATTATTAATTATTTATATGAATTTTAGCTCGGATTATTAAGTTAAGTATTTTAACTTAGTTAATAAAGCTGTTTATACAAGATAAATCAGATATGGAATCCAAACCCTAATTCTAGTTTTGGAATAAGGAATGATAATAATAATATAATATTAATTATATTTTTAAATTTTCAGTGCTATAAATATGTACTGTATATGTGGACCGATAATGGTTGGTCAATTATGGCCTTATATGACAAACCCTAGTATTACTGTGTGAAACCCTAATTTAAAATACAAATTAGAGTTCAAGATATTTTTAGGAAATCGTAATGATCTGATCAATGTCGGATATTATAAATATAAATGCTAATTAGGTAAACCCTAATAATTATTGACTCGAAACCCTAATTATGAAATTAAAACCTTAACTGATATTTAGAAACCCTAACTGTCAAATTGGGAAACCCTAATTGCTAATTTAGAATGTTTAATACTCATTAGCGGACTTTAAACCCTAATGATCATGCTTAATGTGATTAGAAACCCTAATTTCAAATTGTTAAACCTAATTATCAAATGGGTGCTCTAATTGATAAATTAGTGATCTTAATTATAATTAGAAAGGTAATTATGTTTATTTAATTTTAAACCCTAATGTTCCTGTATATGTAATTAGAAAATTAAACTCGATTAAGAAACACTAATTTGCAAAAATTAGAAACTAACATTATTTTTATTTTATTCTAAACTGTAAATTGTAATTCTAGAAATTCTTTTTGCGATAAACCCTAAGGGTCAAACCCTAAGGGTTTGCAAGGATTACAAATTTGCCATTAAATTCATTTGGCCAATGACCAAATTGCCCCTAGTTGCATTATTTTGGCTAACTAATAGGTTTTGACATTTAGGTGAATTGGTGACTAACTCATACCAACCCCACATGCTCATAATTGACAGCAACAATCCTTGTATATCAGCCAATTCATGCATCTAACTTAGTATATATAGATTGGAGGAGAGAGAAATGACATTGTTAACTTACATTTTTCACAACTCTCAACCTAAGCTCTCTCAAGCTCTCACCTTCGAAATTCTAAGACATATCAGTCCCAAATACCAGCCCCACGAAATCCCCTAACCAAATCAAAAGCCAGAATCAGAAATTATTCATAGAAGGTATAAAACCCTAGCTTGATTTCTGTCCAATTTTATGTTGTTTGATGTTTGAAATTATTGTTAAAACATGTTATATAAGGTGTCTAATGATGAAATTGGTTGCTAGATGTTAGATCCATAACATCTAGAGGCTCAGATTTGAAGATTTCAAGAATCTGGAAAAAAATTTCTTGGTGGTTTGACAACGAATGTCAGTGGCCACCAATCGTTCTCTGTTAGATGTTTTTGTTGTTTCAAGCTTTGAATATGTAGTGTAAGACCCCAACTTTTATAAATAAAGAATAATTTTTCTCGAAGTATATTTTTGAATATTATGGTGTGGATTTGATATAATGTTATAGTTGTGGGTATTATTTACAAATTTTGCAAAGTAAGCAAGTGGTTATATAATATTCGATTGGTCGGAGAATATTTATTTTAACATGGAATATTCGTACGACGGCATAATCATTGGTCGACCCCACAATGAAAGTATTGTCATAGTTAGAAAACGACAGAATTATCTTTTTATAAAAATAATGGCGAAAGTGTTACCGTTAAAACTGTTGAACTACCCGGTAGTAAAAGTACAGTAATACGCGTGGTTGCATAGGAGCACACTGTATTGATTATTGATGCTTACGTGAGAAGTCACTCAGTTATACTCAATTATTGCTACAGTAATTGCTGCATCATATTATTGATTCAATTATTGTCACATTATCATTTGTATAATATTTTATATTATTAAACCAATAATTGAGATGACAAAGTTATTCATATTATTATTTGAAATATTGACAATGTCTAGAAGTTCTGTCAAAGAGAGCTTAGATAATCTAATTGCGCGCCAATAGGGGAAAATCTTTATCGGAAAGCTCCCTCTTTCCTGAGAACGACCTGGTTGTTTAATATTGTGAATTATAATATTAATGATGAACAAGTTCGTGTTGATTAAAGATGAGATTGATATTTCCATTGTGTTGAGATTATTAGTGTTAGTGGAAATCGGCATTTATTTCGATAATAATTGATGTCTGGAGGTTTGTTGACCAATCGGGTAATTAATCGGATAAATGAGCAATTAATTGCTATTATTTCACATGCTTATAACTATTTATTCACATGTGTATACTATTGATTCACATTCTTGTACTATTAGGAGAGTTGGTGCAAGATTGATAATACTTGCATGACTAAGTTAAAAATAGAGGTATAGATGGAGGTACTATATTGTAATTAGTTTTTTCACATGATTATACTGTTAAGTCACATGATTGAACTATTGATTCACATTATTTACTATTAGGGGAGGTGGTGCAAGTTTGATAAAACTTGCAGGACTAAATTAAAAATAAAGAAAAAGAGGAAGGTATTATACTGTAAGTTTTCGAGCCCCAAAATGAGCAATTATCGAAACTATATTTTCCTATAAATAGAAGCTCATTCTTCCTTCATTTCTCTCCAATTCACTAAACCTATAGAGCACTTATTATAGAGAGAAAGAAGAAGAGAAGTATGCTACCTCTTTATTCCAGTATCCAGTTTTTCTAAAGGTAGGGAGTATTATTTCTTTCTTATTCATGAAGAGAACTTCTGTTATTCCATTCTTTATTATTCTGTTAGAATAACCTGTATACGCGGGCTACCCTATACTTGGTGACATTCTTCTGTTATTCCATTCTTTATTATTCTGCTGGAACATCCTGTCTGTGCGTTTACGCCGGACCTGATTCCATTATTTATCATTCTGTTGGAACATCCTGTCTGTGCTTTACGCATGACCTGGTTCCATTACTTATTATTCTGTTGGAACATCCTGTCTGTTCTTTACGCATGACCTGGTTCCGTTAATTATTATTTTGTTAGAATATCCTGTCTGTACGTTCTACGCCGGACCTGGTTCCGTTATTTATTATTCTGTTGGAATAACCTGTCTGTGCAGTCTATCGCATGCCTGGTGATTTTTTTGTTATTCCATTCTTTATTATACTCAGTTGGTTAAAGTTTTGACTTCTACACTCTATGAAATTAGTGAAATATCCTTGATATTTGCGCTTCATCTAGTATCTTTTCATGAAAATATTCTTCTGAGCATTCTTGAATTTTACTCCACAAAGTAGTATCATGTTGACAATTTGGACGTTATTAATTCTTGGATAAATTAATTCTTGAACTTGTTTTATTGAATTATAATATCATTGTCATCATCCTCATGTTTATATTATGTTGAAAATTATATGTGGCCTGTGGTGCATAGATGGACTTGGTATGATTATGACCAGGGATTATTCGGTATAATCATGACCATAATATTATAAATGATGTGGTAAAAGTCCTCATTGGCCCGTAGTGCATTGAGAGACAGTTGTTGGCATGATCATGACCATTGATGAATACACGAATATCCTTAGCCCGTAGTGCATGGATAATTTATGGCTGTGATACTAATGAATATCCTTGGCCGTAGTGCAGGGATGTAGTGAATTATTTATTAAGCTGAATCTCAGCGATAAAAGTGATGAAAAACCTTTTAAATCATAAAAGATAGTAGATTTTATTCTCTACTTGACTCTTTTAATGGATTACTTGTTCCGCTGCAGTTAAACTTGATGTTTGTTATATTGTGTCAGTTTAACACTGTTGAAGGCTAACGATAATACATTCTGCATTATCTTAGTCATAATATTTCCTACTGGGCTAGTTGAGCTCACCCTTTTACTTTCATTGTTCTTTTCAGGAAATGAGAACGTAGCTTGGACTAGTCGGGGAACAAAGTGACGGACCAGATGATAGCATTAGTAGTCCTCACTATTCAATGAAATAGTGGGAAAATAAATGTAATAGTATTAAATTTGAGTTTGTATATTGTCTAGACGACAATGGTTGTATTAAAACTTACAGTTTATGTTTTGTCGTATTTTACACGACTGATGTATAATTAAGTTGTATTTGAACTTTGTACTATGTATTTGGCGACCTAAGATAGGTGATGTATACCTATTTTGGGGGCGTCACAGTTGGTATCAAAACTTAGGGATATGATTCCTGGCTAAGATGTGAGACTAGAACTAGGCGGGGAGAGACGGGGAATTCCTTCGCTAGTTTGCCTACCTAAGTTTATTTGGTATTTAATTGGTCGGTCAGAGTATAGAGATAATATGTTGCATGACAATTAACCCTTGTTTTGTGGCAGTATTTGAAAATGGCATCCTAGAATGTTGAGAATATCAATAGAGCACAGGAGACTGTTGAGTCACCACAGATCAATACCCAGGATAATGTGCTACAGGAAGACAATCCTAAAGAAAACAACACTGACCAAATGATGAACGATGGGATGTTTAGAGGCTTTATGCAATTCATGCAACAACAGGCGAGAGCGGCTCCTGTCCAAAATGTAGGTGGAAACACTGGAAACTCTCGGACGGCCACCGCTAAACAGTTCAAGGAGTTGGGACCACCAGAGTTTATTGGAGAGCCAAAACCACTTAAGGCGGAAACGTGGATAAAGCAGATCACCAAGATATTTGATATCTTGGGATGCGCCGAGGAGCAAAAGGTTCCTTTTGCCACCTTTATGTTGCGAGTAGTGGTAGACTACTGGTGGGAATCGGTAAAGCGTACTCAACCTGCCGAACTGAAGATGTCTTGGGAGAAGTTCCAAGAACTATTCAACGACAAGTACTTTCTTAAAAGTATTCGTCACATGAAAGAGGTAGAGTTCATCAAGTTGGAGCAGAATAATATGATCGTGTCGCAGTACGAAGCCAAGTTTGCCGAGTTGTCCCGGTTTGCTTCTCACTTGGTTGGTAATGAGGAGAGAATGACACGGATGTTTTTAAGAGGTTTGAAACTGGAGACACATCAGTATCTAATTTCTCATAAATTGTGTTTGTATTCAGATGTGGTAAATAGGGCTCAGTTATTGGAGCGCGATAATGAGTCAACCCAACCGAGAGAGAGCAGCCGACAAGTCGATAATACTAGTGGTAGTAGTCATCAAAGCGGTGACAACAAGCATGGAGGGAATCAACATGCCAGAAATGGTAATCACTTCGGTGGTAATCATGGCCATGACAATAAGAGTGGACATTTCAAGAAGAGGAGATTTAACAATGATGGATAGACGTCAGCACCAGCACCTGTTGTTAAGGAAGGAGAACGACCGCCGATTGTATGTTACAAATACGGAGGGGAGGGACACATCAGTCCAAACCGCGTGATGCAGTCCAAAGCATGTTATAATTGTGGAAGAGAAGGTCACCTAGCCCTATTTTATCGTACACCGAAGACATGTCCAGCTGGGGTGGAGGCACAAAAGGCCATCCCTGAAAAGTCAAAGCCGGTAGTTCAAGGGAGAGTGTTTGTCGTGACCTCACAGAAAGCAAGGAACCCGAACGAGGTCATCACGGGTAAGCTTATCATAAACTCTAGTGAAGTCTATACCTTATTTGATACCGGTTCTACCCATTCTTTTATTTCTCCTACTTGCGCTCAACGTTTAAATTTGACTCCGGAGAAGTTGGACTTTGACTTATCTGTTGAAACTCCGCTGGGAGAAACCTTTATTACATCCACTGTGTATAAGTCTTGTTTGATTCAAATTGGTAACCACACGTTACCTGTTGATCTTATTTCCTTAAAAATACTTGCATTTGACATAATTCTAGGGATTGATTGGTTAACTACTCATCATGCTAAAATTGATTGTTTTCATAAGGTTGTTAGCTTTCATATTCCTAACCAACCTATTATGCGAATTCAAGCAACCAAACCATTAAAATCAATCACTGTCATGTCAAGCTATAAAGCTATTCGTTTATTGAAAAATGGATGTCAAGCTTTCTTAGCTCATGTCACAGATTTAAACAAAAATACATCAGATTTGAATAATATTTCTACTGTTAATAAATTTCCTGACGTATTCCCTGAAGAACTTACTGGCCTACCCCCAGAGCGTGAAATTGAATTTTGTATCGACCTTGAACCCGGTACAAAACCCATTTTCAAAGCCCCATATCGAATGACTCCTATTGAACTTCAGGAGTTAAAAACCCAACTACAGGAATTGTTAGATATCAGTTTCATTCGTCCCAGTACGTCTCCTTGGGGTGCTCCTGTTTTATTTGTGAAGAAGAAAGATGGAAGTATGCGACTTTGTATTGATTACCGGGAATTGAACCATGTCTCCATCAAGAATATGTATCTGTTACCTCGCATTGATGAATTGTTTGACCAGTTGCAAGGCGCCAAATTCTTTTCAAAGATCGATCTTCGTTCTGGTTATCATCTGATGAAGGTTAAAACTGAGGATATTCCAAAGACTACCTTCAGAACTCGGTACGGATATTATGAATTCTTAGTCATGTCTTTAGGATTGACTAATGCTCCTGTTGCCTTCATGGACATGATGAACCGGGTATTCAAGGAATATTTGGATCATTTCGTGGTCGTCTTTATTGATGACATCCTCATATATTCCAAAAGCCGTGAAGATCATGAGCAACACTTGAGGCTGATACTTCAAAAACTTCGTGAAAACAAGCTTTATGCCAAGTTGAAGAAATGGGAGTTCTGGCTTGAAGAAGTAGAAGTCCTCGGGCATGTAGTATCAAGTCATGTAATATATGTTGACCCGGCAAAGATTGAAGCAATACAAAGCTGGGAGTAACCTAAATCAGTGACCAAAGTACGTAGCTTTCTCGGCTTAGCTGGTTATTATCGGAGATTCGTAGAAGGGTTTTCTCGAATCGCTACTCCATTAACTCAGCTGACTCGAAAAGATACAAAATTCGGTTGGAGCATAGAATGTGAGAAGAGTTTTCAAGAACTCAAGAGGAGACTCAGTTTAGCACCTGTTCTGACAATACCATCTGGCTCGGAGGGATTTGTCATCTACAGTGTTGCTTCGGGCAAAGGGTTAGGATGTGTTCTCATGCAACATAGGAAATTCATAGCCTATGCCTCATGGCAACTCAAAGAATATGAGAGGAATTATCCTACTCATGATCTAGAGTTGGCAGCTGTCATTTTTGCGCTTAAGATTTGGAGGCATTACCTGTATGGAGAGATGGTGGAGATCTATACGGATCATAAAAGTCTCAAATATTTCTTCATTCAAAAGGAACTCAACATGCGGCAACGACGATTGCTTGAGCTGTTGAAAGATTATGATCATACCATTCAATACCATCCTGGAAAAGTAAACGTAGTAGCTGACGCATTGAGTAGAAGAGCATATGCGGGTACAAGTGCGATATTGTCAACGCAAATGCTCATTTTGTATGACTTGCAAAGGATGGAGATAGAGTTAAAGACTCCAGGGACCCATGTGATGATGGCGAATATACGAGTAGAACTGACTTTAATCGATAAAGTTAAAGTTGCTCAAGCTACAGACCTGGAGCTGATGCGTATGAGGAAGAAAGTACAAGAAGGTTCTATGCCGGAAGCAAGAATCGATGAAGAATGAATACTTCGAGTCAACTCCAGACTTTGTATTCCTAACAACCCTGATTCAAAGAATAAAATCATGATGGAGGCTCACAACACACCGTTTACAATCCATCCTGGGAGTACCAAAATGTATCATGATCTTCGACATACATTTTGGTGGAGCAATATGAAGAGAGAGATCGCGGAGTTTATCTCAAGATGTCTAACTTGTCAACGAGTCAAGGCGGAGCATCAAGTACCAAAAGGTCCATTGCAACCACTTGAAATTCCAGAATAGAAGTGGGAGAACATTACCATGGATTTCGTTATCGGTCTTCCTAGGGTTTCTCAAGGCATAGATGCGATTTGGGTCATTATTGATAGATTGACCAAGTCTGCTCATTTCTTACCGATACGAGAAACTTATACACTTGAACGTCTTGCTAGTATGTACATAAATGAGATTGTAAGATTGCATGGTATGCCAGTATCCATAGTTTATGATCGAGACCCAAGATTCACTTTAAGATTTTGGGTTAGTTTGCAAAAAGCTATGGGCACGAATTTACAATTTACCTCAGCATATCATCCTCATACGGACGGGTAGTCGGCGAGGACTATTCAAACTCTTGAAGATCTATTAAGACTCTGTGTCCTTGACTTCAAGGGAAGTTGGGACAAGTTCTTACCATTGGTGGAGTTTTCCTACAACAACAGTTATCAAGCAAGTATTGGCATGGCTCCATTTGAGGCGTTGTATGTAAGAAAGTGTCGTTCTCCAGTATGCTGGGATGAGGTGGGTGAAGCAATATTGTTTGGACCGGAGTTGGTACGTTTGACTACAGAAAAGATTCAAACGATCCGACAACGTATAAAAACTTCACAAGATCGACAAAAGAGTTATGCTGATCTTCAACGAAAAGACGTGGAATTCGATATTGGAGATCATGTGTTGTTACATGTTGCTCCATGGAAAGGAGTTATGAGATTTGGAAAGAGAGGAATGTTCAATCCTCGATTCATTGGCCCATTTTTAATCCTCGATCGAGTAGGAACTGTGGCCTATAGAGTCGCCTTATCGCCAAGTATGTCTCGTGTTCATAACGTTTTTCACATATCTATATTGCAAAAATATGTGAAAGACCCGAACCACATTATTGAATTAGAACCGGACGAGATAGCGGAAGATTTAACGTATGAAGAGGTATCTGTTAAAATCTTGGATAAGAAGGATCATATTCTGCGCTCCGAGGTTACACCTCAAGTCAAAGTTTTGTGGAAAAACCACGATGTTGAGGAAATGACTTGAGAGTTAGAATCTGAAATAAAGTCAAGGTATCATCACCTCTTCGACATACCAGGTACGCACCCTAGCTTGATTCTGTCCAATTTTTTGTTGTTTGATGTTTGAAATTTTTGTTAAAACATGTTATATAAGGTGTCTAATGATGATCTGGGTTGCTAGATGTTAGATCCATAACATCTAGAGGCTCAGATTTGAAGATTTCAAGAATCTGGAAAAAAAATTCTTGGTGGTCTGACAACGAATGTCAGTGGCCACCAATCGTTCTCTGTTAGATGTTTTTGTTGTTTCAAGCTTTGAATATGTAGTGTAAGAACCCAAATTTTATGAATAAAGAATAATTTTTCTCGAAGTATATTTTTGAATATTATGGTGTGGATTTGATATAATGTTATAGTTGTGGGTATTATTTACAAATTTTGCAAAGTAAGCAAGTGGTTATATAATATTCGATTGGTTGGGGAATATTTGTTTTAACAGGGAATATTCGTACGACGACACAATCAATGGTGGACCCCACAACGGAAGTATTGTCGTAGTTAGAAAACGACAGAATTATCTTTTTTTTTAAAATAACGACGAAAGTGTTACCGTTAAAACTGTTGAACTACCCGGTAGTAAAAGTACAGTAATACGCGTGGTTGCATAGGAGCACACGGTATTGATTATTGATGCTTACGTGAGAAGTCACTCAGTTATACTCAATTATTGCTACAGTAATTGTTACATCATATTATTGATTCAATTATTGTCACAATATCATCTGCATAATATTTTCTATTATTAAATCAATAATTGAGACTACAAAGTTATTCATATTATTATTTGTAATATTGACAATGTCTAGAAGTTCTGTCAAGGAGAGGTTAGATAATCTAATTGCGAGCCAATAGGGAGAAATCATTATCGGAAAGCCCCCTCTTTCCTGGGAACGATCTGGTTGTTAAATATTGTGAATTATAATATTAATGATGAATAAGTTCATGTTGATTAAAGATGAGATTGATATTTCCATTGTGTTGAGATTATTAGTGTTAGTGGAAATCGGCATTTATTTCAATAATAATTGATGTCTGGAGGTTTATTGACCAATCGGGTAATTAATCGGATAAATAAACAATTAATTGCTATTATTTCACATGTTTATAACTATTTGTTCACATGTGTGTACTATTGATTCACATTCTTGTACTATTAGGGGAGTTGGTGCAAGATTGATAATACTTGGATGACTAAGTTAAAAATGGAGGTATAGATGGAGGTATTATACTGTAATTAGTTTTTTCACATGATTATACTATTAAGTCACATGATTGAACTATTGATTCACATTATTTACTATTAGAGGAGGTGGTGCATGTGATAACCCGGGATTTCGAATAATCCTAAATTTGCGAATAATTTTTTTTAATTAATATTAATTATCAATTTTGTGACAAGTATATGCGATACGAGTCTCGAGAAAGTCAATTTGTATATTGACAAATAAATTTTAGAGTAGAGTTGTGCTTAACAGCTTTAGAAACCCTAACCCTAATTTCTGGAAAAGGGATTCGATAGAAAATATAATTAAAATAATTATATTAATGAGTACGTGTTTGTACTGTATAGAATTTTTGATCAATGATTGATCGGATAAGGTTTGAAATTAATAAAACCTAATAAGAGATTAGAAACCCTAATATCAGGATTAGAAACCCTAACGTACCGTTAGAAACCCTAATTGAAAGCCGGGAAACTCTAATTTCATATTCGAGAATCCTAAAACCTTAATTAGGAAACCCTAATCCTAATTGGCAAGCCTTATGTGTGTATTAAACTTAAATATGATTAGCAAATCCTAATTATATTTTAGTATCTTAATTTCTATTTTACAAACCCTAATTATAATTTAAAAAAATTATTTTTCTAATTAAAACTCTAATTCGTGGGTTATAAACCCTAATGACCATTTTGACCTTAATTGCTAAATTAGACCATTTTAATTAGGAATATTAATCCTAATTAGCAAGATTGAATTTTATGATTAGGAAATATTATATAATTATCGAATCCTAATTGTAATTTGGAATTATTAATTTTCTATTTTGGAAATCGAAATTTGAAAATTTTGGAAATTAAATTGCAAACCTAAAGGGTTTAAACCCTAAAGCCTAAAGGGTCCAACCCTTAAACCCTAACCCAAATCTAAACCCTAAGGGTTTATGAAAATGTCAAGAATGCAATTAAATGTATTTATCAAATGTCAAAAATGCCCTTTTTACATTTTAAATGAGCTAACTTGTAAAAATGGCTAAAGCTTTAGTGGTTCACCAACTTAATTGACTTTGTGGCATTGAAATCTCAGCAAAATAACCCCACCAGCCAAAAATATCTGATCTTACTTGCATTTAAGTGATTATATATAGATTCAAGAGAGAGAAAATCACAAAACTTGGTCATTTGTCCAACCTAGCTCTCACCAACTCTCTCTCTCTCTCCTAGCATCCAAAATTCTTAAGTGAATCAGTCATATATTAATCCTCTAAAACATCTAGATCGGATTGGTAGAGCCAATATCAAAGCATCCTCAAGAAAAGGTATAAAGCAAAATTATTTTTTGATCTTTGTTGCTAAGAAAAAGTTTCTGTTTAAGTGTTTAAATCAGTGCTAGAGGATGTTATATGATGATCTATGTTGATATAACATAGATCTATAGTATCAAAATGCTTTAAAATCAAGTTTTTCCAAAACTGTCAAGAACACAATTTGTGGTCTGACAAGCTAATGTCAGGCCCCACAGATTCGTGTGTGTTAATGATTTTTGTTGTTTTATGTGTTGGATCTATAGCCTGGTATGATGTCTTTCATCTTTAAGTGGTATTATATCCATCAGACGTCTAGATTTGTTGTTATTCATGGTCAAATAGGGTTGACTGAGCATTACCAGTCACTTTCTGGGTAACCCAGAAAGTGTAAAACATGGTCTAACAAGTTTTTTTAAAGTCCAGATCTGACATTTATGTTAATGTTTTGATGATATGTGGTTGTTAGGTTGTAGCTTGTTGTGTGGACTCTAGATCCCTAGCCTTATAACTCTTAAACACTTCATATCTAGATTGTATAGAGTGGTCAAAGTGGCCTGCTCGGTCATTTTAGCAGTTTTCTGGAATTTCCAGAAAACCGGATGAACAGCCTTCTGGCAGACTTTGACCGAGCTGGATCTGGCGATGTTAATGTTGTTTGATTGATTTGTTGTTAAGTTTATGTTCTATGACATGTTTACTACAGATTTAAACCATAATACGACTCAATAGTTTACCAGAATACTAAGTTAATCTAGTCTCAAAATTGAACCTCGAAGCTGCTGGGTTTCTAGGTTGCCCAGAAAACCTAGAAGTTGTCTGACAGCGACTTTGAGAGATCTAATCTCCTTATATGTTTGTGTTATGAGCTAGATGATGGTTTATTGTTGTAGTGTTACATGTTCCCTACATGATCAGTGTCTACGTTAGCTCAGAACAAGAATATACAGAGAATTGCAGCCGGTCAAACAAGGACCCTTAAACACTGACTGTCAGTGTTCTTGAGCACCAAGAACACCAACAGCGATGGTTACTGTCGCTAAAGACCAACAGCGACGGTTTTATTTATTTTAATTTCTGAATATTCTGAAAATGATTTAAAAATAGAAATAAATTCTAAAAATTACCAAAAATGGTTTTAAAAATTATTTTAAATTATGAAAAATAATTTCTGACCAATTGGAATATTTTTCTTTAATATTTATAATTATTTAAATATTAAAAGTATTTTATTTATTTAATTAGTGTATTAAATAAATTAGAGAAAAATGATTTTAATTATATAAACATTATATTAAATAAGAATAATGTATTTAAAAATATTTTGAGTTATAAAATGTAACTTTTAATATTTTTGGAGAATTTGCATTAATAATTTAATATTAATGATATTAGATTTATTTAATTACTAAATTAAATAAATAAGTTAGAAATGATTTTAATGATTTAAAAATTATTTTAAATGAAAATAAAGTGTTAGAAAATATTTTGAATTATAAATTATATATTTTAATATTTTTAGAGAATTCTCATTAATAAATTAATATTAATGATATTAGATTTATTTAATTATTGTTGACGTCGGGATTTTTGGATGTCCCTTTCCGTTACTTATTCTTTAGTGTTCTGATTTTAGGTGAGATTTGTTTAAAAAAACAAGTGAAAAACGTCCGACATGTATAATGTCGACGATTGGACTGTAAGAGTCGCCAGTTGGTTTTTTAAATGGTTGTACCAACACAACCGAGAAAAGATTTGCACATTGACCCAGTGATGTGACACTGCTATATGGGTCGGTGAAACCGAGATTCATTTAGGGTCCGAGAACTTGGTTATGCGGGGGCAAGGTGTTAGGCACCCCCCGACATCCGTGTTACCACGGTGACCGCCTCTTTTCAAGAAACTATTATCTGAATGTGTGTGTGTAAGTCAATGTGCTATTATTTGAAAGTGGTACGAGGCCTCGTTCGCACCTATATACACAGGGTTTGAATTTATGTAAAAATTCAGTTTTAGCAAGATATGGCAGTGATGTTTTATAAATGAGGTTTTTTCAAACCCTGATGCTCAATAGTAATTGAGGCCTTTTGCACTCCCATTTTATTAAATGCGCGGCTTGGTTGATATTATTTAACAGATACGAAGCATCCGTACAAAAATAATGCCGACTTCCTTGTGGGTATGTAAACCATCTGATGAAATTCAGACACCGTAAAATAATTTACAAGCTGCTTACAGCTGAAAATGTCCATCACGGGAACCGAATCTAGATTCAATGGAATGAATCTGTGATCACATGATTCATAGGCTCACATGATACCGCAATTTGTATGAAAGCAGTAAGCAGGTATAGATATAAAGCTGATATATATATATATATATATATATATATATATATATATATATATATATATATATATATATATACAGACATGATCACCAACCACGAATCAGCTCCATGGGGGATCAGAAATGTAAATAAAGCTGTTAAAAGCTATCAACCGCCACGGAGGAAACTCCAGGCGGGACAAAACGTAGATAAAACTGTACAAAGCGATCAACTGCCACGAAGGAAGCTCCAGGCAGGACGAAAATAAATAAATAAATATATATATATATATATATATATATATATATATATATATATAAAAGCAAGTATATATGTTGACTAACATTATCGAGTTATGCCTCGATTGAGCCTAGATTTCGGTCTGGTGCGTTTACTCGCTTATATATATATATATATATACAGACTGGAATGAAACCACAGACCGAAGTCCGGGCAAAAACAAGCAACACGACTCTCAACGTGTAGAAGGGTGTGCAAAGATGAAGAGAAAGACTCTAAAGTGTGTGAGAAGGCTTACAGCTGACTGCTAAAAAAAGCTTCTATATCCTTAGGGTAGATAAACACTGGCTTTTGTGGGTACAAAAGGGGCTGTATATGAGCTCACAGGTGTTTAAAGTGGGAAAATACACTGTATGGCGAGTGTGGAACAAGTTCTGCAGGGTTTCCCCGTCGTTTTCTCTTAGAAAATTAGCACCCCAAGCCCTCTATTTATAGACCAAAGGTGCCGCAGGTGTACCTGCGGCTGAGCCGCAGGTGTATCAGAGGCGGGTCGGGTCGGCCCAGTTTGGTCAGGTCGGGTCGTCTCGAAGTACATGCACGCGGGCACTGTAATGTCTACTCAGTTTCTCAGAAGTGCAATCCACGCATCCGTTTGAGGTATACATGACCTATTTCAGACCGCCGTTGTCGAGAGTTTGTACGATGGCATGGGATTGGAGTTTGTATGAAGTCTTTGAAGATGAGACGGTGCCCTCCAGTCTTCAAGCCTCAACTTTCATCCGTTACCCCACACAATAGTCACTCGGGATTGATTAGCCTTGTGGGACGTTGTTGCGTAGAGGCGTTGAGACGACGTGGCGTGGCATCGTTTTGGTCAGATAACGATGTTTCCCCTCGTCGGTGTTATTGCCGAGTTGGGCCGATAAAGCAGACGTTGCTCAGCTTCGTTGGGATTGTACTGCTGTAATTGGTTGAAGGTCCTCATTGTCATCCTTGAGGTGTGTCTGCCTTCCCGATGTCATCGCTGGGCTTATATAGTGTATCTCGTTGTGAGCGCCGAGATTGAAGTTAGTCGCACTTGTAACAAGCATTTTCGGGGTTATTACTGAAATTGTATTCCTTGGGGCTATCACCAAGATTGGAGGCTATTCCCATGTTTAGGGCTGAGACTGGATATCTCAGGGTTATTTCTGAGATTAATCGGTCTTCTCCAGTGTGTGTTCCGGTATTGATCTGCATGCCTCACGGTTCTCCGAGATTGGAATGATTACTCCCAGATTGCGATCCGGGGTTGATGTTGAACTTCCGGTAGTATCCGGTATGGATCTGGACTGTCTTTCAGGGTTCTCTCATAAAAGACGAATCTAAATTGTCTTTCAGGGTTCTCTCTTAAAAGATGACTCTGTCCTGCTGCAACGTTGGTAATAGTAGTATAGAAAATTTCGAGTGTCTACAGATGCCCCTCTTTATCATACTAATGCATGGCGATGCATGGGTAGGATAAAGAATTCTAGACACTTAAAATGTAACAAGATTAACATGGTACTATGGATTGCAACATGATGCAGATGTATGATGCATGTGTACGGGGTTGTAACCCAACACGTTAGGGACGAATGCTGGCTCCCTGTTGCTTCAACTGGGGACTGGCAATGATGATCAGATTTGATGTGTAATCTGAATATTTTAGGATGTTGATGTTGGAGTTATCACCAACTTCCTGGATAATGACTTAATCTTGAAGAAGTACCTCTTATGTGCAAGAGATCTGTGGGGATAAAGCTTGATCTGTTGTGTATAACATATTCCATCATCAATCCACCGTGATGACAATCTCCTGGTTTGTATCGTCAGGACATGTCAGGGTTCTGTTGGGTTTACTGCCAACAGCAAATGCTGTCAGGGATGCCTGACCTTTGTTGACGTGTATTTCACCGACATGTGAATCAATGGATGAATTCCCTGTGGGGAACATTGTCAAGGCTACTTGACTTCCGCTGTCGTGTGGATCAACGGAGCATTGCATTGTGACCCCCGCCGGGGAATATGAGCAGTTGGGTGTGAAGAACTTCGAATAACTCTAGAGCTCTGATAGGTTTAATCCTCTATCGGCTGTAATAATGTCAAGGCTACTTGACCTTCATTGATATGTGTGTCAACAACTTGAATTTATGTGGTAATCCCTTGTCGTGACTTCACGTTGTAACCCCCTCGGGGATCTACTGGGGATGTATGCATTAATCTAACAAATGTGTATGCTCTGATGGGTTTACTTGCCATCGGCTGAGATAATGTCAAGGCTGCTTGACCTTCATTGATTTGTGTTTCAACGGATGAACACGCGTTGTAACCCCCACCGGGGACCTACGTTGTAACCCTCGTCGGGGACTGACATTGGGTAACGACCCAGAGCTAGCGGCATCGGACCTGTATAAGGTATTGCCGTATGTGATTAGTGACAACTGGGATTATTGGTAGGGTATACCTTGTGTTCGAGTGACTACCAATGAGCGATGTACAGATTCAAAGTATCATCGGAGATGACCAAGATTTTATGCAGTTTTGCTCAATCGCGTGGCGTTTTTATTCCCGATTTGACCTTTCTAGTCCGTGAGAACTCTGTTTCAACTCGAACTAGACCGAGTCGGAGGGGTGGGACCCTCATAGAAGAGCCACAGGTACACCTGCTGCAGCCGCAGGTGAGGCTGCGGCCAGGCGTGGATGATAAATCCAACAGGCTTCACTTCACAAGTCACTTTCAACTTGTTTCGCTTAGAGAAAACTGCCAGCCATCTTCAGATCTGCTACGTTTGGGCTGCTTTCTGCAAATTTTGTCACCGTACAAGTGTTCTACACTATCTTGGTAACATATGCCTGTATTTTCTCTCATTTTTGTCCGTTAGATTGTGAGTTATCGCACGAAATGCATCTAAACACATAGTAGTGATTATGTATGCACAAATAACTTGATAAGAAATATTCAACATAGTAAATGTTAGTATTAAACCATGCTAAACATAATGATGTGAAAAAATTTGACTTTTGAGACAGTAAAATTGGCACCTTTTTCTGCTATTTTTTGTCCTATTTGAGGTCCAATGAGCAAAAGGTAAAAAGGCAAAATACTCCTAGCATTGAGGTTGGCCTTATGCATGATGTTTTTGATTTTTAATGCATATATTATGTATATAACTTTGGGGAAGGTGTGCTACTGAATGGCCACCTAGACATGCCTATGTGCATGTGGATAGTCCTATTTTCAAAGGGGACTATGGCAAAAATTTTCCAAAATGTAGGCATTGGGCAATCATGCATTTTAACTCTATTGTGTTAAAGTAAATGCATGCATATCATAAATGCATTATAGAAAGCTCCAGGTAAGGAAATACCACACCCTTTCTGAGGTGATTTGGAGACTTGTTGTCTAGATATTATGGATCCAGATCAGCCGAGCAGTTCCTATAGGACCACTTCTGGCGTACGGCGGAGGGCTTCTAAAGTGCCTCGTCCCCATTCTATCAAATAGCCTCGTCGGTTGGTGGAGGCCGTGATACATCCTGTCCAGGTAGATGTTCCAGACGTTGAGGACGAGGAGGCAGATATGGAGGATCCCGCTCCTGCTACACATGTCCCTCGCAGGGAGCTTTCGAGCATCCAAGTGGTGAACCCGGAGTTGCTGGGTGATTTGGGCAGACATCCCTCGATGTACTTACATGCTAACGAGGTATGGTGTTAGACTTTGCTTTTCCTTCTCTCCCATTGATGAGGATTTAAAGGGTTCTGATGTAGATCTACATTTCATGTAGGTTCCTGGTTTTACACAGCCTCGAGGGAACTGGTTTAGCATTCACTCCATGTACCAGGCCCTTCATCCTGACTATAGAGCGATAGTGCATGAGTGGGGATTTGGGGCATTCTTCTCCATCCTTCCCCGTAGCTATCCTTGGGGTTATCTCAGGGCTTTGTCTGAGTGGTGGTTTCACCAGACTCAGTCACTCCACTTGCTGGATTGCAAAGTGATGATGACGCCTATGGATTGGCGATTTATCATAGGCGTGGAGTTTGGAGGGGAGCCAGTGCCTTGCGTGGCGAATATTACCCCTACTGCCGTTAGATCCTTATTGAGAGTTCTGGCGTCAGCGCTCAAAGGCAGAACCATCCGTTCAGGTCCTTTGAGCATAGATACTGTGAGCGGGCTATTGAGTGAGCCTATGTCTGATGATGTCAGAATCAGGGATCGCGTTCTGCGGCGATTGTTCCTGATGATCATTCGAGGCTGCTTCATAGCAGATAACTCTTCCACGGTATCTTTTGCTTTGGCCAGCGCTACGCGTGACGTGGACCGTATTGGAGAGTACGATTGGGGCTTTTACACCTTTACCTATTTCTTCCGGGGCATGCGTATGCGCTCACAGGGTTTGACCGAGGCTTGGCTAGGATTTTACCCATTTCTGCTGGTGAGTATTTCTCTTGTCTTTCCCATTTATAGGTTTAAGAGTGTTTACTGATAGCATATGTTTTGCCATTGTGTTGGCAGTTATGGGCCTATGAGAGGCTCCCATGTTTACGTCCCGTGAGTGTGTTAGGTTTAGACACCTAACCATGAGGACGAAGATGGCACTATTCTATTTTGCCAGAGGTCCCTATAGAGGAGGGTTTCACTCATTGTCGTATGCAGCTGGAGTTGCTGGCGTGCGACACCATCACATGGCTTCCCTATTCTGGGGAACACCTGACAGTGGGTTTTGAGGATGGATACCCGACTGGAGTCAAGTATTTTATTTCCACCAGGAGAGTTCCACTCTTCATAGATGGTGGCTGGGAGCTCTATCTAGGAGAGCGTGCTATCAGGAGCACCACAGGGGAGATTTGTATACCGATCTTGCCTCCTACCAGGCATCACCGGCCTGTATCACAGTCACCCGCCAGTGAGATCCCATTGTTGGGGGTTGACGGTTTTGATTTATCCGAGGGTTCATGTACTCTGGAGATATTCTAGTGTTAGTGGCTTCCTCGCACTATTAGAGCCCAGTCTCGCGCCACACAGTTTATGGGGGACATGGTTCCTGGATCATTGATGATGACGGATTGGGTATCTTGTGTCTGAGCTCCGACTCATTTGACCCAGATTGATGACTTGACCCGTTAGTTAGATCGGGCACATATATTTATCTGGCAATTGGGCAGAGATCCAGCAGAGGCGAGTCATTTGTTCCTTCCAGCTCAGGAGCTGGCCCCTCAGACAACCCATTCGATTTTGCCGGCGCAGATCCTCCCCTTTATAGGCCTAACATCCTTGTTAATAGAGATCTAGTAATACATCAGGTGGACAGGATTGATGATGTGGACATCGACACCGTTGTCTTTTTCTGATGTATTCTCGTTATATCTTTTGATAGGCCTCTGCTAGATATTGGGTGGATGTGCCCCATTCTCGCTATATCTTTTGATAGGCCTCTGTTAGTAGTAGGGCGTTTATGCCCCATTTCCCTGTATTTGTAGTTGTACCGAGCTGATGTATTAGATGATGATATACTTAGGAATGTATGCACAGTTTTTCCATTTCCTATATCATATTGTCATCCATTATCTGCTATGCATGTATCATGTTATGCATATGTATATATGTCCAGAGATATTCGGCATTGACCCCTGGATGGTCTTATGACACGGCCAGCACAGATGTCTTCTTCGACAGTTAGCCGTATAGATCATACCCCTCCGTCATTGGTGGTATCAGGTATGCGATCGTGGTACGATAGTATGTCACCACTAGATAGGGTGGCTATAGATCTGTTACTGCAGCATACCATGACTCTTTTGGTATTTCAGGTTCCTGCAGGATTTGTAGATGGGATGCTGAATCATTGGCGGCCTGATAGGCAGGTATTCTGTTTTGGCACCCATGAGTTGACTCCTACTCTGGAGGAGTATGCACGTTTGACGATGCTGCCCCTAGACAGACCTTGCGTGCATTTGGCTCTGGGAGACATGAGTAGACGATTCATGACTCTCACAGGATTGAGGCGCAGAGTAGTGCAGGATGAGCTGACATCTGGTCATGTGATCTCTCAGCGTTTTCTGTACGATAGATTTGGCACAGAGGACAGTTACTCACGACATTCCGGGGATTTCACCGTGTCGAAGGATCATTGGCATCTAGCCAGAGTTGACGTACTGATGCTATGTGTACTGTCATATGTGTACATACCACGGTATATGGATGAGATAGATATAGGCGTTATCATGGCCGTGAGAGCTCTTTAGGAGGGTCGTACCATTATACCTATGATCTTAGCAGAGACCCTGCGGTCGGCATCATATTGTTGTATGTATCTTACAGGAGTGTTCACTGGGAGCTCGGTCCTTCTGTATGTGTGGTTCATGTCACACTTGAGACCGATTGGTACCCTTAGACGGCATGGATATTGGTTTACCCATGAGGTAGCTATGTCTTACTCCTTTCAGCCATTGGAGCGTACAGATGCTCAGTCCTGGTCTGCATTTTTGGCAGACATCAGAGATCCATTTATCATATTGTTGTGCTCGGGGCTTTGCTCACCATACAGCTTCATTACACATGCTCCGGACATGGATTTCCTCCCTCTGGCTAGCTTGAGGGGTATGACTACTTATCACCCATTAGCCGTGATGTCGCAGTTCGACCAGTTCTAGGATTTTCATCCTTTCACAAGGGCGACAGGTCAGCGTTCAGCTGCTCGATACCTCTCAACAGAGGACCGATCTCGGGTATACGCTTGTTGGGACCATCGTGAGATAGCTGCTTTTTCACTGAGCAGTCTAGGTTATTCCACAGAGTATTCCGCCTGGATAGAGACAGAGGTTTTATCGGCTGCAGCGGTATTTGCAGTACCGGATAGTGACACAGAGGGTGTGGAGCCTGTAGAGGACATGGATACCCATTTCGAGGAGGAGCCCGCTGCTGGGTTGCCAGCATTTCTTCCAGATTCTCCCAATACTAGTACTTTCGTGATTCAGCACTCAACACATTATTTGGAGCAGAGTCTTCAGCTGATGACCTTTGAGAGAGATCAGGTTTGATCTATGACGTCGACTGCTCTGGATAGTAGGGACGCCACCCTATTAAGGAGAGACGAGGCATTGGCTCATAGAGATGCCGCTATTATTGAGCGGGATGAGGTCAGGTTAGCCATGGACGCAGCGGTAGTTAAGCGGGATAGTGTTATATCTGCCCGGGATGTAGCCGTCACAGATAGTACTGCAGCGAGGTCCCTTACCACTGGTATGATCACAGAGATGAGCACTTACATTGATGAGCATATGGTCATCATGCAGACGACTTCTGATCGAGTGGGTCGAGTGGATACTCTCATGCAGGAGACCATAGCTTTACCTCCTTCTTCTGAGAGGGACACCATGTTGGGCTTGTTAGCTCGTATATACTCGGACCCATAGATGAGCTTGTATTTACCTGCACAGACTAGCTTAGCCATTTTGTCATGTACAGCTTACCTTGCATATATCAAACAGCATTATATATATGATAGGGAAATATATTTTTGGATCACTTCCCTTTTAGATATGCCTTGCTATTTGCTTGATATTTTTCCTGTTGTTTCAGGACTTGTGATCTTGATGTATTCTGAATTCTTCCTGGAAGGATGGACATTGAGTTGTCTCTGGATAGTTCAGAATGGATCATTGATCTGTATGTATCCCTACAATCTTTGGTGTCTTGGGACTGGTTTCTAGATGGAAATGTGGAGAGGAGTATGGCTTTCCTCTCTGAGATTGGCTGCACCACAGATGGTCGCCGGCACTTCTATTCAGGAGAAGCCTAGTTAATTCCACCTCTTATGGTTTGGCATTACTCTTCAAGGTATGACCGCAGCTTAGATGGTCGCCGAATCTCCTATTTTGGAGGAGTTCCGATAATCTCATCCCTTTGGTCTGAAGCCAATGAAATGTAGTGGATTGAAGGATGATCCCAGTACTAGTTGACAATGATTTATGTTTTGGTAGGGGTGAGACCGCACCATAAATGGCTGCCTACGTACTCCTATTGAAGAGGAGATCAGGTCTGCGTAGGTCGAACCTTGTGTAAGAGGTTCAACGCTGTAGATGGAAGAAATGGTGTAGGAATATTTTTGTTATTTTTTGTTTTTATGAGAAGAAGAGGGTAGGAATATTTTTGTTGTTTTTGTTTTATTGCGACCGGGCCATATGAAATGGTTGCCTACGTACTCCTATTAAAGAGGAGATCAGGTCGACGTAGTTCACCCATCAGGGTGAGAAGAGAAAGCGTAATCCCATGTGCAGGTCAAAATGCGGGGAGGAGAAAGTTTAATCCTAAGTTGAGGATAAACTGC
The DNA here is from genome assembly GCA_016801055.1 of Panax notoginseng. Taxonomy (NCBI): domain Eukaryota; kingdom Viridiplantae; phylum Streptophyta; class Magnoliopsida; order Apiales; family Araliaceae; genus Panax; species Panax notoginseng. The sequence continues at coordinate 66,627,798 of CM029023.1, forward strand.
AGGGGGAAAAGTTTGATCCCAGGTATGGGTAGCCAACTGTAAACGTAAGAGGTTCGATCCACGGTGGGATGACCTAAGTGATATGAGCTCAAAAGAAAGAAAGGCTACTAGCTTGAAAGGTATGTTTCCCTGAGGGGCAAAGTGTAGAAAAGTTATATGTGGAAAAGGGTTAAAGAACCGGAATGACTGGTGGCCTGATGATTATGCACCAGGGTGTTTGCTTAATGGTAACTTCAGACATAATACCGTTTCACGGTGTCCGAGTTGATAAGTTGTAGAAATTCATCGCCGTCCATTTCTTGAAATCTGAGAGCGCCTCCTGTCAATACTTCCTTGACAGTAAATGGGCCTTCCAAGTTAGGAGCGAATTTTCCTTCAAAACCAAGTCATGTTGTTTGAATTGCCGTAGCTGGACTTTTTTGTTGTAGGATCTGGCGATCCTTTGCTGATATAATTGACCATGAAAGATAGCCGCGGTTCACCTTTCGTCTATTAGAGACAATTGGTGATACCTGTCTTGTACCCATTGGTCTTCATCCAACTGAGCGTCTATCAATTCTCTGAGGGATTCCATCTCAACTTCTATGGGGAGCACTGCTTCCATCCCATAGGTTAAGGCATAGGGGGTTTCCCCAGTGGACGTACGCATGGAGGTTCTGTACGCTAACAGAGTCAGAGGTAATATGTCAGGCCAATCTCTATGGTTGGAGGACATCTTTTGCATAATCTTCTTGATGTTTTTGTTAGCTGCTTCAACAGCACCATTCATCTTAGGACGATAGATGACAGAGTTGAGATGTTTGATGTGGAATTTACTACATAATTCCTCCATCATTTTGTTGTTGAGGTTCTTGGCATTGTCAGAAACAATCACCTCTAGTTGTCCATATCGACAAACAATATTATTTCTGATGAAGGCAATGATGACTTCTTTAGTGACCCTAGGGAAGGAGGCTGCTTCTACCCACTTGGTGAAGTAGTCGATTATGGTGAAGATAAATCGATAACCATTAGTGGCTTTGGGCTCGATGGTCCCGATAACGTCCATTCCCCACATTGAGGAGGGCCAAGGTGAACTCATATTGTGGAGTTCCCCGTGGAGGGGCGTGTATAGCATTCCCATGAATCTGGCACTGATAGCATCTCTTGACATAGTCATGGCAATCAGCTTTGAGAGATAGCCAATAATGTCCCGTCCTAAGGACTTTCTTGATAAGGAGAGGGCCACTCATGTGTGAACCACAGACTCCACCATGGATTTCATCCATGAGCCTTTGGGCTTGATCTTTGTCTAAACACCTGAGGAGACCTAGTCCTGCATCTCTTTTGTAGAGTGCATCTCCACTCAGGTAAAATTTCATTGCAAGTCGATGGATCCACCTTTTCTCAGTCGGGCTCGCCTCAGCGGGTGTAGATCCATCTCGCAGATACTCCTTGATATGCTGATACCAAGGATGTTGGATGGGAGGTATCTCATCCGATACTTCTCCAACGTAATTCCCGTAGGTTGGGGCCTTGTTCAGGGAAATGGTGACGCTTGGCAGGTGTTCCTTATCTGATATGCGAATTAAGGAGGCCAAAGTTGCTAACGCGTCCGTGAAATCATTCCTATTACGAGGAACATGTAGAAAGGAGATTTCTTCGAACTCAAAAGCCATCTTTAAAACCTACCGATGGTAAGGCAACAAGCGTAGTTCCTTAGTTTGATAGATTCCGGTGGATTGTCTGATTACCAACTCTGAATCTCCAAGGACAGTTAACCGTCTGATACCCATTGAATGGGCAAGTTTTAGCCCCATGAGATAGCCTTCATACTCATCTGTATTATTAGTGCTGTCAAACTGTAATTTGACGGCGAAGGGATACTGCTCCCCCGTATCAGATACTAGAATTGCTCCAGCTCCAGAACCTTCCATATTAACAGCTCCATCAAAATACATCGTCCAAGATTGGCGCATATCGTACTGATGGTGTTGCTGCACTGTCATTACTCCTTCATCAGGGAAATATGTTTCTAAGGGTTTGAAATCCCCTGAAGGAGCGGCGGCCAGTTGATCCGCGATTCCTTGACCTTTGATGGACTTTTGAGTCACATATACGATGTCAAATTGTTGTAGGATCAACTGCCATATGGACAGTCGACAATTTAACATGGGTTTATTAAACACGTATTTGAGAGGATCCACGCAGGATATGAGATGGGTTGTGTGACCATGGAGATAATGTTGTAACCTCATGGAAGCCCATGCTAAAGCACAACACGTTTTTTTGATCAGAGTGTACTTGTGTTCATTGCTGCTGAACCTTTTACTGAGGTAATAGATAGCTCGTTCTAGGCCTATATCGTCCTTCTGACCCAACATGCAGCCCATAGCATTGTCACTTATTGACATGTACATGAACAGGGGAACATCGTCCCTGGGTGGTACCAAGACGGGAGCTTTGACTAGCTGTTTCTTGATTGTAAGGAAGGCATTCTGGCACTCATCATTCCATTTCATGGAGGAGTTCTTCCTTAATAGCTTAAAGATTGGCTCACAGGTTGCTGTGAGTTGAGAGATAAACCTACTGATGAAGTTGATTCTTCCCAAAAATCCCTGTATTTCCTTCTCTGTATGAGGAATGGGCATTTCCGTGATGGCTTGGATTTTGGCAGGATCTAGCTCAATCCCTTTGTGGCTGACTAGAAATCCTAGCAACTTGCCTAATTTAACACCAAAGGCGCATTTAGCTGGATTCAACTTCAAGTTATACTTACGCAACCTGTTAAACAACTTTTCAAGATGGTCTATATGGTCATCCTCCTTCTGGGACTTGACAATGATGTCATCCACATAGATCTCAATCTCTTTATTCATTAAGTCATGGAAAAGGGCCATCATAGCTCGTTGATAGGTAGCTCTGGCATTAATGAGGCCGAATGACAACCGTCTATAGCAAAAAGTTCCCCAAGGAGTGATGGAAGCAGTTTTCTCACGATCTTCCTCAGCAACCATGATCTGATGGTATCCCGCAAAGCAATCAGCAAAGGAGTACATGTCGTATTGCACAGTATTTTCAATGAGAATGTGGATAAATGGCACGGGAAAGCTGTCTTTTAAGCAAGCTTTGTTCAAGTCCCGATAATCCACATAGACTCGCACCTTCCCTCCAAGTTTAGGTACGGGCACGATATTGGATATCCACTCAGAATATGTAGATACCATGATGATACCAGCTTGAAATTGTTTCACAATTTCTTCTTTCACTTTTAAGCTCCACTCAGGTTTCAATCGCCTGAGTTTCTGCTTGACTGGCTTAAATCCCTCTTTAATGGGAAGGTGATGAAGGACAATGTCAGTGGACAAACCCACCATGTCTTCATGAGACCATGCAAACACATCCTGGAATCGGGTTAATAGTGTAACCATGTCATTCCGTTGGTTTAGGGTAAGGTCGGAACCAATCTTGATTAACTTAGGGCTTTCTAAGGTTCCGAGATTGAAAGAAGTGGTTTGATCAAGGTTGAGTTTGGGTTTGTCTTTGACTCATTCTTGAATTTTTGGAGGCACCTCAATGTTATCCAGTGTATCCATCAAGGCTGAATTCATCTGTACATCAAAGGTATAATCCATGTGTAGGAGAGGCATCATATCTGCAAGTACAGGCACATCTAAATTCAGAGTCCTTAAACAAAATATGCTTTCACTTAGTATATATGAAATGTGTTTGATCATACACAGTGTTAGCATATACGGACAAAATAAACTACTAGTACTGTAAAGAAACGTAAGCAGTTATTATATCTATAGGGCAGAAAAAGTTTTTGCCCGCTTTACCCTTGACGACCAATGTAAGGAATGTTGTTCCAATTGGCAAGAGCAATGTCTGGGTGAACCGCAGTGATGGATGGATTGTCATCATCCTCCCTGTCCTGAATGATGGCCATTATGTCTGGACAATCATCGTCTGGGGTGTATCGGTTAGTATGTTCATCATGAACAATGATGCGCATGCTCGACATTATTCGGACAACGTTCTCCTTGATTCTCCGCTCCTCTTCTTTAATTGCGGGATCTGGAGTAACTATTTTCTTCTCCTCCACCGGTTTCGGCTGAGGAAATAACATAGCCATGACATTGGCTGGCACCTTTACTGGAGGTTGTGCGGACTCAGAGCTTGAAGGCAAAGATAAACGCTGCATGGCTGAGGCTGAAGGAACCTACGGATGTTTATGAGGGATCATGTGACTAGAGCTGGCAGAATAGCCTAGTCCAGCTGTTCCAGTTTGATTGGTTAAGCGAATAGGGTACTTGATACCCTAGCAATCTTTACCCAACCCTTGTCCTGGCTTATGACCGAATGCCATCATTTCTTGAGTAGCCGACATTACTTCGGCAGAAATCTTGGGTTCAGGAAATGGCATTCCAATAGCATGGTATTGGGTATTGCTTATTTCCAGAGCATGAAAGCTAACTAGTTCATCATCAGTGTTTGCATTGATCAACGGCATGTCTCCATGTTGAGGAATTTCTGGTTCAGCGTTGACTGTAACCAAGCTATTGTTGATGATGTATTTCAATTGTTGGTGAAGATTGGAGGGGACTGCCCCAGCCATATGAATCCATTGTCGTTCCAAGAGCTGGGTGTACCCCGACTCTATCTTGAGCACATGGAAAGATATGCAGAATGTGTGAGGACCAATTTTGACTGGTAGCTCAATTACTCCGACCGAGTTACGGAGGGATCCATCAAATGCTTTGATGATAGTATGGCTACTCCGAATTCGATTGAGATTGATATTCATCTTCACCAAGGTAGCATATGGGTAGACATTTAGGGAGGACCCTCCATCTATTAAAATGCCAGTAACCATATATTCGGAGGACAAGACAGCAATGTGCAATGGTTTGCAATGACCGGTCCCTTCGGATGGTATGTCGTCATCAGTGAAGGATAACACATTGTGGTTGAAAATGTGATCAACCAGATGTTGAAACTTTTCCGTGTCAACTGATGTAGGGAGATAGGCTTCTTCCAAAACCTTTAACAAGATCTTCCGGTGATTCTCGGAAGTTAGGACCAAGTCCAGAATTGATATCTATTGTGGAGCTTCTTTCAAGCTTAAAACCACCGTAGCTTCGTTATGACCCATAGTGCAGAGGAATTTTTCAATCTTTTTCATGGGTATTTTCCCCTTTGATTTGATGGTAAGCTTCATCACCCATTGTGGAAGATACAGTGGATTTTCCTTCGACACTGCAGCAGTTGTATGTGAGGTGGATCCTTCACCTTCTCCATAATTCCATGGAACTTGGTGCAAGCTAATAATAGGATATTGTGCTCTGCAAGGTACGTTGATTGGCTCGGGAGCTGCCACTTTCAAAGGATTATTGCTTCCTTTGAGTTGAATTATTGGCATGACGAGTGATTGATCAGCTTCAGTAGATATGATGGCTACCACACTCTTCTATTTAGTGGGACATGCATTTTTTCTTGTACCTAACACAATATCGTCATCTGCCAGACGCAGTACGCCACTGTCAATTAAATTTTGAATAAGGTGGCGGAGTGCCCAGCATTCTTCTGTGTTGTGACCACGAGACTGGGAGTGATATTGACATATTCCCTTAGAGTTGTACCGTTCAGAACAGGGGTTGATTGGAGGTCGAAGGGAACTGATCCTTCCTTCATTGATTAACATATGAAGTATTTCCTCCATAGGTTGACCCAAATAGCTGAATTCCCTCTTGTTGGCGAAATCCCGACGGGCTTTAACATTTGCTCTCTTCGTCACTTTATCTTCTAGCATTTCATTTTCTGAAAGGGACAAGGGAATATTCATAACAATAGGCAGGAGACTGGCATGCTCCTGGCTGACTAGCTGGCGAGTTACTTGATGCTGGTAAGTCACCAGTTCCGCCAATTGTTCAATTTGTTGGCATAGAGCTTTCATTTTTCGTTCCATTGTGAACTGGAACTTGGCATAATCCCATCTGTCATCACCGTTTTTGATGGTTTGGGAAGAATCACAGCTAAAATTGGAACTCTGTCCACTGCTCCAATTAATCATGTTAACTTCTTATTCTTTGTGCTGATGAAGAGGGTTATCTTGTACATGAGGTTGATCGGGTTTGGTGACTACGATCTCCCCGTTGTCTATCAGGTCCTGGATTTTGTGTTTCAAGGCCCAACAATCTTGAGTATTATGTCTAGGTGCCCCGGCATGATAAGCACATTTCCTAGCAGCATTAAAACCTCTTCCGTTAGGGCTGGCTGGTGGAAGCAGATGCGTAATCTTCTTTTGTGTTGTCAGAAGATTAAGAATATTCTCGAGGGTATCCCCTAAGGGTGTGAACACTCGAGGGCGTTTGGCTTCTCCACCTTTTGGTATTTGAGGGTTCACAGGTTGTGATTGAAAGGGAGTGTAGTTTCTCCTTTGAATAGGCATATTTTGATTGCCTTTCTGACCCTGTAGTATTAGGGAGACATCTTCCTCTTTCTTTTTATGGACCTTTCGAGAGTTGTTACCATAATTTTCAGACTGGATGTGATCAGCAACAACCTTGAGTGCAGATAGGTCTTGAAGTTTTCCCGACTTCAATCCCATTTCAGCCATCTCTCAATGCTTGACCATTTTAGAAAATGGTTTGCCGATGCCGGCTAACACTCTCTCATAGAAGGGAGCTTCTTGTATGTCTATGAAGGTCATGACCATATTTGCTTCGGTCATGGAAGGACTGACTTGGGTAGCCAGGCGCCTCCACCTTTGGGCATACTCTCTGAAAGACTCGTATTGGTAATTAGATACCGATCAGGAGCCATTTGAGTTTGAAAGCTGTATTGAGTAAGGAAGGCATGTGCTAGGTCTTCCCAGCTATGGATTTTGGAGTTGTCTAATCTGGTGTACCATGAATTGGCTTCTCCAGTTAGACTCTTTTGGAACAATTACATTCTGAGTTTTTCATCCTCTGCATAAGATCCAAGTTCTCTAATAAACATTTTTAAATGTGTATAAGGATCTCCTAACCCATCATATTTTTCAAAGTCAGGAGTTTTAAATTTTTCTGGGTAATGAACACTAGGAAAAAATGCACAGGTCAGCATAGGAAACACTTCCGTGTGATCCAATTCCTTTGATAGTGCGAAGGGTCTCTTCCATTTGGAGGACTTTCTTTTTGATGTCACCAGTGTCTGGATCTCCAGTGGGATGGGTAGCATCAGGAATTTTGTTAGTTGCATCTAACTGTAATTCAGGTATTGTAATGACCGGAATTCCTCCTTGTGCGGAAGACTCAGCATGTACGGGTATTTTCTGACCCTGTGTAGACTGGTGTAATTCTTTCAGTAGAACAGCCAAATCTGTAATTTGTTTGCTTAATCCGTCGAATTCTTTGCGAGAGACTGGATTAAGTTCAGTCTGGTCGGATGACGACATGATTGACTGTAGGCCTGCAGCCTTTTGGACTTTGAATGAGTAGTAGGCCCGATTAACTCCCTACGAAAGACTTACATAGTTTAGTCTTTAGGGAAGGTGAATATTAATATGCAATGTGATGAGTCTATTTTAGGGATTTTATCCTACAAAATGGATGTTAGCTGTTTGTAGCATGTATGTATATGTGTACACATTTCTTCATATTTCTTATTACATGGAGATAAATATGGCATGAAATTGTGTAATTTAAATGAGAGCATGAAGAGACTTTCCTCCGTTATGGGTTTATCAGAGGCTGACCTATCTTACGTTACTCTCGCGGCTTTTTGGCATGAAGGTTCCCAAATCATCGCAATCTACTTGACGGGAAGTTAATCCGGTCTTTCAACTGGAGCTAATTTGGGTGGTGCCTTTCCTGAGCCTCGGAGAATCAAGCTTCTCACGAGTCCAGTAATCAAACACCGACGGGATAGCCTCCTGGTGGAGGGACCACACAACATACATTCACATACATCGCGTCTCACCGTATGAAATGATGACATGTGCGAAGCACTAATATCACAAGCAGTTTATAGTATGATGCACTAACATCACATGAAGTTTATAGTGCGAGGCACTAACATCACACGCAGTTTATAGTGTGAGGCACTAAATAAGGAAATGCATTCGTACACATTCATCCAATGTAAATGCAACATCCACACACAAGCAGATAATAGTTTTGAAAAAATTGTAATAGCGGCTTAAGTCCTCTTACTGGAGTCCCCAGTAGAGTCACCACCTGTCGACGTCTAGATTTTTTGATTTCCCTTTCCGTTACTTGTTCTTTGGTGTTCTCATTTTAGGTGAGATTTGTTTGAAAAAATAAATGAAAAAGGTCTGACATGTATAATGTCGACGATTGGACTGTAAGAGTCGCCAGTTGGTTTTTTAAATGGTTGTACCAACACAACCGAGAAAAGGTTTGCACATTGACCCAGTGATGTGACACTGCTATACGGGTCGGTGAAACCGAGATTCGTTTAGGGTTCGGGGACTTGGTTATGCGGGGGAAAGGTGTTAGGCACCCCCCGACATCCGTGTTACCACGGTGACCGCCTCTTTTCAAAAAACTATTATCTGAATGTGTGTGTGTGTGTGTGGGTCAATGTGCTATTATTTGAAAGTGGTACGAGGTCTCGTTCGCACCTATATACACAGGGTTTGAATTTATGTAAAAATTCAGTTTTAGCAAGATATGGCAGTGATGTTTTATAAAGGATGTTTTTTCAAACCATGATGGTCAATAGTAATTGAGGCCTTCTGCACTTCCATTTTATTAAATGCGCGGCTCGGTTGATTTTATTTAACAGCTGTGAAGCATCCGTACAAAAAAAATATACATAAATAATGCCGACTTCCTCGTGGGTATGTAAACCATCTGAGGAAATTCAGACGCCGCAGAATAATTTACAAGCTGCTTACAGCTGAAAATGTCCATCACGGGAACTGAATCTAGATTCAATGGAATGAATCTGTGATCACATGATTCCTAGGCTCACATGATACCGCGATTTGTATGAAAGCAGTAAGCAGGTATAGATATAAAAGTTGTAAATATATATATACAGACATGATCACCAACCACGAATCAGCTCCATGGGGGATCAGAAATGTAAATAAAGCTGTTAAAAGCTATCAACCGCCATGGAGGAAACTCCAGGCGGGACAAAACGTAGATAAAGCTGTACAAAGAGATCAACTGCCACGAAGGAAACTCCAAGCAGGACGAAAATAAATAAAATATATATATATATATATATATATATATATATATATATATATATATATATATATATATATATATATATATATATAAGCAAGTAAACGCACCGGATATAAAATCCAGGCTCACCGAACAAAGTTCAATAGCAGTTCATATATATAAGTGTGTGTGTGTGTGTGTGTGTGTGTGTGTGTATATATATATATATATATATATATATATATATATATATATATATATAAAGCGAGTAAACACACCAGACTGAAATCTAGGCTCAATCGAGGCATAACTCGATAATGTTAGTCAATATATATATAAATATAAATATATATAATATATATATATATACAGACTGGAATGAAACCACGGATTGAAGTCCGGGAAAAAGCAAGCAACACGACTCTCAACGTGTAGAACGGTGTGTGCAAAGATGAAGAGAAAGACTCTAAAATGTGTGAGAAGACTTATAGCTGACTGCTAAAAAAAGCTTCTATATCTTTAGGGTAGATAAACACTGGCTTTTGTGGGTACAAAAGGGGTTGTATATGAGCTCACATGTGTTTAAAGTGGAAAAATACACTGTATGGCGAGTGTGGAGCAAGTTCTGCAGGGATTCCCAGTCGTTTTCTCTTAGAAAATCAGCACCCCAAGCCCTCTATTTATAGACCAAAGGTGCCGCAGGTGTACCTGCGGCTGAGCCACAGGTGTATCAGAGGCGGGTTGGGTCGGCCCGGTTTGGTCGGGTCGGGTCGTCTCGAAGTACGTGCACGCGTGCACTATAATGTCCACTTAGTTTCTCATAAGTGCAATCCGGGCATCCGTTTCAGGTATACAGGACCTATTTCGGACCGCCGTTGTCGAGAGTTTGTACGATGGCATGAGATTGGAGTTTGTATGAAGTATTTGAAGATGGGATGGTGCCCTCCGGTCTTCAAGCTTCAACTTTCATCCGTTACCCCACACAATAGTCACTCGGGATTGATTAGCCTTGTGGGACGTTGTTGCGTAGAGGCGTTGAGACGACGTGGCGTGGCATCGTTTTGGTCAGATGACGATGTTGCCCCTCGCCGGTGTTATTGCCGGGTCCCCTCGCCGGTGTTATTGCCGGGTTGGGCCGATAAAGCAGACGTTGCTCAGCTTCGCTGGGATTGGACTACTGCAATTGGTTGAAGGTCCTCATTGTCATCCTTGAGGTGTGTCTGTCTTCCCGATGTCATCGCCGGGTTGATACATTGTATCTCGTTGTGAGCGCCGAGATTTAAGCTGGTCGCACTTGTAACAAGCATTTTCGGGGTTATTGCCGAAATTGCATTCCTTGGGGCTATCTCCAAGATTGGAGGCTATTCCGATGTTTAGGGCTGAGACTAGATATCTCGGGATTATTTCTGAGATTAATCGGTCTTCTCCGGTGTGTGTTCCGGTATTGATCTGCATGCCTCAAGGTTCTCCGAGATTGGAATGATTACTCCCAGATTGCGATCCGGGGTTGATGCTGAACTTCCGGTAGTATCCGGTACGGATCTGGACTGTCTTTCAGGGTTCTCTCATAAAAGACGAATCTGAATTGTCTTTCAGGGTTCTCTCTTAAAAGACGACTCTGTCCTGCTGCAACGTTGGTGACAGTAGTACAGAAAAATTCGAGTGTCTACAATTATGATATTAAATAAATAAATTAAAAATGATTTTATTGATTTAAAAATGAGAAAAATATTTTAAAAGTATTTTAAGTTATAATTAATGACTTTTAATATTTTGATAATAATTACATTAATATTTAAATATTAATGGTGATGATTTAAAAATAATTTTAATTACTTTAAAAATCATTTAAGTAGAATATTGATGATTTAAAAATAATTTAAGTTATTAACAATAACTTTTATATTTTGACAAGTATGTTATTAATTTTTTTATATTATTAAATATTAATAATGATAAGATTATTTGATAATTAAATCATTTAAAATGATTTAAGTGTTTGAAAAATTATTATAAATTATAATAATTGTTTATAAATTATTAAAAGCTTTCGAAAAATATTATGAACGATATTTGACTTATTTAAAATAATATTGAAGCTTAGAGACCAAGATTGTTAGATAATCAATGTATTAATTATCGGATAAGGTGACCAGAATACTGAGATGAGACCAAAGTCCAACCAGACTAAACTAGTTAGACTTGATAAGTGTTTATATAGGTTATAAACACTACTGTGGCTATGTGGTAATGTGCCTAGGAGAAGTTTGACTATAAATTACATTATTACGTGTTATGAAATAATGTGCTAATTGTGAGACCGATATTATTGGTTATAGGTCTTACGAACGCAGTTAATTATATTGTGTAGCTGTAATCAACGCGGAAGGCAAGTTTCCTAACTCAACCTTGAGTTATATTCATTCAATTATTATGGTTAATTATTGCTAATTATACCATGTCCAGGGAATTTATTGTCGATTATTCGCAGTTAGTGCAGGATTAATAATTCAAATTGAATTACTGATTCAGAAAATATATATTCGTAGAATTACTGTTGTTGGATATTTATATCTGTAGAAACTAATATTTATAGCACAGATAATTCCTGTTTATTGTCAAATTATATTGAGAAATGTCTTAGCTAATTATTCTGGCTAGACGAACATTTGTTAGAACTTGATAAATACGAGAAGAGAAATCAATTGTTATTGATAGATCGATGCCAATTGTTTCGGCTAGACCAATAGGTAGATAGAATTTGAAATCACAGTATTTCGTTGTTAAATCAAAAATCTTGATTCTGAGTCTGAGAAGAACAACCTTTTTTATAAAGGGAACATTTTGGGTCGTATATTCGACCATTGCGCGTTGTTAAGTATTATGCATAATATAGGGTATAATAAAGCTGATCACTTGTTATACTTGCAGAGGGGTATGATTTAATCTTTATGGTTATCTGATATGTCTGCGTATGTATCAAAGTAAATCTTTGATAGATACCCGAGAAAATAAATTCAAAGATATGGTGAGATCACTCAACATAAATCTGGAAAATATTCCACTTTGTTATTGCGTAGAATTGATTCTTGTTTATTCAATAGAATATCGTAGAAACTTTGAAAGCGTTGTACTCTTTCATTATCAAATTATTATGTTGCATAGATAGGGAGAAGCCTTGTTATTGATTAACGTATTGTTCAGCTAATTCAAAGTTCCCCGAACTTTGGTTTTATTCTATCAAAATAGATAGTATATTATTCTGATACTTATATATTCATTGTATATCCTAACTTACGGGGAAAATTTGTTGCTCACTCTTGCTAAATAAAACGTTTCAGCTAGGGACGAAGTTGCAGAAGATGCTGTGAAGAACAAAGGCAAAGACATGGTGATTAATTTGTTATGAATAACATTATTATTATGTTGTATTTGTGAACCCTTTTTGTATAACTAAAGGGTATGTTTGTAATGTTAAGGTTAGAGAACCTGGGATAATGTATTAACTATATCAGTTAATGAAGTGTATGTTCCTATTTATAAATAAATGGGTAGTTAAATGTTATATATATTGTGGATCGTGAACACCAAACTCGGGGGTCAGGTAACCCGGATTTGGGGGTGTCACAGGTTGGTATCAAAGCTGTAGTGACCAAGGTGTCACCAGTTAGTAGAAGAGCTGTAGGTTATAAACTTTAAGTGGGGTGGGGAAAAACCCAAGGATTATAACCATAAGCGAAATCTAGAATACTCATTTAGAGTACTAAGTAAGGGAGTGCCGAAGCACATGAATAGGAAGATGTGTGAACCTCGTGTGTGAGAAGTTCGTACTGGTGAAGTACTAATCAAGTCATTTATACTGATTGTAGGATGTCTGGAGAAGATGAAATGAGTGTGGAGATGCTAGTGGCTGTTGCACCAGTGCCAGTAGCCGAGGTGCCAGCGCAAAGCAAATCAGTTAAAAAGGTGGGAAAAGATAAACCTATGGTCAATCTGGGGAGCGATCATGACGATTATTCCGAGATGTATCTGAGTGGTGATCATGGGAAGGCAGAGTCCGAAGAAGCTAAGGTGGAGAAAGAGAATAAGATCAAAGTTGGAGAACAAGATCATCTATCTACAGAAGTCCATGAACTCCGGAGAAAAGTATTTCTCTTGGAAGAATTATGGAAGACGGAGCGAGCGTTACGCGAAATGACTGAAGAACGGAAGGAGCTGAAGACGCAGGTGGAAAGGATGAAGACTAAAGGTGGTGGATCGTTCGAAAGAACAATCAAGCAGTAGAAAGACAAGAATAATAGAAAGAGGAACAACGACAACTCTAAAAATTCAAACCCGAAGAAGAAGCAAGCCTGTAGCAAATATGGAAAGACTCACGTGGAAAAATACATGATGTGGGAGAACGGGTTACAGATTCAGCAAGTGTCCCAGTAAGAAGAAGACTGGTGAAGGGAGTGGACGGTAGATAGCTTAAAGTTTAAGCGATAGTATCTTTTGATAGTGTGTGATATTAACGGTTGTAATATCAAGAACGATGTGTGAACATATATATATATATATATATATATATATGTGTGTGTTTGTTTGAGTGAAATCTTTATTTTCTATATGAATAAAAGGTTAAGATTAATTTTTGAGTTCTTAAAACTCATACTTATGGTAAGTTCATGACTCATAATTATGTGAAATGTTTTGAACCCCTCAGCGAATGGACGCCAAAGGTCTGACTAGGATAAGTTCATACACTCATATAATTGTGGCAAGTTCCTAAACCCTAGGTGTGGTAAGTTTGATGAACTGGAAATAGTTATGTGTGAATGGAGAATTAAAACTTTTTGTATAAAGTTGGAGAATTAAAACTTTTGTTTAAAGTTGTGTTGTTAATCCTGGTATTATTTAAAAAGGGATAGTGATATGTGTTAGGAGCTAAATGTACTGCGTGCTATTTGAATAAATATGCAATTATATGAGAATTTTTTTTAATTCTTATTGTGCTATTAATAAGAATCTGTGTAAAGAAGGAGAATTAATGTAAGATTTTTATCAGATAATGCCGCCAAGGAAGGGAAGTCTAAAGAGAAATATGGAAGAACAATTTTTGAATCTGAAGCAGGAAGATATGACGGTGACAGAATATTAAGAGCGATGGTGATATGAATTCAGGACATAATCCAGTAGAGATTAGGAAGAAAGGCGTGCCGTGCGTAGTTTGCGGGAAGCATCATCAGGGAGTTTGTTTGACGAACAAAGGAGTCTGTTACAACTGCGGTCAAGAAGGACACATGTCACCCCAATGTCCCATTCCAAAGAAGACACAAGGTTGTTTTGCGTGTGGATCAACCGATCATCTGGTTTGAAATTGTCCGAAGAGAAATGTAGAGAGGATAAGTGCCAACAAGGGACCCGATAGCAGAACCTTTGTGACTCGAGGACCTGCACAGTCAAGAAGACGAACAACATCCACTTTTAGCATGACAGTTCCAAATGCAGCAGCTGCCTATAAAGAGGCGACAGGTAACAAGTTCGGTTAGAAATTAAATTACGCGAGAAATACGAGTTAGATATTTTTGTGATTTGTTTTCTTTTATACAATCCAAGTCACATGTTAGAATTTGAAACTCAAATTTATATTGTGTTGATAAAAAAAATGAATTGATGATACAACTTTAAAAGATTGTAGAAAATAAGAAAGCGGTGATTCCGAGGGCAGAATCCTTTTATGGAGGGGTGAATGTGATAACCCGGGATTTCGAATAATCCAAAATTTGTAAATTTTTTTAATTAATATTAATATTAATTATCAATTTTGTGACAAGTATATGTGATACAAGTCTCGAGAAAGTTAATTTGTATATTAAATAATAAATTTTAGAGTAGAGTTGTGCTTAACAGCTTTAGAAACCCTAACCCTAATTTCTGAAAAAAGGGATTCGATAGAAAATATAATTAAAATAATTATATTAATGAGTACATGTTTGTACTGTATAGAATTTTTGATCAATGACTGATCGGATAAGGTTTGAAATTAATAAAATCTAATAAGAGATTAGAAACCCTAATCTCAGGATTAGAAATTCTAACGTACCGTTAGAAACCCTAATTGAAAGCCGGAAAACCCTAATTTTATATTCGGGAATCCTAAAACCCTAATTAGGAAACCCTAATCCTAATTGATAAGCCTTATGTGTGTATTAAACGTAAATATGATTAGCAAACCCTAATTATATTTTAGTATCCTAATTTCTATTTTACAAACCCTAATTATAATTTAGAAAAATTATTTTTCTAATTAAAACCCTAATTCGTGGGATATAAACCCTAATGACCATTTTGACCCTAATTGCTAAATTAAGCAATTTTAATTAGGAATATTAATCCTAATTAGCAAGATTAAATTTTATGATTAGGAAATATTATATAATTATCGAATCCTGATTGTAATTTGGAATTATTAATTTTCTATTTTCGAAACCGAAATTTGAAAATTTTGGAAATTAAATTGCAAACCTAAAGGGTTTAAACCCTAAACCCTAAAGGGTCCAAACCCTAAACCTTAACCCAACCCCTAAACCCTAAGGGTTTGTGCAAATGTCAAGAATGCCATTAAATGTATTTATCAAATGTCAAAAATGCCCTTTTTTACATTTTAAATGAGCTAACTTATAAAAATGGCTAAAGCTTTAGTGGTTCACCAACTTAATTGACTTTGTGGCATTGAAATCTCAGCAAAATAACCCCACCAGCCGAAAATATCAGATCTTGCTTGCATCTAAGTGATTATATATAGATTCAAGAGAGAGAAAATCACAAAACTTGGTCATTTGTCCAACCTAGCTCTCACCAACTCTCTCTCTCTCCTAGCATCCGAAATTCTTAAGTGAATCAGTCATATATTAATCTCTAAAACATCTAGATCAGATTGGTAGAGCCAAGATCAAAGCATCCTCAAGAAAAGGTATAAACCAAAATTAATTTTTAATCTTTGTTGCTAAGAAAATTTTTTGTTTGAGTGTTTAAATCAGTGCTAGAGGATGTTATATGATGATCTATGTTGATATAACATAGATCCATAGCATCAAAATACTTTAAAATCAAGCTTTTCCAAAACTGTCAAGAACACAATTTGTGGTCTGACAAGCTAATGTCAGGCGCCACAGATTCGTGTGTGTTAATGATTTTTGTTGTTTTATGTGTTGGATCTATAGCCTGGTATGAGGTCTTTCATCTTTAAGTGGTATTATATCCATCAGACGTCTAGATTTGTTGTTATTCATGGTCAAATAGGGTTGACCGAGCATGACCAGTCACTTTCTGGGTAACCCATAAAGTGTAAAACATAGTCTGACAAGTTTTTTTAAAGTCCAGATTTGACATTTATGTTAATGTTTTGATGATATGTGGTCGTTAGGTTGTAGCTTGTTGTGTGGACTCTAGATCCCTAGCCTTATAACTCTTAAACACTTCATATCTAGATTGTATAGAGTGGTCAAAGTGGCCTGCTCGGTCATTTTAGCAGTTTTCTGGAATTTCCAGAAAACCGGATGAACAGCCTTCTGGCAAACTTTGACCGAGCTGGATCTGGCGATGTTAATGTTGTTTGATTGATTTGTTGTTAGGTTTATGTTCTATGACATGTTTACTACAGATTTAAACCATAATACCACTCAATAGTTTACCAGAATACTAAGTTAATCTAGTCTCAAAATTGAACCTTGAAGCTGCTAGGTTTCTGGGTTACCCAGAAAACCTAGAAGCTATATGACATCGACTTTGAGAGATCTAATCTCCTTATATGTTTGTGTTATGAGCTAGATGATGGTTTATTGTTGTAGTGTTACATGTTCCCTGCATGATCAGTGTCTACGTTAGCTAAGAACAAAAATATACAGAGAATTGCAACCGGTCAAACAAGGACCCTTAAACACTGACAGTCAGTGTTCTTGAGCACCAAGAACACCAATAGCGACGGTTACTGTCGCTAAAGACCAACAACGACGGTTTTATTTATTTTAATTTCTGAATATTTCGAAAATGATTTAAAAATAGAAATAAATTCTAAAAATTACCAAAAATGGTTTTAAAAATTATTTTAAATTATGAAAAATAATTTCTGACCAATTGGAATATTTTTCTTTAATATTTATAATTATTTAAATATTAAAAGTATTTTATTTATTTAATTAGTGTATTAAATAAATTAGAGAAAAATAATTTTAATTATATAAAATTCATTTTAAATAAGAATAATGTATTTAAAAATATTTTGATTTATAAAATGTAACTTTTAATATTTTTGGAGAATTTGCATTAATAAATTAATATTAATGATATTAGATTTACTTAATTACTAAAATAAATAAATAAGTTAAAAATGATTTTAATGATTTAAAAATTATTTTAAATAAAAATAAAGTGTTAGAAAATATTTTGAATTATAAAATATATATTTCAATATTTTTGGAGAATTCTCATTAATAAATTAATATTAATGATATTAGATTTATTTAATTATGATATTAAATAAATAAATTAAAAATGATTTTATTGATTTAAAAATCATTTAAAAATGAGAAAAATATTTTAAAAGTATTTTAAGTTATAATTAATGACTTTTAATATTTTGATAATAATTATATTAATATTTAAATATTAATGGTGATGATTTAAAAATGATTTTATTTACTTTAAAAATTTTTTAAGTAGAATATTGATGATTTAAAAATAATTTAAGTTATTAACAATAACTTTTATATTTTGACAAGTATGTTATTAATATTTTATATTATTAAATATTAATAATGATAAGATTACTTGATAATTAATTCATTTAAAAATGATTTAAGTGTTTGAAAAATTATTATAAATTATAATAATTATTTATAAATTATTAAAAGCTTCCGAAAAATATTATAAACGATATTTGATTTATTTAAAATAATATTAAAGCTTAGAGACCAAGATTGTTAGACAATCAATGTATTAATTGTCGGATAAGGTGACCAGAATACCGAGATGAGACCAAAGTCCAACCAAACTGAACTACTTAGACTTGATAAGTGTTTGTATAGGTTATAAACACTAACGTGGCTATGTGGTAATGTGCCTAGAAGAAGTTTGACTATAAATTACATTATTACGTGTTATAAAATATTGTGCTAATTGTGAGACCGATATTATTGGTTATAGGTCTTACGAACGCAGTTAATTATATTGTGTAGCTGTAATCAACGCGGAAGGCAAGTTTCCTAACTCAACCTTGAGTTATATTCATTCAATTATTATGGTTAATTATTGTTAATTATACCATGTCCAGGGAATTTATTGTCGATTATTCGCAGTTAGTGCAGGATTAATAATTCAAATTGAATTACTGATTCAGAAAATATATATTCGTAGAATTACTGTTGTTGGATATTTATATCTGTAGAAACTAATATTTATAGCACAGATAATTCCTGTTTATTGTCAAATTATATTGAGAAATGTCTTAGCTAATTATTCTGGCTAGACGAACATTTGTTAGAACTTGATAAATACGAGAAGAGAAATCAATTGTTATTGATAGATCGATGCCAATTGTTTCGGCTAGACCAATAGGTAGATAGAATTTGAAATCACAGTATTTCGTTGTTAAATCAAATATCTTGATTCTGAGACTGAGAAGAACAACATTTTTTATAAAGGGAACATTTTGGGTTGTATATTCGACAATTGCGCGCTGTTAAGTATTATGCATAATATAGGATATAATAAAGCTGATCACTTGTTATACTTGCAGAGGGGTATGATTTAATCTTTATAGTTATCTGATATGCCTACATATGTATCAAAGTAAATCTTTGATAGATACCCGAGAAAATAAGTTCAAAGATCTGGTGAGATCACTCAGCATAAATCTGGAGAATATTCCACTTTGTTATTGCGTAGAATTGATTCTTGTTTATTCAATAGAATATCGTAGAAACTTTGAAAGCGTTGTACTCTTTCATTATCAAATTATTGTGTTGCATAGATAGGGAGAAGCCTTGCTATTGATTAACGTATTGTTCAGCTAATTCAAAGTTTCCCGAACTTTAGTTTTATTCTGTCAAAATAGATAGTATATTATTCTGATACTTATACATTCATTGTATATCTTAACTTGCGGGGCAAATTTGTTGCTCACCCTTGCTAAATAAAACTTTTCAGCTAGGGATGAAGTTGCAGAAGATGCTGTGAAGAACAAAGGCAAAGACATAGTGATTAATTAGTTATGAATAACATTATTATTATGTTATATTTGTGAACCCTTTTTGTATAACTAAAGGGTATGCTTGTAATGTTAAGGTTAGAGAACCTGGGGTAATGTATTAACTATATCAATTAATGAAGTGTATGTTCCTATTTATAAATAAATGGGTAGTAAAATGTTATATATATTATGGATCGTGAACACCAAACTCGGGGGTCAGGTAACCCGGATTTGGGGGTGTCACAGTGCAAGTTTGATAAAACTTGCAGGACTAAATTAAAAATAAAAAAAGAGGAAGGTATTATACTGTAAGTTTTCGAGCCCCAAAACGTGCAATTATCGAAACTATATTTTCTTATAAATAGAAGCTCATTCTTCCTTCATTTCTCACCAATTCACTAAAGCTATAGAGCACTTATTATAGAGAGAAAGAAGAAGAGAAGTCTGCTACCTCTTTATTCCAGTATCCAATTTTTCTAAAAGTAGGGAGTATTATTTCTTTCTTATTCACGAAGAGAACTTCTGTTATTCCATTCTTTATTATTCTGTTGGAATAACCTGTATAGGCGGGCTACCCTATACTTGGTGAAATTCTTCTGTTATTCCATTCTTTATTATTCTGCTAGAACATCCTGTCTGTGCGTTTACGCCGGACCTGATTCCATTATTTATCATTCTATTGGAACTTCTTGTCTGTGCTTTACGCATGACCTGGTTCTATTATTTATCATTCTGTTGGAACAACCTGTCTGTCCTTTACGCATGACCTGGTTCCATTAATTATTATTCTGTTAGAATATCATGTATGTGCGTTCTACGCCGGACCTGGTTCCGTTATTTATTATTCTATTGGAATAACCTGTCTGTGCGGTCTATCGCATGCCTGTTGATTTCTTTTGTTATTCAATTCTTTATTATACTCAGTTGGTTAAAGTTTTAACTTCTATACTCCATGAAATTAGTAGGATATCCTTGATATTTACGCTTCATCCAGTATCTTTTCATGAAAATATTCTTCTGAGCATTCTTGAATTTTACTCCACAAAGCAGTATCATGTTGACAATTTGGACGTTATTAATTCTTGGATAAATTAATTCTTGAACTTGTTTTATTGAATTCTTATATTATTGTCATCATCCTAATGTTTATATTATGTTGAAAGTCATCTGTGGCCTGTAGTGCATAGATGGACTTGGTATGATTATGACCAGGGATTATTCGGTATAATCATGACCGTAATGTTATGAATGATGTGGAAAAAGTTCTCATTGGCCCGTAGTGCATTGAGAGACAGTTGTTGGCATGATCATGACAATTGATGAATACACGAATATCCTTGGCCCGTAGTGCATGGATAATTTGTGGATGTGATACTAATGAATATCTTTGGCTGTAGTGCAGGGATGAGGTGGATTATTTATTAAGCTGAGTC
Source organism: Panax notoginseng (assembly GCA_016801055.1). Taxonomy (NCBI): domain Eukaryota; kingdom Viridiplantae; phylum Streptophyta; class Magnoliopsida; order Apiales; family Araliaceae; genus Panax; species Panax notoginseng. The sequence continues at coordinate 66,648,623 of CM029023.1, forward strand.
TCAACGATAAAGTGATGAAAAACCTTTTAAATCATAAAAGATAGTAGATTTTATTCTCTACTTGACTCTTTTAATGGATTGCTTGTTCCGCTGCAGTTAAATTTGATGTTTGTTATATTGTATCAGTTTAACACTGTTCAAGGCTAACGATAATGTATTCTGCATTATCTTAGTTATAATATTTCCAACTGGGCTAGTTGAGTTCACCCTTTTACTTTCATTATTCTCTTCAAGAAATGAGAACGTAGCTGGGACTAGTCGGGGAACAGAGTGACGGACCAGATGATAGCATTTGTAGTCCTCACTATTCAGTGAAATAGTGGGAAAATAAATGTAATAGTATTGAATTTGAGTTTGTATATTGTCTAGACGACAATGGTTGTATTAAAACTCACAGCTTATGTTTTGTCGTATTTTACACGACTGTTGTATAATTAAGTTGTATTTGAACTTAGTACCATGTATTTGGCGACCTAAGATAGGTGGTGTATACCTATTTTGGGGGCGTCACATGTAGCATGTTATGTGGTCTGTGATCTAGAACAAGAATCAAGCTTATATCTAGTCTAGATGTGTAGTTATTAACGGTCAAAAGCCGTTGACCGGCATTGAACGGAAGAAATCTGGGCAGCCCAGAATATGCCCAGATCGGTCTGACAGCTTGTTCATGGCTTTGGATCTTGCAGGTGTTAGCTTATTTGTGTTGTTTTGTTGTATCTAAGTTGTAGTATGCTAGATTAACTTTATTTTCAAGCTTTAATATCATCTAAACATCATTCGTGTTGGATTGTGTGAACGGTCAAACCAAGCAGGAAGAACACGAAATACGTTTTCTCGGTAACCCAGAAAACGTATGATCATGTATTCTGACAAGGTTTGACCGGTCCGGATCTGACGTTTGTGTTGTGATTTAGTTGATGTCATGTAATAGATATCGTGCAGTACATGTTGGCTACACACTGCAGGTTTTAAATCACAAAAACAACACAAGATTAACAAGTTGTGGAAGCCCAAAACGAGCCAGTCGAACTGTTCTTCATTTTTGGGTAACCTAGAAAATGAAGAACAGCTCTGACAGCTTGTTCAAGGCTCCAAATCTCGTTGGTTATTCATGTTATAATCATGTTTGTTGCTGGGTCATGTAGTCCTATATAAGAGCTACATGATCTGACCAAAACTGAGTCCAGAAACATCATGATCAGCTCAGAAATCTTCGTCAAAGTAAGGTACTTAAGCGCTGGCTATGAATTTTCTTGAAGGCTCAAGAACACCATAGACTACACTGTCTGTCGCTAAAGGCCTATAGCGACAGTTTTATTAATTTGAATTAATTAAATTTTCAAAAATCATTTAAAAATAGAAATTTAATTCCGAAAAATTACAAAAATTATTTTAAGTTATAAAAATTTAACTTTTAATAATTTGAAATATTTTTCATAAATATTAGTATTTATTTAAATATTATTGGTAATTAATTTATTTATTAAATGCATTAAATAAATTAATTAAAAATTATTTTATTATACTAAAAATTATTTTAAATGATAATAAGTTATTTAAAAATATTTTAAGATATAAAATATAACTTTTAATATGTTAAAGTAAATTTCATTATTTATTTAATATTAATGATAATAGATTTATTTAACAATTAAATTAAATTAATTAATTAAAAATGATTTTAATATTATTAAAATCATTTTAAATGAAAATAAATAGTTTTAAAATATTTTTAAGTTATAAAATATAACTTTTAATATTTAAAGGTAAATTTCATTAATTAATTATTATTAATGATATTAAAGTTATTTAATAATTATATTAAATAAATTAATTTAAAAATGATTTTATTATTATAAAAATTATTTTAAATGAAAATAAAGTGTTTAAAGATATTTTAAGTTATAAAACATAACTTTTAATATTTAAAGGATAACTTCATTAATAATTTAATATTAATGATTATTAACTTATTATTAATGATATTAAATTTATTTAATAATTATATTAAATAAATAGTTTAAAAATAGTTTAATTAATTTAAAAATTATTTAAAAAGGATATAAACGAATTAAAAAATATTTTAAGTTATAATTAATGACTTTTAATATTTTGATAAATAGTACATTAATATTTAAATATTAATGATAATTATTTAAAAATGATTTTAAATGTTTTAAAAATCATTTAAGGATAATATTAATACTTTAAAAGTATTTTGAGTTATTATAAATAACTTTGGTAGTTTGGAAATAATTTTATTAATAGTTTAATACTAATTAAATATTATTGATAATAGAATTATTTAATATTTAAATCATTTAATAATGATTCCGATGTTTGAAAATTCGCAATAAATTATAATAAAGGTTTAAAAATTATTGTAAGTCATTTAAAAATAATATGACTGATACTAAGTTACAGGATAAAGTCTTAGACTCGATAAATACCCGATAAAGCTGTCGGTACACCGACACATTTCAGAAATTGATCTGGACTTCGATAATGTGATTAAATAAGAGATTATTTGTGATTCAATGGTTGTTAAACTTACATGACAATGTGATTAGGTTATGTGCTGACTGCAAATAGCAGTACAATATGATATGATATGTTATTCTAATCGAACGAATCATCTATTTAATGATAGGGCTTGATATAAAAGATAAATCGAAGTTGTGTAAGCAGCAGACAAGGCAAGTATCTAACCCTTTGCATTTACTTTATGTAACGGACATGCGTAAGATAATATCTAAATTATTCATTTTAATTGTTCAAATATTTCAACCTTTGTATATACTTATGCAATGATTCTGTATAAGTAAGTTATTAAATTATAATCTGTTGTACAAGTTCCTTAACTCTATTATTATAGATCAAGAAATATATTATGTTCGTTAATTTCTAAACTTGGTTATACAAGTGTCCTCACTTGAATAATCATTATATTCTATCACATGTTGATACGTACTTATCGGTGTCCAGTATGTATACGTTGAATTAAAAGTTGTCTAAGCTATTTGATCTAGCTAGACATAAATTTAAAAATTATTGTTGAACAAGATAGAACTTTATTATCATCCAACCGAATTGTTTTGGTTCGGATTCTAGGCTGGTATGAACATCCCAAATATGGGAAACTTTTAATACGCCTAAGGCGAAAATGTTGGACGAAAATATCGTCCTTTAAATGTAGTATTGATCAATACAGGGCATAACGGGCTGATCACCCCCCGTGCCCGTAAGTTATGACGGTTTATAGATGAAGTTCTGTTTAACCTTTTCGAAAATAAAAAACAATGTTCATAGTCTGTCAACTGATCTTCATTTATAGTCAGTACGTAGTTTCAAAAATTTGAAATCGAAATGATATGTTGTTTATTATTAGTTCAGCTTACTTCACAACTGTCGATTCGTTGTAGAAGTATCGTTCAAATAAAATATTTAATTCGTTCAACTAACTGGTATTGTTGCTATTACTTGCTGGGCACTCAAATGCTCATCCTTGCTTAATTTAAATGTTTTCAGCCAAGGGTGAACAACCTGAAAGCTCTGCTAATAACAAAGGGAAAGGGAAGGTCGCTGAATGAATGATGATGCTATCTTTTGTAATAACTAAACTTTATTAGGATAATGATGATATATATTAATTGTCATATAATGTAACGAATGTTTGAAGGTTTCGTACTTGGGATTGAAAACTCTGATAATATGTAAATTAAATTTGATAATCTATATTATTGTTATTATTATTAGTATTATTTCACTCATAGAAATGGTATCATGAAACACTGAGTTCGGGTTTCAAGTACCTAAATTTGGGGGTGTCACACCTAGTGTACGCGTGGAGGGTGTTTTCAGTCTTTGTGATTGATAAACACTCTGGTTTACAATGTGAAGGATTTTGTTGAAGCATTTGTAAACCTAGAGAAGAGTTCACGGTCTTGTAACCCCTCAGCATAATTTGGAATCTAAGATTATTCATACTACTTCCCGATTATTGAATAATCATGGAAGATTCTTATTCTTCTGAAGGATGAATGTAGTAAGTAGCATGTTCCTTAGAAAGGAAAAGTGGTATGCAAGTGAGCAAGTTATAATAAAAGTTCCGAAAAGAGATTGGACAAATTATTCAAAAAGAATATGTAATACTCGGAATAGCACCGAGTAGAGGAGATTTTGGTGATTTCGAGAACGGAATCCTTATAAAGGGGAGAGGATGTAAGAACCCGAATTTTCAAAAATTATTAAAATAAGAATTTAGTAAATAAAATTCTTAAGGCATGAGAAGGGTTCGAATACGAATATATATGTGTCGTGAGGTATGTGGAATGGTGTTGCATGGGGTAATATAAACTATGCAATACGTGATTTTTGTGTTTAATAAATAAATTATTATTATATATTTGTTATTTATTGAAGAGGCGAGTTATTTGAAGTAAAGAAGATGGATAGAAATCTATCTATCGATATTAAATAATTTATTTGAAATTATTTTATAATAAAAAGTTGGCGACATTAAAAATCTTTGATAATCACCAATTTCTTGAGTATTGGTACAAGTAAGTATCAAGTCTAAGGCAGTGCAACATTACTCTTTAATGGTGGATGTATAGGAGCTGAGCTAAATAATTCCTTCAGAGAGCGGAGGTATATACGAATTAGTGACTGATCTAACTCACTGTGAAAACAGTGTAGACGAGACGAAAACTAATTTATTGGTTGTTTGTGAGAAACCACTCAGCGTACTATATTGAATACTATTAAAGACTCGATGTGGGCTAGGTTTAGACTTGTATATATGTACGTTGTTGAGGAGAGAAGAAAATCGATATATCTTTAGATAAATATTGGTTAAAGATTTATTGATTAATATTGAGATATGGTTAAATGTATAGATTAGAGAAATTGTGTTGAGACAATCTATAAAAAGGAAAGAGAAATAATTATAGTATATTTCTACTAAAGGATATTAAAATAAATTCTAGCATTTGATTATTTTAATAAAAGGGAGAATATTATTTTGATATTACCTTATATAACCTTGTACGAGGTAATGTGTGTGAGTAAGTAATATGGTAAATATATTAAAACATATTTGCTATATAAGTTGAGGGAAATAATTTATCATGATAGAAAATAAACTTATTTTCTATATATAGTGCGTACGTGTGTCATGCATGTAAATATTATAATAATACATAGATATTATATTAATAATAATATCTTGAGAAAATGAGTAAATCGTTTTATTATGATTAGTTCATATATTTAGAGAAAACATGATAAAAACATATGATGTTATGTTATAACGAAATACATAATTTTGATTATAGTAATGTATTTCCAAGAGGGTTAAAGTTAAAAGAAAACTAAGATATTTTAATAACTTGAGTTAGTATATTACCGCGAATGTTATAAAGAATATTTTGGATAGCTCCATTCACGATATAGTAATATATGTGAACCTTGTGTTATAATAGTTCGATGTAAATTGAACATGTTATAAAAAGTAATGTGGTGGGAAATGAATAAGTAATAAGCTTAATGTAAGCTTGTGTAATATGCTTAGTGTGGCAAAGTGAAGGAATAAGCATTCATTAAATAATTTAATGAATGAATAATTGAAGGAAGTAATTTGTATGTGCAATGATTTTATATTATATAGTAGCTACATCTATATGATATGAATTGAAGTGTGATACTTCAATGGTAACAATATAATATATGAAGTATTTGAATATATAGGTATAAAGGCTTGTATGTTAGCATTATGTACAAGTGAGATAATAAAATATAACATGGTGCAATAGATCACTTCCAAGACCATGTTATAAGATGTAATATTGAGAATAATATTATTTTGTGAGATTATATTATTAAAAGCTTGTGGGCTATTAATTACTAAGTTCGTATAATTATGTCTTGTGTGGCATAACTAGTGAAGTTAAATCAAATGGAGATTTAATGGGAAGTACTAAAAGAAAATAAATGGTGAGTTAATAAATAATTGATATTAATTATCATTATAACAATTGAGTATATTTGAGATGATAAATTTTATGAAAAATAATATTGGTGCCCAACTAAGTTATATTCTAGTCTAATGTAATCAAATGTACATGGATTATATAATTCTATGTGAGTGGATGTATATGTACGCACATTTGGGGAAAAATATCAAATAAACCTAAGTATGCTAGTAGTAGTTTTGCAATACTGAGTTATAAGCTTTTGTCCCAAATAGAGAGTCTCATCTCATTATCACGGGAAAAGCCCCCTCTTTCCTGGGAGCAGACTGGTTGTTAAATATTGTGAGTTATAATATTAATGATGAATACGTTGTGTTGATTAAAAATGAATTTGATTGTTCCACTGTGTTGAGATTATTAGTGTTAATGGAAATCGACATCTATTTCGATGATAATTGATGTTTGGGGGTTATATTGATAAATCGGGTAAGTTATCGGATAAATGAACACTTAATTACTACTAATTCACATGCTTATATAACTATTTGTTCACATGTGGGTACTATTGAATCACATTCATGTACTATTAGGGGAGTTAGTGCAAAATTGATAATACTTGCATGACTAAGTTAAAAATGGAGGTATAGTTGAAGGTACTATACTGTAATTGATTTTTTCACATGATTATACTATTTATTCACATGATTGTACTATTGATTCACATTATTTACTATTAGGGGAGGTGGTGCAAGTTTGGTAATACTTGTAGGACTAAATTAAAAATGAAGAAAAAGAGGAAGGTATTATACTGTAATTTTTTGAGCCCCAAAACGCGCAATTATCGAAACTATATTTTTCTATAAATAGAAGCTCATCCTTCCTTCATTTCTCACCAATTCACTAAAGCTATAGAGCAATTACTATAGAGAGAAATTTTAGAGAGAAAGAAGAATAGAAGTCTGCTACCTTTCTACTCCAGTATCCAGTTTTAATTTTTCTAAGGTAGGGAATATTATTATTTTTTTCATCTTCATGAAGAGAACTTCTGTTGTTCCGTTCTTTGTTATTATGTTGGAATAACCTGTTTATGCGAAGTACCACATACTTGGTAAAATTCTTCTATTATTCTATTTCTTATTATTCTGCTGGAACATCATGTCTGTGCATTCTACGCGGGACCTGGTTCCGTCTTTATTATTCTGCTGGAACATCCTGTCTGTGCATTCTACACCGGACCTGGTTCCGTCTTTATTATTCTGTTGGAATATCATGTCTGTGCGTTTTACGTCGGACCTGGTTCCGTCTTTATTATTCTGTTAGAATATCTTGTCTGTGCGTTTTACGTCGGACCTGATTCCGTCTTTATTATTCTATTGGAATATCATGTCTGTGCGTTTTACGCCGGACCTGGTTTCGTTATTTATTATTCTGTTGGAATAACCTGCATGTGCAGTCTATCGCATGCCTGGTGATTTCTTTTGTTATTCCATTCCTTGTTATACTCAGTTGGTTAAAGTTTTGACTTCTATACTCCATGAAATTAGTGGAATATCTTTGATATTTGCGCTTCATCTAGTATCTTTTCATGAAAATATTCTTCTGAGCATTCTTGAATTTTACTCCACAAAGCAGTATCATGTTGACAATTTGGACGTTATTAATTCCTGGATAAATTAATTCTTGAACTTGTTTTATTAAATTCTTATATCATTGTCATCATCCTCGTGTTATAAAATGTTGAAAGTCATCTGTGGCCTGTAGTGCATAGATAGACTTGGTCTGATTATGACCAGGGATTATTCGGTATAATCATGACCGTAATGCTACAAATGATGTGGTAAAAATCCTCATTGGCCCGTAGTGCATTGGTGGACAGTTGTTGGCATGATCATGACCATTAATGAATATACAAATATTCTTGTCCCGTAGTGCATGGATAATTGTGGTCGTGATACTAAAGAATATCCTTGGCCGTAGTGCAGGGGTGATTCGATGATATGGATTATTTATTAAGCTGAGTCCCAGCGATAAAAGTGATGAAAAATCTTTTAAATCATAAAAGATAGTAGATTTTATTCTCTACTTGACTCTTTTAATGGATTGCTTGTTCCGCTGCAGTTAAACTTGATGTTTGTTATATTGTATCAGTTTAACACAGTTTAAGGCTAATGATAATTTATTCTGCATTATCTTAGTCATAATATTTCTTACTGGGCTAGTTGAGCTCACCCTTTCTTTCATTGTTCTCTTTAGGAAATGAGAACGTAGCTGGGACTAGTCGGGGAACGGAGTGACGATTCAGATGATAGTATTAGTAGTCCTCACTATTCTGTTAAATAGTGTGACAATAAATGTAATGAGGATTTTATTTGAGTTTTTATACTCTCTATGAGACATTATTTGTGTTGAAAATCTCAGCTATATTTTGGCGTATTGTACACGTCAGTTGTATAATTAAGTTTGTATTTAAATTTTTGTACCATATATTTGGCGACCCAAGATGGGTGATGTATACCTATTTTGGGGCCGTCACAGGAGTGATGGAGGAAGAGGAAGTTGGTGACCAACTCCTCTATACCCAATAGCTTCTTCCTTCTTCCTTTGGTTTCATTCATGGAGCAAAACCCAAACTTGGTCCATGGTTCTTCTATAAATAGAGACCCTCTTCTTCATTCTTCCCATTTGAAATTCTGAGGATACTAGTGAGTGAATAGTTGAGAAGTTGGGAGAAGTCAGAAGTTAAGATTCAAGGTTATCGACTTAGCTTCAAGAGGTATAATTCTTAAACTATGTTCTTAAGTTCAAGTTTTACAAAGTTCTTAGAAAAAGTAACGTTTGAGTCATAAAATTAATGGATAAGGATTGTTATAATCCATGAATTGATGCTAGACATCGTTAATATGGTTGAATACGAAATCAACGGAAGTTAAACGAACCAATTTGGTTTAGAATCGAATTCGTAGTGAATGATTTCGCTAAATTGTCCAAAACATGAATATTTGCATGAACATGAGTTATAGATTCATATTTGGGTTAGTTAATGTTTATTTTAGTTGACGGGTATTATAGTATGTTATAGTTCTATGAATTATGAATCCATAGAATCGAAAACGGACTAATTTGGACATGTATAACTCAAATTATGAAGGTTAGAAACTAGTTTGGCCTGTTATTTTGTAGCAGAGCATGAAACCGTGCATTTACAATAGCTAGGCCCGCCCCGGTAGGCTATTTATAGAGCAAGACCCCCGCCCCGGCGGGGGGTGGTCTGATTGCAAAGGTTGAAAAAAATTTTGACAGAACATGTTTTACTAAAATGGGCATAACATTTTCATACGAACTCCGATTGAGGAGATTCAAAACGATCCGTAACGAGAACGAATTGACCTAAAACTTTTGTGCTTTAAGGTTTCCAATTTGAGGTCATTAGGAAGGGTCAAAAAAGTCATGTTTGTGACTGTTACGTAATCGAAGGCCATCGGAGGGCGTCGAGTGAGCACATACGCAAGTATAGTGCTCCCGACGATGGAATATGTTATTCTAAGTGATGTAACATGAAAATGCATGATATTAGACATGACATATAAGATTACCTTACTTATAGTGGAATGCTTTATCATGACTTCGTATGTGTTTTCAAAAGAAACTTAAAGATTTTTGAAAACAAACTCTGACAAACTTGTGTACCTCTAATTATGACCTTGATAACATATATATGAGGTCTAAGTACGCATGATGTAAGATTCAAAGTTGTATCATAGGTGTGTTAGATTACTTTGATTTGGTTAAAATGATTTCAAAGGCAAGCTCATATATCATTTGCAAACAAAGTTATATAAACATGGAGTGGTTATATTTTGCCCTTGGAAATGTACGTAGAAACATGTACAAACAAGTATGATGTGTGAATTGAAGTTGCCTTGCATGATTAGTTTAGTATGACATTGACTTTGAGAATAAAGTTTTGAAGTTTTAAAACTAAGAGGGGCGAACTTAAAGTAACTTGTGGACTTAAAGGTCTAAATGTAATAACATCCATACATGACTTAGTTAGCTATGAAATGAGATTTAGAGTTGCACCTAGTTGCTTTACCTTGGCCTAGAATAACTTTTAAAAGTGAACTTGAACGCCTTATGACCCTAGACATGACGATTATGTTTATCTTTTAGCTAAGCATGAATTGGACGTTTCAAGTGTGGTTTAAATTACGTTTTCAAATAATGAACTATGCTATGTCTATGTAGAGGCTTATTAGTACCAATATATAGTTTAAAAGCTTATAACATCGAATCTTGTTAAAGATAGTTGTTAAGCTTTATTGATTGAAATAAATCATTATGAAACTAAGTAGTTTGAATATGAACGACGTAGATCACGTATCTATACACTTTAAATATGTGTCGAACACATAGCAAGTCACGTGTACGATAAATGTATATGAATGTTGATGTCGAGTACGGATGGTTAGGTATACCTATACATACCTAGCTATTCTAAGAGTATGATGAGAAAGTGAAATGTAGGTGTTACGAACCTAGTTAGAGAACAATGTAATATTACATTAAGAATGTATGAAATATGTGACTAGTGGATATGAATCCATGATTATATAATTGTGTAGGAATACATGCAGTGCATATAAGCTTTAAGTAGTTAAGTCGTAGTTCATAAACTACGAATCAGGCAAGTCTTTCAGTTCCTATTTGATATATGAATTTAATAACTGTTAGTTGAGCTATATTATGTTATAAAAATGTTGATGTATATATATGAAATGCATATGAGATATGTATGAAATTTGAAAGTTGATCTTTGATGAAATGCTTGTGAAGTAAATTTCTATGCATGTTATATGTGAAATAACATGCGTAGTTAATATTAATTGATTATGAATGCATGAACTGAATATGCAATTATATGTTATGTGCTGCATGAAAACTGTTAAAATTGCTGGGCTGTCGAGCTCACCCTTACAAAAAACCACTTTTGCAGGTTAAGGACTCACGGTAAAGATTTCGTGCTTCTTGGTTGACAAAGTAGATAGTTTTGCAACGAAGGATACTATTTAGATTATTACTTGAACCATGTTTAGGTTCTAGGAGTGTACTTGATATATACTTATGATGTTTAATACTTGTTATATTGTAAGGATGTATTAGTTAATACATAGAAGATATCGAATCAAGATGTAAAATCTTATACAGTAATTCCAATAGACTGAACCATATTATATAGTTGATTCAAGAATTGTAATTGTTTCAAAGTTATGAAATCAATAAAATATTTTATTCAAGAGATTGAAAAAGTTTAAATTATTCCACGTTTTTATAATATCGAATGTGATGCAATACAGGAATAGTAAATGACCAAGATTAGAAACTTATAAAAGTTTGGGGTCATTGTGCAGATCCTGAAAATGGAATGAATTTATATTCTAAGTTGTAATAAGTAAAGTTTTATTCATTAAGTTATGAATAAAAAATATAAATAGTTTGACGATAGTAGTTTTGTGGCAGACCGGATTCGAGGTTCGAAGGGACCCGGATTTGGGGGCGTCATTGTGGCTATAGTAGTCCTCACTATTCTATAAAATAGTGTGATAATAATTGTAATGAGGACTTCATTTGAGTTTGGATATTGTCTACGAGATAATATTCGTGTTAAAACTCTCAACTTATGTTTTGTCGTATTCTACACGATAATTAATAATTGTGTAAATTAAGTTTGTATTTGAATTATGTACCATGTATTTGGTGACTCAGAATGGGTTGTGTATACCTATTTTGGGGGCGTCACAGTTGGTATCAAAGCTTAGGGATGTGATCCCTGACTGAGATTTGAGGCTAGAACTAGGATGGGAGAGACGGGTAAATCCTTTGCTAGTATGACCTACCTAAGCTTAATTGTTATTTAATTGGTCGGTCAGAATATAGGGATAATATGTGGCATGTCAATTAACCCTTATTTTGTGGCAGTGTTTGAGAATGGCATCTGAAAATGTAGAGATAAATAATGGAGCACATGAGACCGTTGAGTCACCGCAAATCAATACTAGGATAATATGCATCAGGAAGGCAATAATCCTCATGTAAACAACAACACTGACCAAATGATGAACGACATGATGTTTAGGAGCTTTCTACAATTCATGCAACACCAAGCGAGAGAGACTCATGTTCAAAATGTAGGTGGAGTCAATGACAACTCTCGGCTGGTCACCGTTAAGCAATTCAAGGAGCTGGGACCACCATAGTTTTTAGGAAAGCCAGAACTACTTAAGGCAGTGACGTGGATTAAGTAGATCACCAAGATATTTGATGTCTTGGGATGCTCCGAGGAGGAAAAGGTTCCCTTTACCACTTTCATCTTGCGAGGAGAGGCAGATTATTGATGAGAATCTGTAAAACATACTCAACCTTCCGCACTAAAGATGTCTTCGGAGAAGTTCTAAGAATTATTCAATGACAAATACTTTCCTGAAAGTATTCATCACATGAAGGAGGTAGAATTCATCAAGTTGGAGCAAAATAATATGACTGTATCGCAATACGAGGCTAAGTTTACTGAGTTATCCCAGTTTGCATCCCATTTGGTTGATAATGAGGATCGAATGATGCGAATGTTTCTGCGAGGCTTGAAATCCGAAATACGTCAATATCTCATTTCACACAAACTTTGCTTGTTTTCAGATGTTGTGAATAGGGCTCAGTTATTGGAGCGCGATAATGAGTCAGCCCAACCAAAAGATAGCAGCAGACAAAACGATAATATTAGTAGTAGCAGTCATCGAAGCGGTGATAACAAACGTGGAGGAATTCATCATGCCAGAAATGGTAACCACTTCGGTGGCAATCCTGGCCAAGATAATAGAAGTGGAAATTTCAAAAAGAGGAGATTCAATAATGATGAAAAGACAACAACACTATCACCCATTTTTTTGGAAGGAGAACGACCACCGGTCATACGCTACAAATGTGTAGATGAGGGACACATCCGTCCAAACTGTACGCAGTAACCCAAAGCGTGTTTCAATTGCCAAAGAGAAGGTCACCTAGCTCAATTTTATCGTGAAGTGAAGTCAAGTCCAGCTGGGATGGAGACACCAAAGGCTGTCCCAGACAAGTCAAAGTCAGTAGTTCAAGGGAGAGCGTTTGTCGTGACCTCCCAAAAAGAGAGGAACCCGAACGAGGTTATGTAATACCCGAGAATTTCCACGTTTTATTAAATGAATATATTAATGGAAATGAATATTTATTTGAATATAAATGATTTGGTGTTACGAGATGAGTTAACTCAATTATATTGAATAATTGAGAATATATGGAATTTGTGATGAACTCGTTGAAAGCCTTGTGTGACACGGTGATGGGAAATATTAATAATAATATTAATCGATAAAGGAATTATTAAATGAACAATTAATTAATATTAATTGTTAATTGTTACTGTAGAATATTAATTATTTGTTAATGGTGATTAATTAATGAGATGTGATTATTATTGTAGAGATATAATAATAATAAGCAACGTGTCTATAGATATAATAAGATTTATATTTAATTAGTATACATGTTAGATAATTAATTGTGATAAAGGTCAATAATTACATTAATCAATGAGGAATGGAGTAATTAATATTAGTGTTAATTAATCAATAAGATGAATAAATTATTTATTTGACATAAAACAAATAAGTAAGTTATTGATATAATAAGATTATATCGATTGTTATGTGCAAGTGTGCAATAATTCAAAATATAAAATAGATGGAATACAACTATATTATATGGTGTAGTGCGACACTTATGTGACTATACTATATATAGAAACCATATATTAAGATTTATTAAATGTGATTGAGCATATTGGAACTATATGTTATGAATACATCATGAAATGTGTATGTGATAAAATGTACATGGATTATATGTATGTTACATTGCTATATCACATCTACTACCTTGAAATATTAATTATGTAAATTATATTGTGACATTAAGATATAACCCATGTATGGATGATTTGTATACAAAATATAACATAAGAGTGTATAGCTTAAGTGTGCAAGAATGTTGAGTATTTGGGTTGTCCCAATTTGAAAGACCCATTTCTATCATTCACGTGTTTGGCAAAAAGGCTATGGCCTATTTTCCTTTTCTTCTTCCAAGCTCCTTCTAGCTCATGATTATGGGTCGGAGTGGTGGTTATGATGATTTCCAACTACCATTTAACAACTCTTTGATGACCTTCATGCAATCCTTCAATCCATAGGTTTGATTTGTCTATGTATTGGTTTTTCTATAAATATGGACTCTCCTTCTCAAATTGCCATTGCTGAGAATTACTGAGTGTGAAATTGAGAGCATACAAGTATTCTAAGAAATTGGGAGTTCATTTAGCAACAAGTTCATTTCACATTACAGAGGTATAATCCCTCTCCCTTGTTTTCTATTTTCATTTTCTGCCAAAAGAGTTCTTCAATTCTTGAATTTTAAATTCTTGATTATGTGGAGTTAGATGATAATGGGTTTGGGTAATGTTCATATATTTGTTATATAGTCATATAAGCATGTTTAAACTGTTATATGACTGAGTAGAATCAAATTTATGAATAATTTTTTTTTATGTTCTTAATTTTGAAGTTTTGTCAAATTCTAGTATTGGTTGAATTCTCTGTTAATTGGTATAGGTTAGCATGCCATGGTGTTATCTGAGCTTGTATACATATTTAGGAGTAGTGTAGATGATTTGGGTACAGGTTTAACATTGGTTATATTGAGGCTCTGTAAATGTAGAGCCATTGTTTTTCAATCTGCTCGAAGTGGCGCGGCCACGCCACTTCCATAGTACATGACCACGCAGCCGCGCCGGCTGCCAGTCATGTGCACTACTTTTGTGGTCTTGTATCATTATGAGCATGCTATGTCAGTAAGAATATGCATATAAATAACCTTAACGTGTTAACTAAGGTTGTTATGTATATAGTAAGTCATGTTAGTATGATTTTGAAATGCATGTCGGACATACTAACTTACGTATATGGATTTCGTAATGAAGCATGATCATGTTGGACTCATTAGTGAGCTTTACTAATGAAAATATGAACTTTGAACGTGAATATTAGCATGCTACTTTGAGAGTTAGAATCTGATATTTGTGAACATGTTTGATAATACTCTTAAACTCACTTATGTATCATATATATATATATATATATATATATATATATATATATATATATATATATATATACACACACACACACACCATGCTTAGGTATCGTAATTCAAGTGAGGCATAAACGAAGCATATTTTTAAACCAAAACAATGATAATTACACATATGTAAGACCCCAACTTTTATGAATAAAGATGATTTTTTTATAAATATCATTTTTGAATATTAAGGAGTGAATTTGATATAATGTTATAGTTATGGGTAATATTTATAAATTTTGTAAAGTACGGAAGTTGTTATATTATATTCGATTGGTCGGGGAATATTCATTTTAACAGGGAATATTCGTACGACGGCACAATCATTGGTGGACCCCACAATAGAATTATTGTCGGATTGAGAAAATGACAAAAATATCTTTTTATAAAAATAACGGCGAAAGTTTACCATTAACTGTTGAAATATCTGGTGTTAAAAGTACAGTAATGCGCATGGTTGCATAGTAGAACACAATATTGGTTATTGATGCTTACGTGAGAAGTCACTCAGTTTTATTCAATTATTGCTACAGTAATTGATGCATAGTATCTCACGTTATTTGATTCAATTATTGTTGCAATATTTTATATTATTAAATCAATAATTGAGATGACAAGTTATTCATATTATTCTCTGCATAATTAACAATGTCTAGAAAATTCTGTTGAGGAAAGGGGTTTGGTCACCTAATTGCGCGCCAATAGGGAGAAATCCTTATCGAAAAGCCCCCTCTTTCTTGGGAACGATCTGGTTGTTAATATTGCGAGTTATAATAACGATGAATAAATGTTGTTAAAAATATTGAGGGGATTTTTATGAAGTTTTGTTGTAATTTTGGCGTATTATTTGGACCCCTATTTACCCATTTTTCAAAATAATCGGTAGAAAGTTATTCAGTATATTTTTATATAATAAAGGTGGGGGTCACATGTGGGGCCCACATTTGGAATAATGATGAAATGGGAAGTCACGGGGGGGGGGGGGAGAAAACCAAAATCAGGAGGGAGTTATTATTATTATTAATATTATTATTAGTATTATTATATATATATATATATATATATATATATATATATATATATATATATATATATATATTAAAAGATTTCGTTTTATTAGAATATTTTATTGCATAGTGGAGTATAATAAAATCAAAAAATTTCAAAAAATTCGGCCGAACGTCACCCATGACTTTTCCTTCACTATGCATCCAAATAGTATCCTTTCTATTCTCCTATAAATAGGATGTTTAGTTAGAATTGAAAATCACACTAGAATCAGAGAATTCTTCTTCTATAATATTTAGCGTATTTCTTTAGAGTTTTAAGAAGCTTTGAGCGTAGAAGACAGTAAAATATTTCTTCAAAAATATCTCCGCTATACCAGTTGAAATACTCTTCTTTTTAAGGTAAGAGATATTATTTTTGTTCAGTATTCGTATGAAATAATATTTTCTTCCATACTCTGTAGTATGTAAGTAATATTATTTCTTTTCCGATTTCGAATTATACACTCATTTTATTAAAGTTTTGTCTTCCATACTCCATGAAATTAGTAGAATATCCTTGATATTTGCGCTTCATCTAGTATCTTTTCATGAAAATATTATTCTGAGCATTCTTGATAAGTTTTAACTTTTTCATGCCGGAGTACTATTCACGGGGTACTATTCTCGAAGTACTATTCATGGGATACTATTCACTCAGTTACTATTCACCCGGGGTACTATTCATGATAAAAATTGATTTCTTTTCAGTCCAAATCATTTTTCATACAATATTATTCTTGAATTTTACTCCACAAAGCAGTATCAAGTTGAAAATTTAGACAGTATTGAATTCTGGATAAATTAAATTATAAATCTTTAAAAATTTATCATTTGCTTTTATTTAATTGAATTCTTATATCATTGTTATCATCATACTACTTATATTATGATGAAAGTCATCTGTGGTCGTAGTGCATAGATGGACTTGGTATGATTATGACTAGGGTTTATTCGGTATAATCATGATTGTAATGTTACAAATGATGTGGTAAAAGTTCTCATTGGCTCGTAGTGCATTGATGGATAGTTGTTGGCATAATCATTACCATTGGTGAAAACACGAATATCCTTGGCCCGTAGTGCATGGATAATTTGTGGTCGTAATAGTAATGAATATTCTTGGCCGTAGTGCAGGGATGATTCGATGATGTGAATTATTTATTAAGCTGAGTCTCAGCGATAAAACTGTTGATAAACTTTTTAAATCATAGAAGATAGTAGACTTCCTGTTCTACTTGACTCTTCTAATGGATATCTTGTTCCGCTGCAGTTAAACTTGATCTCTATTGTATTTTATCAATTTAAAACTGTTGAAGGCTAACGATAATTTTTTTTGCATTATCTTAGTCATAGTATTTCTTACTGGGCTTGTTGAGCTCACCCTTTGCTTTCATTATTCTCTTCAGGAAATGAGAATATAGCTGGGACTAGTCAGGGAACGGAGTGACGGTCCAGATGTTTGCATTAGTAGTCCTCACTATTATGTGAAATAGTGTGATAATAAATGTATTGAGGACTTATTTTGATTTTAAATACTGTCTAGAAAATAATATTTGTATTAAAACTCACAGCTCATGTTGTATATTTAAGTTTGAATTTGTATTTTGTACCATGTATTTGGCGACTCAGAATGGGTGATGTATACCTATTTTGGGGGCGTCACAGTTGGTATAAAAGCTTAGGGATATGATCCCTGGCTAAGATGTGAGACTAGAACTAGGGGGGAGAGACGGGTAATTCTTTCGCTAGTATGACCTACCTAAGTTTATTTGTTATTTAATTGGTCGGTCAGAATATAGGAAAAATATATGGTGTGTCAATTAACCTATTTTTGTGGCAGTATTTAAAAATGACATCCGAGAATGTTGAGAATAGCAATGGAGCGCAGGAGACCGTTGAGTCACCACAGATCAATACAAAGGATAATGTGCAATAGGAAGACAATAATCCTTAGGTAAATAATAACACCGATCAAATGATGAACGATGGGATGTTCAGAGGCATTATGCAATTCATGCAACATCAGGCGAGAGCGGTTCCTGTCCAAAATGTAGGTGGAAACACTGGCAACTCTCGGATGGTCACCGCTAAGTAGTTCAAGGAGCTGGGACCACCGGAGTTTTTGGGAGAGCCAAAACCACTTAAGGCGGAGGCGTGGATAAAGAATATCACCAAGATATTTGATGTCTTGGGATGCTCAGAGGAGCAAAAGGTTCCCTTTGCCACCTTCATGTTGCGATGAGAGACAGATTACTGGTGGGAATCTGTAAAGCGTACTCAACCTATCGCACTTAAGATGTCTTTGGAGAAGTTCCAAGAACTGTTCAACGACAAGTACTTTCCCAAAAGTATTCGTCACAATATGACCGTGTCGCAGTATGAAGCCAAGTTTTTCGAGTTGTCCCGGTTTACGTCCCACTTAGTTGATAACGAGGAGAGAATGACGCGGATATTTCTGAGAGGTTTTAAACCCGAGATACGTCAATACCTTATCTCTCACAAACTTTGTTTGTATTTAGATGTTGTAAATAGGGCTCAGTTATTGGAGCGTGATAATGAGACAACCTAACCAAGGGTGAGCAGTCGGCAAAATGATAATTCCAGTGGTAGCAGTCATCGAAGCGGTGACAACAAACGTGGAAGGAATCAACATGACAAAAATGGTAACCACTTCGGTGGTAATTATGGCCAAGAAAATAAAAGTGGACATTTCAAGAAGAAGAGATTCAAAAATGATGGAAAGACGTCAGCACCAGCACTCGTTGTTAAGGAAGGAGAATGACCACCTATCATATGCTTCAAATACGGAGGGGAGGGACACATCAGCTCAAACTATGCGCAGCAGTCCAAAACATGTTACAATTGTGGAAGAGAAGGTCACCTAGCTCGATTTTACCGTACAGTGAAGCCAAGTCCAGCTGGGATGGAGGCACCAAAGGCCGTTCCAGAAAAGTCAAAACCAGTAGTTCAAGGGAGAGCGTTTGTTGTGACCTCCCAGAAAGAAAGGAACCCAAAAGAGGTCATCACGGGTAAGCTTATCATAAACTTTAGCGAAGTATATACCTTATTTGATACCGGTTCTACCCATTCTTTTATTTCTCCTAGTTGCGCTCAATGTTTAAATTTAACTTCGGAGAAATTAGACTTTAACTTATCTGTTGAAACTCCGTTGGGAGAAACCTTCATTACATCCACTGTTTATAAGTCTTATTTGATTCAAATCGGCACTCGCACATTACTTGTCGATCTTATTTCCTTAAAAATACTTGGGTTTGACATAATTCTAGGGATTGATTGGTTAACTACTTATCATGCAAAAATTGATTATTTTCGTAAGGTTGTTAGCTTTCATATTCCTAACCAACCTATTATGCGAATTCAAGCAACTAACCCATTAAAATCAATCACTATCATATCAAGCCATAAAGCTATTCGTTTATTGAAAAACAGATGTCAAGCTTTTTATTCCATGTCACAGATTTAAACAAAAATACATCAGATTTGAATGATATTTCTATTGTTAATAAATTTTCTGATGTATTCCCTAAATAACTTCCTGGCCTACCCCCAAAACATGAAATTGAATTTTGTATCGACCTTGAACCCAGTACAAAACCCATTTCCAAAGCCCCATATCGAATGGCTCCTATTGAACTTCAGAAGTTAAAGACCCAACTACAGGAATTTTTAGACATCGGTTTCATTTGTACTAGTACGTCTCCTTGGGGTGCTCTTGTTCTATTGTGAAGAAGAAAGATGGGAGTATGCGACTTTGTATTGATTATCGAGATTTGAATCATGTCACTGTCAAAAATAGATACCCGTTGCCTCGCATTGATGACATGTTTGACTAGTTGCAAGGCGTCAAATTCTTTTCAAAGATTAATCTTCGTTCCAGATATCACCAAATGAAGATTAAAATCGATGATATTTCAAAGTTGGCTTTCAGAACTCGGTACGAGCATTATGAATTCCTAGTCATGTCTTTTAGATTGACTAATGCTCATGTTGCCTTCATGGATATGATGAACCGAGTATTCAAGGAATATTTGAATCACTTTGTGGTCGTCTTTATTGGTGACATCCTCATTTACTCCAAAAGTCATGAAGATCATGAGCAACACTTGAGGCTGATACTACAAAAGCTTCGTGAAAATAAGTTGTATGCCAAGTTGAAGAAGTGTGAGTTCTGGCTTGAGGAAGTAGCATTCCTTGGGCACGTAATATCAAATCATGGAATATCTGTTGACCCGGCAAAGATTGAAGCAATTCAAAGCTGGGAGCAACCTAAGTCAGTGACTAAAGTACGTAGCTTTCTCGGCTTAGCTGGTTATTATCGAAGATTCGTAGAAGGGTTTTCTCAAATCGTTACTCCATTAACTCAACTGACTCGGAAAGATACAAAATTTGGTTGGACCGAGGAATGTGAGAAGAGTTTTCAAAACTCAAGAGGAGACTCATTTCAGCATATGTTTTGACAATACCATAGGTTATAAATCTTAGGTGGGGGAAAAGACTTAGGAATATAACTGTAAGAAAGATAGAAATACTCATGTATAGTTTTAAGTGATGGATTGAGGAAATCCATCGATAGTAAGATATTGATATTTAGTAGTTACGAATTGTGTTTATTGGTGTTGTACTAATTAAGTTATTTAAAATTGATTGTAGGATGTCAGGAGATGATGAGGTTAGAGATACTCAGGTGGTTACTGAGATGTTAGTAGCTGCACCAATGCCATTAGCCGAGGTGGGCGCTCAGAGTGAATTGGAGGGTAATTCAGAGAAGAATTGAGAAGAAAGAATGTTAGTTGAGGAACTATTAAAAGACGAACCTATAGTAAATCTAAGAAGCGATCATGATGAGTACCCCGAGATGGAACTAAATGAAGAAGAAAAGTAGATTCAAAAGAGGCTAAGGTAGAGCCTGTGACGATCCAATTTTTTTTAAAGAAATTAATTAATTAAAATAATAATTTTATTATGTATGTAGATTGCATATGTTGATACATATAATTCTGTATATGTATGATTGCAAGATGACAAATATATTATTGTATATTTTTGTCATAGTAAAATAAATTGTTAAAAATAATTTATTAAAAAGAAAGGAAATAAATAAATTTTAAATGATGAAAACTATTGCAATAAATAGAGAGCATTAAAATAATTTGCAATATTAAATTATTTTAGTATAAGAAATATATTACATTAAAGATTATATTAGATTTTATTTTTCTTTAATAAATAGTTTCCGTTTTGATGGAAATGATTTATGCATGTAGACACTCGAAATTTTGCATTCTTGTTACTAACCATGCAGGAGGGCAGAATCGTCTTTTGTCTTCCAGAGACAACCCTGGAAGTTAAAATCATTAATTCAAATCTCGGCGACAACCCCGAGAGATCAAGTCAAACCCCGGGAGATCAATTCAAACCAAAGTGACTACCCCTAGATGTGACGCCCCCAAAATAGGAATACATCACCCATTATGAGTCGCCAAAAACTTGGTACAGAAACAACTACAATTTTATTAATACAATTGTTGTGTAAAATACAACAACCCAATAATGTGAGTTTAAATATTAATATTGTCTTCTAGACAATATCCACACTCAAATAAATCCTCATTACAATTATTGATACACTATTTTACAAAAATAGTGAGGACTGCTAAAAACAACTTTCTAGAACCGTCACTCCATACCCCGGCTAGTTCCTACTATACTCTCTCCTCCTGAAAAGAAAAATGAAACAAAAAGGGTGAGCTCAACTAGCCCAGTAAAGATTATAATGACTAAGATAATATACAACAAATTATCGTTAGTCTTCAACAGGGAAAATCTTATAAAATATAATAGACAACAAGTTTTAGATCAACAACTGCAGCAGAAATAACAATCCATTAGAAGAGTCAAGTAGAGAAAGAATTCTACTATCTTCGAAGATTTAAAAGTCCATCATCAATATTTTATCCATGTAACATCAATCAACATACATCTTGAATCAAATATTCATCTTTACACTACAGGCCAAAGATATTCATTTGTATCACCAGTTGGTCATGTTCATCTCAATACCTGTTCATCTTTGCACTACGGGACAAAGATATTCATTAGGTAATCATTCATCTTTACATTATAGGCCAAAGATATTCAGTAATATCATCATTTAGGACTGAGGATGATGAAAAATATTTTAAAGAAAATGAATCCAGTGAGATAAAAGAACAAATATTAGGGATTCGTATTACAATTTATCCAAGTTCAATAATACCCCATAATAACCAATTTCGAAGCAGAATTCAAAAACAAAGATCAAAACATGGATACAATCAAAGATAATAACCATAATAGACATCTTGGATAAAAAGAAGAAATTTTTATTTTTAGGTGAATAGTGCCGTATTCGTGAATACTGCCGTATACGTGAATAGTGCCGTATACATGACTAGTAACCCCGACACAAAAGTTCTAATTTTGATAAAAAGTTCAGACCAATATTTCGGCATAATGATATGAAAATAATAATATCATTTACGAAGAAAATAACATCCCTTACCTCTCAAAGACAGTACTTCTGACTGGAATACTGGATATAGTGCTGAAGGAACTTGCACCATATAGAAATACTCAAAGTACTAAAATACTCACATAATACGCTCGATATTATAGAGAGAGAAAGAGAGAAAACTTATGAATTCTGGTGTGATTTTCAATTCTAACTAAGCACCCTATTTATAGGAAAATGCTTAGAAGGCCATAGCAAGCTAACCTGCTACCTGATGGCTTTACCTGCTACTATTCAAACCTACCACGTTTGAATAAAAATCTCAGCACATTTTTACCAACCAAAAGTGAGGCCCACCCATGTTTTAATAAAAATCATTTTATTTTTTGAAACTTTAACAATTCATAATAAATAGCCCTTTTATCAGAAAAATTTAAATCTCATGTGCTTTCCATAGGAAATTTAATTCTCTACAACTTTATAGAAGAAAAATTTTCCAAATTCTAATAAAAAAATACCCGAAATCCACAAACGGATGATTTTTAATACATCTATTCCGACAAAATACTGATAAAATACCTCATCATTAATTCCTTCAATTATAACCACAATAAAATAAATATATCTTTCATTTATATCCACATAAAATAAATATTTCTTTATCATATAAATCAATAATTAATTATTCACAAATAATATTACAGAATCACAATTATGACAACCAGGCAGTTTTCAGGAAAGAGGGGGCTTTCCAATAAGTATTTCTCCTTACTAGCGCGCAATTAGGTGACCAAACCTCTCATTAGACAGAACTTTTTAGACATTGCCAATAATACTATCTAATAATATTATTCAAATAATATGAATTATTGATCTGATAATAAGAAATATTGTGCAGTGACAATTATTGAAACAACAATAATATAAAATATCAATGCAGCAATTATTGAATCAATAAAATAAAATATTGAACAGTAACTACTGTAACAATTATTGAGTAGTGCATTCCTTCGTAAGAATCAATAATTCAAAAATACTGTGCAATCCGTGTGCTACTGTGCAACCACGCGTATCACTGTATTTTAACCACGGGGTATTCCAACAATGTTAACGGTAACAACTACGCCGTTATTTATAAAAGCTCAATTTTTGTCGTTATCTTCATCCAACCGTTTTTCATTATGGGGCCCACAAATAGATGCGCCGTCGTACGAATATTGCCCAACAGAAAGAATATTCCACGATCAAACGAATATTCCCCGACAACAATGAATATTTTATAACCACTTATTTATTTTAAAAATTTTGCACATTTCACCCATAACCAAAATATTATTTCAAATTAACACATATTATTCACAATAATAATTAGAGGAAATTTGATTTTATTCATTAATAAGTTGGGATCTTACAACCTCCCCTCCTTATGAAATTTCATCCTCGAAATTGACTTACGTACCTGGTGTTTCGAAAAGGTGAGGATATGTTGCTTTCATTTCTGATTCTAACTCCCAGGTCATTACTTCAATAGCATGATTTCTCCACAAAACCTTAACTTATGGTATAACCTTTGTGCGGAGAACATGCTTTTTCCTATCCAAGATCTTAACATGTACCTCCTCGTACGTTAAAATCTTCGCTATCTCGTCTGGTTCTAACTCAATAATATGGTTCGGGTCTTTCACAAATTTATGAAGCACATATATGTAAAAAATATTATGAATACGAGACATGCTTAGAGGTAATGCGAGTCTATAGGCCACATTTCCTATTTGGTCAAGAATTTCAAATGGACCAATAAATTGTGGATTGAGCTTTCCTCTCTTCCCAAATCTTGTAACTCCCTTCCATGGTGCAACACGTAACAATACATGATCCCCAATATTAAATTCCACGTTCTTTCGATGAAGATTCGCATAACTCTTTTGTCAATCCTGTGCCGTTTGTATACGTTGTCGAATCGTTTGGATCTTCTCTGTAGTTATACGTACCAATTCTGGTCCCAACAACATTGCTTCACCCACCTCGTCCCAGCATACTAGAGAGCGACATTTTCTTCCATACAACGCCTCGAATAGAGCCATGCCTATACTTGCATGATAACTGTTATTGTAGGAGAATTCTACCAATGGTAGGTACTTATCCCAACTCTCATTGAAATCTAGGACACAGAGTCTTAATAAATTTTCAAGAGTTTGAATAGTTCTCTCTGATTGTCCATCTGTTTGAGGATGGTATGCTGAACTGAATCGTAAATCCGTGCCCATAGCTTTTTATAAGCTAACCCAAAATCGTGAAGTGAATCTTGGGTAACGATCTGAAACTATGGATACTGGCATGCCATGAAATCTCACAATCTCATTCACGTACATACTAGCAAGACGTTCAAGGGAATAAGTCTCCCGTGTATGCAAGAAATGGGCAGACTTGGTTAATCTATCAACAATGACCCAAATCGCATCTATGCCTTGATATACCTTGGGAAGACCCGTAACGAAATCCATAGTAATGTGTTCCCACTTCCATTTCAGAATCTCAAGTGGTTGCAATGGACCCTTTGGCATTTGATGCTCCGTCTTTACACATTGACAAGTTAAACACCTCAAGATAAACTCCGCGATCTCTTTTTTCATATTGCTCCACCAAAATGTATGTCGAAGATCATGATACATTTTGGTACTCCCTGGATGGATTGCAAACGGTGTGTTGTGTGCCTCCATCATGATTCTATGCTTCAATTCAGAATCGTTAGAAACACAAAGTCTAGAGTTGACTCGAAGTATTCCTTCTTCATCGATTCTTGCTTCTGGAATAGCACCTTCTTGCACTTTCTTCTTCATACGCATAAGCTCCATGTCCGTAACTTGAGCAGCTTTAACTTTATCGATTAAAGTCGGTTCTACTCGTATGTTTGATATCATCACGTGGGTACTTGGAGCCTTTACCTCTATCTCCATTCTTTGCAAGTCATACAAAATGGACTTTTGTGTTAACAACATTGCACTCGTACCCGCATATGATCTTCTATTCAATGCGTCAGCTACTACGTTCGCTTTTCCAGGATGATATTGGATGGTATGATCATAATCTTTCAACAGCTCGAGCCAACATCACTGCCGCATGTTGAGTTCCTTTTGGGTGAAGAAATATTTGAGGCTTTTATGATCTGTATAGATCTCTACTTTCTCCCCATACAGGTAGTGTCTCCAGATCTTTAACGCAAAAACGACTGCTGTCAACTCCAAATCATGAGTAGGATAATTCCTCTCATATTCTTTGAGTTGTCACGAGGCATAGGCTATGACTTTCCCATGTTGCATGAGAACACATCCTAACCCTTTGCCTGAAGCATCGATATAGATAACAAATCCATCCGAACCAGATGGTATTGTCAGAACAGATGCCGAAATGAGTCTCCTCTTGAGTTCTTGAAAACTCTTCTCATAATCCTTGCTCCAACCGAATTTTGTATCTTTACGAGTCAGCTGAGTTAACGGAGTAGCGATTCGAGAAAATCCTTCCACAAATCTCCGATAATAACCACCTAAGCCCAGAAAGCTATGTATTTCTGTCACCGACTTTGGTTGCTCCCAACTTTGTATGGCTTCAATCTTCGCCGGGTCGACAGATACTCCATGTTTTAACACCACGTGCCCAAGGAATGCTACTTCCTTAAGCCAGAACTCGCATTTCTTCAGCTTAGCATATAGCTTGTTTTCACGAAGCCTTTACAGTACCAGCTTCAAATGGTGCTCATGATCTTCACGGCCTTTGGAATAGATGAGGATGTCATCAATAAAGACAACAACGAACTGATCTAAATATTCTTTGAACACACAGTTCATCATATCCATGAAAGCAGCAGGAGCATTAGTCAATCCAAACGACATGACTAAGAATTCATAATGGTCGTACCGAGTTCTGAAAGCAGTCTTTGGAATATCCTCAGTTTTAATCTTCAGCTGATGATATCCAGAATGAAGATCGATTTTTGAAAAGAATTATGCTCCTTACAACTGGTCGAACAGGTCATCAATGCGAGGTATTGGATACCTATTCTTGATGGTGACATGGTTCAATTCTCGATAGTCGATACAAAGTCACATACTACCATCTTTCTTCTGTACGAATAACACAGGAGCACCCCAAGGAGATGTACTAGGACGAATAAAAGCGATGTCCAACAACTCCTATAGGTGGACCTTTAACTCCTGAAGTTCAATAGGAGCCATTCGATATGGGGTTTTAGAAATGGGCTGTGTACCCGGTTCAAGGTCAATAAAGAATTTAACTTCACGTTCTGGGGGTAGACCGGGATGTTTTTTAGGAAATTCATTAACAACAGAAATTTTATTCAAATCTGACGTGTTTTTATTCAAGTCCGTGACATGGGCTAAGAAAGCTTGACATCTATTTTTCAATAAACGAATAGCTTTATGGCTTGATATGACAGTGATTGACTTTAGTGGTTTGTTTGTTTGAATTCGCATAACACGTTGGTTAGGAATATGAAAACTAACAACCTTACGAAAACAATCAATTTTAGCATGATGAGTGGTTAGCCAATCAATCCCTAAAATCACATCAAATGCAAGTATTTTTAAAGAAATAAGATCGGCAGGTAATGTGATTGTACCAACTTGAATCAAGCAAGATTTATAAATAGTAGATGTAACGAAAGTTTCTCGTAATGGAGTTTCAACAGATAAGTCAAAGTCTAATTTCTCCGGAGTCAAGTTCAAACGTTGAGCACAAGCAGGAGAGATAAAAGAATGGGTAGAACCGGTATCTAATAAGGTATAAACTTCGCAAGAGTTTATGATTAGCTTACCCGTGATCACCTCGTTTGGGTTCCTCGCGTTTTGGGCAGTCACGACAACGCCCTTCTAGGAACCACTGACTTTGATTTGTCCGGTACAGCCTTTGGAGTCACCATTCCCGTTGGACTTGGTTTTGCAACTAGACAATCTCTAGCTATATGACCTTCCTTTCCACAGTTATAACACACCTTGGATTGTCGAAGGCAGTTTGGGCTGATGTGTCACTCTTTCTCGCATTTGTAACATACGACCGGTGGTCGTTCTCCTCCCCTAGAAATAGTTGATGTTGATGCCGACGTCTTCACGCTATCATTGTTGTACCTTCTTCTTTTGAAATCTCCTCCTGACTCGCTCTTTCTATTATCACGGTCACGATTACCACCAGAGTGGTTACCGCTTTTGTCTGAATGTTTTACTCCCTGCTAGTTTTCATTGCTCCGATGACTTCCGCCACAGGTATGACCCTGGTTGTTATCCCTCGGTTGAACATACTCATTATCTCGCTCTAATAATTGAGCCCTATTTACAACATCTGAATATAAGGAAAATTTATGAGAGATAAGATATTGCTGAATCTCGGGCTTTAGACATCTCAGGAACATCCTCGTCATTCGTTCCTCATTCTCTACTAAATGAGGTGCAAACCTGGATAATTCTGTAAACCTCGCCTCGTACTGGGACACCGTCATGTTGTTTTGTTCCAGTCTAATAAACTCTACCTCCTTCGTATGACTAATACTTTCAGGAAAGTACTTGTCATTAAACAGTTTTTGAAACATTTCCCAAGACATGTTGAGTGTGTCAGGCTGGGTACGCTTCACAGACTCCCACAAGTAGTCTGCCTCACCGCAGAACATAAAGGTGGCAAATGGAACCTTTTGTTCCTCCGTGCATCCCAAGACATCGAATATCTTGGTAATTTGCTTGACCAACGTTTTCGCCTTGATCGGATCTGGTTTTCCCTAAAATTGTGATGGTCCCAACTCTTTGAATTACTTGGCTGTGACAAGTCGCGCGTTGCTACCATTTCCACCCATATTTTGTGCACGAGTCTCCCTCGTCTGGTTTTGCATGAACTGCAAAAAGCTTATAAACATCCCATCATTCATCATTTGTTCGGTAGTGTTGTTTACAGGAGGAATATTGCCTTCCTGTTGCACGTTCCCCTGGGTGGTGATCAAAGGTGTCTCCACGGTCTGATTTACTCCATTATTAATGTTCTCAGCTGCCATTCTTAAATACTACCATAAAACAAGGATTAATAGTCATGTCATATATTATCCCTATACTCTGATCGACCAAATAAATACCAAATAAACTTAGTCAGGTCATACTAGCGAAGGAATTCCTCGTCTCTCCCCTCCTAGTTCTTGTCTCACATCTCAGCCTGGGATCATATCCCTAAGCTTTGATACCAACTGTGACGCCCCAAAATAGGTATACATCACCCATTATGAGTTGCCAAAAACTTGGTACAGAAACAACTACAATTTTATTAATACAATTTTTGTGTAAAATACAACAACCCAATAATTGAGTTTAAATACAAATATTATCTTCTAGACAATATCCACACTCAAATAAGTCCTCATTACAATTATTGATACACTATTTTACAAAAATAGTGAGGACTGCTAAAAACAACTTTCTAGAACCATCACTCCATACCCCGGCTAATTCCTGCTATACTCTCATCTCCTGAGAAGAAAAATAGAACAAAAAGGGTGAGCTCAACTAGCCCAGTAAAGAATATTATAACTAAGACAATATTCAACAAATTATCGTTAGTCTTCAACAGGGAAAATCTGATAAAATATAATAGACAACAAGTTTTAGATCAACAACTGCAGCGGAAATAACAATCCATTAGAAGAGTCAGGTAGAGAAAGAATTCTACTATCTTCTAAGATTTAAAAGTCCATCATCAATATTTTATCCCTGTAACATCAATCAATATACATCTTGAGTCAAATATTCATCTTTGCACTACAGGCCAAAGATATTCATTTGTATCACCAGTTGGTCATGTTCATCTCAACACCTGTTCATCTTTGCACTACGGGCCAAATATATTCATTAGGTAATCATTCATCTTTGCACTATAGGCCAAAGATATTCAGTAATATTATCATTTAGGACTGAGGAAGATGAAAAATATTTTAAAGAAAACGAATCCAGTGAGATAAAAGAACAAATATTAGGGATTCGTATTACAGTTTATCTAAGTTCAATAATACCCCATAATAACTAATTTCGAAGTAGAATTCAAAAATAAAGATCAAAACATAGATACAATAAAAGATAGTAACCATAATAGACATCTTGGATAAAAGGAAGAAATTTTTATTTTTAGGTGAATAGTGTTGTATTCGTGAATACTGCCTTATACGTGAATAGTGCCGTATACGTGAATAGTGCCGTATACATGAATGGTAACCCCGACACAAAAAGTTTCAAATTTGATAAAAAGTTTAGACTAATATTTCGGCATAATGATATTGAAAGAATAATATCATTTACGAAGAAAATAACATCCCTTACCTTGCAAAGATAGTACTTCTGACTGGAATACTAGATATAGTACTGAAGGAACTTGCACCGTATAGTAACACTCAAAGTACTAAAATACTCACAAAATACGATCGATATTATAGGGAGAGAAATAGAGAAAAGTTATGAATTCTGGTGTGATTTTTAATTCTAACTAAGCACCCTATGTATAGGAAAATGCTTAGAACGCCATAGCAGACTAACCTGCTACCTGATGACTTTACCTGCTAATATTCAAGCCTACCACGTTTGAATAAAAATCTCAGTACATTTTTACCAACCAAAAGTGGGGCCCACCCATGTTTTAATAAAAATTATTTTATTTTCCGAAACTTCAACAATTCATAATAAATAGCCCTTTTATCAGAGAAATTCAAATCCTATGTGCTTTCCATAGGAAATTTAATTCTCTACAACTTTGTAGAAGAAACTTTTTACAAATTCCAATAAGAAAATACCCGAAATCAACAAACGGATGATTTTTAATACCTCTATTCCGACAAAGTACTGATAAAATACCTCATCATTAATTCCTTCAATTATAACCACAATAAAATAAATATATCCATTATTTATATCCACATAAAATAAATATTTTTTTATCATATAAATAAATAATTAATTATTCACAAATAATATTACAGAATCACAATTATGACAACCAAGCAGTTCCCAAGAAAGAGGGGGCTTTCCAATAAGGATTTCTCTTTACTGGCGCGCAATTAGGTGACCAAACCTCTCCTTAGACAGAACGTTCTAGACATTGCCAATAATACTATCTAATAATAATATTCAAATAATATGAATTATTGATCTGATAATGGAAAATACTGTGCAGTGACAATTATTGAAACAACAATAATATAAAATATCAATGCAGCAATTATTGAATTAACAAAATAAAATATTGAATAGTAACTACTGTAACAATTATTGAGTAGTGCCTTCCTTCGTAAGAATGAATAATTCAAAAATACTGTGCAATCCGTGCTCTACTGTGCAACCACGCGTATCACTGTATTTTAACAACCGGGTATTCCAACAGTGTTAACGGTAATAACTACGCCGTTATTTATAAAAGCTCAATTTTTGTAGTTATCTTCATCCAACCGTTTTCCGTTATGGGGCCCACAAATAGTTGCGCCGTTGTACGAATATTCTCCGACAGAAAGAATATTCCACGACCAAACGAATATTCCCCGATAACAATGAATATTTTATAACCACTTGTTTATTTTGAAAAACTTGCACATTTCAACCATAACCAAAACATTATATCAAATTAACACCTATTATTCACAATAATAATTAGAGGAAATTTGATTTTATTCATTCATAAGTTGGGGTCTTACACTAGAGGTCAATTCAAACCCCGGTGACAACCCTGGGAGATCAAGTCCAACCCCGGTGAAAACCATAGGAAACGACAAACCAACCTCAAAGACAACCCCGGGAGATCAAACCAAACCCCGGGAGATCAATTCAAACCCCGATGAAAACCCCGGGAGGTCAAGTCAAACCCCGGTGACAACCCCAGGAGATCAAGAAAAACCCCAGTGATAACCCCGGGAAACAACAAACCAACCTCATAGACAACCTTGAGAACTGACAAAAGTCAACAACAGTCCAATCGCGGAGACAACTTTGAGAAAAGATAACTAGAAATGCATTAAACCCATAGATAACCTAGAGGGGTAAAATAGTAATTTTTCCAACTCAACATCAAATCAAGTCAAATCATTTCCATGAAGGTCATGCAGGACCATAACATCAATCCCGAGTGAAAAATAGCACAAGTCAGCTCAACGGACGGACTGTGAACACTTTAAGATCTGGTCATGGACCCATTTTTCCGAATTCAGAAAAGGTCAAATCATATGTCATTGTGTAGCTCTCGAAAAGGGCTTTTTGGAAAGGTATAGTACGCTTCCATCGGATTCCTGAATTGAAAGTTATGAAGGTTCGAGTAGACGACGCGTTAGTCCGAGTGCATATACTTCGAGACAACGTGACCCACGGGCCCGACCCCACCCGGATAAACCGCAGGTAGACCCACGTCTATTTTGGTCTATAAATAGACCCCCCATCATTCATAAAAGACATAAAAAGAGGGGAAAAAAAGCAAAAGAGAGAACTCTGCCCATTTCAGCTCTTAACCCCTCCTATAGTGTTCCAAACTTCGACATTCTTCTTTGTAAACACTTGTATACATTTGTATTACAACATATCAAGTTTTAATTGGTGGAAACTGAGTTTTTAAGCTTCAAAAGCAGTTTAAAGCATTCCTCACTATACATTATAAGATCTTTTTCGATCTGAAGCTTTTATCTGCTTTAATACACACACAAACACACACACATACACACACACACACACACACACACACACACACACACATATATATATATATATATATATATATATTAATTGTGTACTATGATTAAATATTAGTTTTAGCTATTCATATTTAAATTTGTGGACTAGATTTATCAAAATCTAGCAATATCTAACTTTTAACCGGTTCAAAAGTTGTAAAACTGGAACCATTGAGCCAGAATGGCTAAGATTTATTTAAATCTAGTTTTATAAATATTAAGCAACCGCATGACCCTAGATCTGTATCTAGAGGAAATTAGAATCTTTGGCTATGCGCATGCAAGGATTTAACTGATTAATTCTTTGTTTTGCGACGTTTAGATTAAATATCTATTTTATTTTAGTATATTTGTTATGCATGTTATTCATATGATGTTATGTGAGCCTAATAGCTGTGGGATCTAAGATCCAGCTGATGAATCTACATCTGGTTCCCATGATGGACCCTTTTCAATTGTACAACTTGCTTGCAAATCATATGTGTGGTGCTCGGACATACTTTGATGGCTTTCATGCCCATAAGGAGCCCGACACTTATATGTATATTATTTTGTCGAAGATGCTTCGCATCTCGAGAATAAAATCAAAATAAGCCGAATACGGAATAAAATAGAAGTATCGAAGGCCTCAATTACTATGTGAGCATAAGGGTTTGGAAATCTGTTTTCAAAACATCATTTTATGTGTCTTGTATTAAAATTGAACTTTTATACAAGTCAAACCCTTTGTATATAGGTGCAAAAGAGGCATAACACTACTTCCAAATAAAGCACTTAGACCCAATTAACTGCAACACACACACATTTCAAATAAATAATGGAATTGAAAAGAAGCGATAACCGTGTTTTCATAGAAGTTGGGGGGTTCCTAACACCTCCCTCCCCCCCTTAAGCAAGTCCCTAAACTCTATTAATCTTGGTTTCCAAGGCCGGATAAACAGAGTCCAATAATTGGGCCTTTTTGCAAAACTTTTCATAACTCGGTTGAGTTGGTACAACCATTTCACTCCTACTAACTTGTGGCTTTGTAAAAACAATCTTTTCAAATCGTTGACATTTCATATCAGACTCTTTTGTCAATTTCACCCTTTCAAACCAAATTCAAACCATATAGAAAACATAAAGGGTAAGAAATATTTAAAAGAGGAATTCCAAAGAGAAATTTTTCCTGACGTCGACAGGTGGCGACTTTGCTGGGGATGGTAGAGGGCTTAAGCCATTTTTCAAACTTTTCAAATTCCCTTTTTATTTACTTGTGTGTGGATGTTGTCTTTATATGGAATGGACGTTCTACCACTTTGTATTAGTGCCTCGCACAATGTCATCATTTCATACGGTGAGACACGATGTATGTGAATGTATGTTGTGTGATTCCTACACCAAGAGGTGAACCCGTCAGTGTTTAATTATTGGACTCAACGGAGAATAATCCCACAAGTATCAAGAAAGGCACCACTAAGATCCGCTCCAATTGAAAGATAGGATTAACTTCACATCTATTAAATTTTGATGATCTGGGGACCTTCAAGCCGAAAAGCCGCGATAGTATCCTAAGATAAGGCAGACTATGTGACGCCTCCAAAATCCCTACATTTCCTGTAGCAGATTTGGTGCTCACATAAATATCTATCAATCCAAGATTAAAAATATTCATAACAGATAGTAGTTCTCGTCAGAACAATTACTATGATGAATACTATAACTCGGATGTATAGATTTATTATCTTACATATATTTTCTTCATATCAATAATTCCTATCCATCTGACATTCATAGTACTAATGATAAGATTAATCTTGGAACTGAGGGGCGCAACCTCAGTGCTTACGGAACTCACTAGATCATTGAATAATACCCTTATTAAGATAAACAATTCATATTAATACTATACTTGATTTCTAACTTTTCTTCAAAAAGGTGAAAGCTAAACAACTCACATAATTAAGAACTTAATACATAAATCCAAATTTAAATTATTACATTCACTTTCGACAGAAATAAACTTAAACTATTATAATCCTTTTTAACCACATGAATGAACACTAGAACTTCTAGGAAGATCAGTCACAGCTGCAAAGGAAAATAATATTTGCAAGGGATGAGCTTTAAAAGGGTCATCAAGTTTAAACAATTTGTATTCAATACTCACACTATAACTGAAATAGATGAATATACAGTTCAAAAGTTTTTCCATGTATATATATTGAGGTTTATCTACCAAACCCCAGACATTACAAGTTTCTGTCAGTCATATAGACTTAGTAACCCGAGTTGATTCGTTCAACCAAACATTATAGGAGTATGTATATAATCCTATTTAAATAACCCCTGGTCATTTCTACAAATGCTGGTCATAAAACCCCGTTCAGTGTATAACTGCCGGTCATAATAGTATCAGTATATATCTGTACCAAACAATATTAGTTTATCACAGTCTATTATTTGATATCAAATCAAATATATTTTACACAAATAACTGTTCATATGTCTTGGTTATGCTTAAACAAGAAGCAATAACCCTTTTTAATATCAGATATTATGAATAACATTTGAAACAAGTTCATATGACATCAATGTAAATATACATTCCATTTCCTATTAAAACTTATCATGCTATCCTGTCATCAAAATAACTGACATCTATTTTGTAGGAAAACATTAAAAAAAACTAAACAGACACATTGCATAGCATGCATATTATTAGTGTTTACAAAGACTAAAATACATAATCTTTTTGTAGGGAAGCAATTGGTCTCGCTACTCGATCAAAGTCTAAAAAAGGCACTAAGCCCATCTTCAAACATGGCTGCAAGTGCCTAACCTGAATCTACATCTGTTTCTTGAGAGGAGTTCGAGGGACTAAGAAACTAGATAGCAGAATTAGTTGTCTTTTTGAAAGAATAGAACAAAAAGACTCAGGGTCAATAAATACCCATTCAAACATAAACCTCTGCACAAGG
Organism: Panax notoginseng; assembly: GCA_016801055.1. Taxonomy (NCBI): domain Eukaryota; kingdom Viridiplantae; phylum Streptophyta; class Magnoliopsida; order Apiales; family Araliaceae; genus Panax; species Panax notoginseng. The sequence continues at coordinate 66,684,076 of CM029023.1, forward strand.
AGGAGGCTAGGGTACTAATAAGAAAGAAAAGGAAGCACAAATACCTGAACCTCAAATCTATGAAAAATCCAACAAAACCCCTGAAATCACCAATCCTAAAGAAGATCGAGAAATGTGTGCTATTCGAAAGAAATTTTAGCAAATGGAAGAAACCATACGATCAACCAAAGGTACTAGAGCATATAGAAGTGTGACTTACTCAGCCTTTGTATCTTTCTAGGGGCCCGTTATCCAGACAAGTTTAAAACTCTAGATTTTGAGAAATATGAAGGATTAGGAGATCCTTATACTCATTTAAAAGTGTTCATTGGGGAACTTGGATCTTATGACAAAGATGAGAAACTAAGGATACAGTTATTTCATAAGAGTCTGACTGGAGAGGCCAGAGACTGGTACGCCGTACTTGATAATTCCAAAATTCATAACTGGGAAGAACTAGCCCATGGTTTTTTAAACTAATATAGTTTCCAATCACAAATAGTTCCAGATAGATATCAAATTATCAATGTTAAGAAGCAAAACAGTGAATCTTTTCGTTAATAAGCCCAAAGGTGGAGACGCTTGGCTGCTCAAGTCATCCAGTCAATGATAGAAACTGAGATGGTAATGACGTTCATTGATATACACGAACCTCCATTTTATGAGAGGGTCCTAGCGGGCATAAGAAAATCATTCTCAAAAATGATTAAACACTGAGAAATGGCTAAAATGGGGTTGAAGTCAGGAAAGATTAAAGACCTTACTACTTTAAAAGCTGTGGCTGAGCACATTTAAGCTGGAAATTATGGGAATAACCCTCAGAGGGTTCATAAAAAAGAAAGAAGAGGACGTATCTTTGGTACTACAAGGACAAAATCAGAGAGGCAATCAAAACTTTCCCATCCAAAGGAAATATTATTCTCCTTTTTAAGCATCTTCACAATCCTCAAATCCTCCATTGTAAAAAGTTGGAGAGGTCACAAGTCGAAGAGTTTTCACACCCTTAGGGGATTCATTGGAAAATATACTGAAGCTTCTGACATCACAAAAGAAGATTGTCCAACTCCTTCCCTTAGCTAATCCAAGTGAAAGGAATTTTGACATAAATAAGAAATGTGCTTATCATTCTGGAGCTCCGAAACACGATACCCAAGATTGTTGATCTCTCAAGCACAAAATATAATTTGATAGATAGTGGGGAGATTGTGGTGACAACACAAGAACAACTACATGTTCAAGATAATCCTCTACCTTAACACAATGAAGAGGGCGTCAATATGATTAGTATGGGAAGTGGAGAAGGTTCCAAATACCTCCAGTATGTAGGGCACTCCTCCCAAGTAAACAAGGATATCTATAGCAACTAGGAGTATTTGGAAAGTCAGTTTATGATAGAACAAGAAATAAAGTCTATCAAAGAATAAATTGGTCAACTGGCAGAACTGATGGTACATCAACACCAAATAACTCGATAGCTGATCAATCAAGGGCAAACAAATCTCCTCTCCATCATAACAAGGGATCAACAATGATTCCAAGGGAATGAAACTTGGGAAGAAAAACTTGTAAGGAAAACAAGATCCCAAGCTCGCCGAGAGTATGCAGATAAGAGAAAATTCACTCCTCTGGGTCAACCGATGGAGGAGATCCTACAAATGTTGATAAATGAAAGGAAGATTATAGAATTGTTGCCTCTAATCAATCCCCATTCCAAGAGATTTGATGCTACCAGGATATGCCAATATCACTCCAACACTCCTGGTCATAGTACAAAGAGTTATTGGGCAGTACTTCGTCACCTGATCTAGAATATGATTTACCGCGGTGACCTACAAATGGTAAATAAGGGTAGTACCTTTCCTAAAGAGGATGAGATATTCCCTCCTGGAACACAGAGATGAAGGGAAGTTATATCAGTCATATCCTCTAAAGGAGACTTGTCTGCAACACCTCTTACAATCCAAGTAATGAAGGTCAAAGGAGTAAAGAACCCTTTTACGAATGAATATAATTTATTATTGGGAAGACTACGGATCCATATGGCAGGAGTAGTTCCGTCGACCCTTCATCAACAAGTCGAGTATATCATTAATCGCAATCTGGTAACTGTGCCGCCCCCAAATCTGGGTATCTTATAACCCGACAGATGGTGCTCCACGATAATACAATTCATATAGTCATTCCATTGAGATAACAACAAAATGAGTGTAATTACTATATTCTTATTACATTAGTAATAAATCCTTTCTCTGGTTTATAAACTGAATACATTCTTTGTTATTCATACGTATATTACATACAAATACTCTAGTCTATTATAGGATAATCAACTATCCATCTTAGCCTTGCCATTATCTCTCATAGAACTATCAGTTCGTTCGGCTTTAGCTGCAATCATATAATTCAAGCAAGAAGTGAGCATAAATAGCTCAACAAATCTATCAAAGGATAACATAAATACCACATCGAGAATTATATGATTATCTTTCATAACTAAATAAGTAGCTATGAATCACCATGAAGCATTGACTCGTACCTCTCATTTCATAACAATGATTCCAAAGTATATATAATAGCTTAGGAATTCTGAACCGGTCAAAAGACCATGAACATACTCTTTTCATTTTCATTCTTGAAAATAACCCTAAGGCCATCCATCCAGCATTACTTACGATCACTTCTAGGGGATCAGCCTATTGTACTCTATGTTGATCAACATTCTTTCGTTAAACATATTTACGTTTAAGTTTTAGCAACCTCGCGTGCCCATCGAATAATTGATGAAAATACTTTTGTTTATTCATAGACAAACTTACCTTTACATACGTACCAAATACTTGGCATAGGATAGCGTTAACAGTTCTATATCAAAAGACTTGTAAATAAATCAATCAATTCTTCAAGACTAGTCTAGCCGAGTTAAAATAGGCATCGATTCTTTCTTTAAAGCCATTCATGCATTTCGGAACATGAATCATAGAAAACTTGGTCATCACGGAGGTTAAACAAGCATTAAGAAAACTTACCTTCAAGCGTCTTCAAATATAATATTCAATCAATTCTCAGTCTTTACAGGATCTACATGATATATTCACATAACACACTGCAATTAGTTACCAAACAACTAACTTTATTGTTCTAACCAACTTCTTTCTCTTCTATGTCTTACTTGAAATTATTTCGTTAATAACGTTAATTCAACTTACTATGCTTCGTTACGGCTCGTTAACGTTCTTAGGTTATTAACGGACATTCGATCATTATTGGTGAAGTACCAACATTGAACATCATTCACAGTTTACTTGCTTATACTTTTGCGTTCTTCGTTTAATTCCTATTAAACCATACTAAATCTTCTAACGTTATCACTTATAAGTGATTTAAAGTCAGCCTTATCATGTACATTAATTACATTTATGTCTTACCTTCGGTGTACATTCAAATGGAATAAAAACCCTAACTTGGTCAACCATTTTACATTGCCGGCGCTGCGACGCCAGACTCTAGTATAACCTCGGCGCTGCGGTGCCAATTAACAAGGTGACAAGGCTGGATCCGGCACTGCGGCGTAGACCTTTATACTGGTTTTGGCACTGCGGCGTCGCCCCTGTGCACCAGTTGGTCATGACAGTTGGTTTTTCTAATGAAATTCCTGGTTTCATAATTTATTCATTTTACATCCGAATTGGCTCATTTAAAAGCCCACAACTCACAAATTACTTACTCTAGGTGTTCATATAAGAATTTTATATTTTCAAATCTGTTAAGTCAGAATTCACCTTTTGGTTCATTTTAAGCGTTCATTTATCATTTTCGAGCGTTCAATACTCGTTTTGTTCGTTATAAGTGGGAATTCGATGATTCTCGAGTCCACAACTCTTGAATACCCTATCTCACGTGTTGGCGTTGAAAACTAACATTTTCAAGTCACACGACAACTTTTGACCCTTAATTCGAGATTTTTACATTTTCGACATTTAACGTGTAAGACCCCAACTTATTAATGAATAAAATCAAATTTTCTCTAATTATTATTGTGAATAATAGGTGTTAATTTGACATAATATTTTGGTTATGGGTGAAATGTGCAAAATTTTCAAAATAAACAAGTGGTTATAAAATATTCATTGTTATCGGGGAATATTCGTTTGGTCGTGAAATATTCTTTCTGTCGGGGAATATTCGTACGACGGCGCAGCTATTTGTGGGCCCCATAACGAAAAATGGCTGGATGAAGATAACGATAAAAATTTTGCTTTTATAAATAACGGCGTAATTGTTACCGTTAACACTGTTGGAATACCCGGTGGTTAAAATACAGTGATACGCGTGGTTGCACAGTAGCACACGGATTGCACAGTATTTTTGAATTATTGATTCTTACGAAGGAAGGCACTACTCAATAATCGTTACAGTAGTTACTGTTTCATATTTTATTTTATTGATTCAATAATTACTGCATTGATTTTTTATATTATTGTTGTTTCAATAATTGTCACTGCACAGTATTTCCCATTATCAGATCAATAATTCATATTATTTGAATAATATTATTAGATAGCATTATTGACAATGTCTAGAAAGTTCTGTCTAAGGAGAGGTTTGGTCACCTAATTGCGCGCCAGTAACGAGAAATCCTTATTGGAAAGCCCCCTCTTTCCTAGGAAATGCCTGGCTGTCATAATTGTGATTCTGTAATATTATTTGTGAATAATTCATTATTGATTTATATGATAAGGAAATATTTATTTTATGTGGATATAAATGATAGATATATTTATTTTATTGTGGTTATAATTGAAGGAATTAATGATGAGGTGTTTTATCAGTATTTTGTTAGAATAGAGGTATTAAAAATTATCCGTTTGTAGATTTCGGGTATTTTATTATTGGAATTTGGAAAAACGTTCTTCTACAAAGTTGTAGAGAATTAAATTTCCCATGGAAAGCACATGAGATTTGAATTTTTCTGATAAAAGGGCGATTTATTATGAATTTTTGAAGTTTCAAAAAATAAAATAATTTTTATTAAAACATGGGTGGGCCCCACTTTTGGTTGGTAAAAAAGTACTGAGGTTTTTATTCAAATGTGGTAGGCTTAAATAGTAACAGATAAAGCCATCAGGTAGCAGGTTAGCTTGCTATTGCGTTCTAAGTATTTTCCTATAAATAGGGTGCTTAGTTAGAACTGAAAATCACACCAGAATTCATAAGTTTTCTCTCTTTCTCTCTCTATAATATCGAGTGTATTTTGTGAGTATTTTAGTACTTTGAGTGTTGCTATACGGTGCAAGTTACTTCAGTACTATATCTAATATTCCTGTCAGAAGTACTGCCTTTGCGAGGTAAGGGATGTTATTTTCTTCGTAAATGATATTATTCTTTCAATATCATTATGCCGAAATATTGGTCTAAACTTTTTATCAAATTTGAAATTTTTTGTGTCGGGGTTACTATTCATGTATACGGCACTATTCACATATACGGCACTATTCACGAATACGATACTATTCACCTAAAAATGAAAATTTCTTCTTTTTATCTAAGATGTCTATTATGGTTAGTATCTTTGATTGTATCCATGTTTTGATCTTTATTTTTGAATTCTGCTTCGAAATTGGTTATTAGATGGTATTATTGAACTTGGATAAACTGTAATACGAATCCCTAATATTTGTTCTTTTATCTCACTGGATTCATTTTCTTTAAAATATTTTTCATCACCCTCAGTCCTAAATGATGATATTACTGAATATCTTTGGCCTGTAGTGCAAAGATGAATGATTACCTAATGAATATCTTTGGCCCGTAGTGGAAAGATGAACAGGTGTTGAGATGAACATGACTAACTGGTGATATAAATGAATATTTTTGACCTGTAGTGCAAAGATGAATATTTGATTCAAGATGTATATTGATTGATGTTACAAGGATAAAATATTGATGATGGACTTTTAAATCTTAGAAGATAGTAGAATTCTTTCTCTACTTGACTCTTCTAATGGATTGTTGTTTCCGCTGCAGTTGTTGATCTAAAACTTGTTATTTATTATATTTTATCAGATTTTTCCTATTGAAGACTAACGATAATTTGTTATATATTATCTTAGTCATAATATTCTTTACTGGGCTAGTTGAGCTCACCCTTTTTGTTCCATTTTTCTTCTCAAGAGGAGAGAGTATAACAGGAACTAGCCGGGGTATGGAGTGACGGTTATAGAAAGTTGTTTTTAGCAGTCCTCACTATTTTTGTAAAATAGTGTATTAATAATTATAATGAGGACTTATTTGAGTGTGGATATTGTCTAGAAGATAATATTTGTATTTAAACTCACGTTATTGGGTTGTTGTATTTTACACAACAATTGTATTAATAAAATTGTAGTTGTTTCTGTACCAAGTTTTTGGCGACTCATAATGGGTGATGTATACCTGTTTTGGGGGCGTCACAGTTGGTATCAAAGCTTAGGGATATGATCCCTGGCTGAGATATGAGACAAGAACTAGGAGGGGAGAGACGGGGAATTTCTTTGCTAGTATGATCTGACTAAGTTTATTTGGTATTTATTTGGTCCGTCATAGTATAGGGATAATATATGATATGACTATTAACCCTTGTTTTATGGCAGTATTTAAGAATGGCAGCTGAGAACGTTAATAATAGAGTAAATCAGACCGTGGAGACACCTTTGATCACCACCCAGGGGAACGTGCAACAGGAAGGCAATATTCCTCCTGTCAACAACACTGCCTAACAAATGATGAATGATGGGATGTTTAGAAGCTTTTTGCAGTTCATGCAAAACCAGACGAGGGAGACTCGTGCACAAAATATGGGTGGAACTGATAGCAAAGCGTGGCTTGTCACAGCCAAGCAGTTCAAAGAGTTGGGGCCACCAGAATTTTAGGGAAAGCCGGATCCGATCAAGGAAAAAACGTTGGTCAAGCAAATTACCAAGATATTTGATGTCTTGGGATGCATGGAGGAACAGAAGGTTCCATTTGCCACCTTTATGTTCCGCGGTGAGGCAGACTACTGGTGGGAGTCTGTAAAGCGTATCCAGCCTGACGCACTCAATATATCTTGGGAAATATTTTAGAAACTGTTTAATGATAAGTTCTTTCCTGAAAGTATTCGTCATATGAAGGAGGTAGAGTTTATTAGACTGGAACAAAACAACATGATGGTGTCCCAGTACGAGGCGAGGTTTGCAGAGTTATCTAGGTTTGCACCTCATTTGGTAGAGTATGAGGAACGAATGATGAGGATGTTCCTGAGAGGTCAAAAGCCTGAGATTCGGCAATATCTTATCTCTCATAAATGTTCTTCATATTCAGATGTTGTAAACAGGGCTCAATTATTAGAGCGAGATAATGAGTATGTTCAACCGAGGGACCACAACCAGGGTCATACCGGTGGCGAAAGTCATCGGAGCAATGAAAACCAGCAGGGAGGAAAACATTCGGACAAAAGCGGTAACCACTCTGGTGGTAATCGTGGGCGTGATAATAGAAGGAACGAGTCAGGAGGAGATTTCAAAAGAAGAAGGTACAACAATGATATCGTGAAGACGTCGGCACCAACATCAACTGTTTCTAAGGGAGGAGAACGACCACCGATCGTATGTTACAAATGAAGGAAAGAGGGACACATCAGCCCAAACTGTCCACAACAATCCAAGGTGTGTTATAACTGTGAAAAGGAAGGTCATATAGCTAGAAATTGTCTAGTTGTGAAACCAAGTCCAATGGGAATGGTAGCTCCAAAGGCTGTACCGAACAAATCAAAGTCGGTGGTTCCTGGAAGGGCATTTGTCGTGACTGCCCAAAACGCGAGGAACCCAAATGAGGTGATCACGGGTAAGCTAATCATAAACTCTTGTGAAGTTTATACCTTATTAGATACCGGTTCTACCCATTCTTTTATCTCTCCTGCTTGTGCTCAACGTTTGAACTTATCTGTTGAAACTCCGTTAGGAAAAACTTTCGTTACATCTACTGTTTATAAATCTTGCTTGATTCAAGTTGGTACCATCGCATTACCTGTCGATCTTATTTCTTTGAAAATACTTGCATTTGATGTGATTTTAGGGATTAATTGGCTAACCACTCATCATGCTGATTGTTTTCGTAAGGTTGTTAGTTTTCATATTCCTAACCAACCTGTTATGCGAATTCAAACAACCAAACCACTAAAGTCAATCACTGTCATATCAAGCCATAAAGCTATTCGTTTATTGAAAAACGGATGTCAAGCTTTCTTAGCCCATGTCACGGACTTGAATAAAAACACGTCAGATTTGAATAAAATTTCTGTTGTTAATAAATTTCTTGAAGAACTTCTCGGTCTACCCCCAGAACGTGATGTTGAATTCTTTATTGACCTAAAACTGGGTACAAAGCCCATTTCTAAAACCCCATATCGAATGGCTCTTATTAAACTTCAGGAGTTAAAGGTCCAACTACAGGAGTTGTTTGACATCGGTTTTATTCATCCTAGTACATCTTCTTGGGGTGCTCCTGTGTTATTCGTAAAGAAGAAAGTTGGTAGTATGCGACTTTGTATCAACTATCAGGAATTGAACCATGTCACCATCAAGAATATGTATCCACTACCTCGCATTGATGACCTGTTCGACCAGTTGTAAGGAGCACAATTCTTTTCAAAGATCGATCTTTGTTCTGGATATCATCAGCTGAAGATTAAAACTGAGGATATTCCAAAGACTACTTTCAGAACTCGGTACGGCCATTATGAATTCTTAGTCATGTCATTTGGATTAACTAATGCTCCTGCTGCTTTCATGGATATGATAAACCATGTGTTCAAAGAATATTTGGATCAGTTCGTTGTTGTCTTTATTGATGACAGCCTCATCTATTCCAAAAGCTGTGAAGATCATGAGCGCCATTTGAAGCTGGTACTGCAAAGGCTTCGTGAAAACAAGCTATATGCCAAGCTGAAGAAATACGAGTTTTGGCTTAAGAAAGTTGCATTCCTTGGGCACGTGGTGTCAAAAAATGGAGTATCTATCGACCCGACGAAGATTGAAGCCATACAAAGTTGGGAGCAACCAACGTCGGTGACGGAAATACGTAGCTTTCTAGGCTTAGCTGGTTATTATCGGAGATTTGTGGAAGGATTTTCTCAAATCGCTACTCCGTTAACTCAGTTGACTCGTAAAGATACAAAATTCGGTTGGAGATTGTGAGAAGAGTTTTTAAGAACTCAAGAGGACACTCATTTCGGCACCTGTTCTGACAATACCATCTGGTTCGGATGGATTTGTTATCTACAGCGATGCTTTAGGTAAAGGGTTAGGATGTGTTCTCATGCAACATGGGAAAGTCATAGCCTATGCCTCGCGACAACTCAAAGAATATGGAAGGAATTATCCTATTCATGATTTGGAGTTGGCAGCAGTCGTTTTCACGTTAAAGACCTAGAGACACTACCTGTATGGGGAGAAAGTGGAGATTTATACAGATCATAAAAGCCTCAAATATTTCTTCACTCAAAAAGAACTCAACATACGGCAGCGACGTAGGCTCGAGCTGTTAAAAGATTACGATCTTACCATCTAATATCATCCTAGAAAAGCGAACGTAGTAGCTGATGTATTGAGTAGAAGATCATATGCGGGTACAAGTGCAATGTTGTTAACACAAAAGTCCATTGTGTATGACTTGCAAAGGATGGAGATAGACGTAAAGGCTCCAAGTACCCACGTGATGATATCAATCATACGAGTAGAACTGACTTTAATCGATAAAGTTAAAGCTGCTCAAGTGACGGACATGGAGCTGATGCGTATGAAAAAGAAAGTGCAATAATGTGCTATTCTAGAAGCAAGAATCGATGAAGAAGGAATACTTCGAGTCATCTCTAGACTTTGTGTTCCTAACGATTCTGAATTGAAGCATAGAATCATGATGGAGGCACATAACACACCGTTTGCAATCCGTCCTGGGAGTACCAAAATGTATCATGATCTTCGACATACATTTTGGTGGAGCAATATGAAAAGAGAGATCGCAGAGTTTATCTCGAGGTGTTTAACTTGTCAACGTGTAAAGGCGGAGCATCAAATGCCAAAGGGTCCATTGCAACCACTTGAGATTCCGAAATAGAAGTGGGAACACATTACTATGGATTTCGTTACGGGTCTTCCCAAGGTATATCAAGGCATATATGCGATTTGGGTCATTATTGATAGATTAACCAAGTCTGCCCATTTCTTTCCTATACGGGAGACTTATTCCCTTGAACGTCTTGCTAGTATGTACGTGAATGAGATTGTGAGATTGCATGGCATGCCAGTATCCATAGTTTCGGATTGTGACCCAAGATTCAGTTCACGATTTTGGGTTAGCTTGCAGAAAGCTATGGGCACGAATTTACGATTTAGTTCAGCATACCATCCTCAAACGGACGGACAAGCAGACCTCTATTCAAACTCTTGAAGATCTATTAAAACTCTGTGTCCTAGATTTCAAAGGGAGTTGGGATAAGTACCTACCATTGGTAGAATTCTCCTACAACAACAGTTATCAGGCAAGTATAGGCATGGCTCCATTCGAGGCGTTGTATGGAAGAAAATGTCGCTTTTTCGTATGCTGGGACGAGGTGGGTGAAGCAACGTTGTTGGGACCAGAATTGGTACGTATAACTACAGAGAAGATCTAAACAATTCGACAACGTATACAAACGACATAGGATCGACAAATTAGTTATGCGGATCTTCATCGAAAGGACGTGGAATTTATTATTGGGGATCATGTATTGTTACGTGTTGCACCATGGAAGGGAGTTACAAGATTTGGGTAGAGAGGAAAGCTCAATCCACGATTTGTTGGTCTATTGGAAATTCTTGACCGAATAGGAAATGTGGCCTATAGACTCGCATTACCTCTAAGCATGTCGCGTGTTCATAATATTTTTCACATATCTGTGCTTCGTAAATTTATGAAAGACCCGAACCACATTATTGAGTTAGAACAAGACGAGATAGCCGAAGATTTAACGTACAAGGAGGTACCTGTTAAGATCTTGGATAGGAAAGAGCATGTCCTCCGCACAAAGGTTATACCACAAGTTAAGGTTTTGTGGAGAAATCATGCTATTGAAGTAATGACCTGGGAGTTAGAATCAGAAATGAAAGCAAGGTATCATCACCTTTTTAAAACACCAGGTACGTACGTCAATTTCAAGGACGAAATTTCATAAGAAGGGGAGGTTGTAAGACCCCAACTTATTAATGAATAAAATCAAATTTCATCTAATTATTATTGTGACTAATAGGTGTTAATTTGATATAATATTTTGGTTATGGGTGAAATGTGCAAATTTTTCAAAATAAACAAGTGGTTATAAAATATTCATTGTTGTCGGGGAATATTCGTTTGGTCGTGGAATATTCTTTCTGTCAGGGAATATTCGTACGACGGCGCAGCTATTTGTTGCCCCATAATGAAAAATGACTTGATGAAGATAACGACAAAAATTGAGCTTTTATAAATAACGGAGTAGTTGTTACCGTTAACACTGTTGGAATACCTGGTGGTTAAAATACAGTGATACGCGTGGTTGCACAATAGCACACGGATTGCACAGTATTTTTGAATTATTAATTCTTACGAAGGAAGGCACTACTCAATAATTGTTACAGTAGTTACTGTTCAGTATTTTATTTTATTGATTCAGTAATTGCTGCATTGATATTTTATATTATTGTTGTTTCAATAATTGTCACGACACAAGATTTCCCATTATCAGATCAATAATTCATATTATTTGAATAATATTAATAGATAGCATTGTTGGCAATGTCTAGAAAGTTCTGTCAAAGGAGAGGTTTGATCACCTAATTGCACGCCAGTAAGGAGAAATCCTTTTTGGAAAGCCCCCTCTTTCCTGGGAACTGCCTGGTTGTCATAATTGTGATTCTGTAATATTATTTGTGAATAATTAATTATTAATTTATATGATAAGAAAATATTTATTTTATGTGGATATAAATGATGGATATATTTATTTTATTGTGTTTATAATTGAAGGAATTAATGATGAGGTGTTTTATCAGTATTTTGTCAGAATAGAGGTATTAAAAATCATCCGTTTATGGATTTTGGGTATTTTCTTATTAGAATTTGGAAAAACTTTCTGGTACAAAGTTGTAGAGAATTAAATTTCCTATGGAAAGCACATGAGATTTGAATTTTTCTGATAAAAGGACTATTTATTATGAATTGTTGAAGTTTCAAAAAATAAAATGATTTTTATTAAAACATGGGTGGGGCCCACTTTTGGTTGGTAAAAATGTGCTGAGATTTTTATTCAAATGTGGTGGACTTAAATAGTAGCAGGTAAAGCCATCAGGTAGCAGGTTAGCTTGCTATGGCGTTCTAAGCATTTTCCTATAAATAGGGTGCTTAGTTAGAATTGAAAATCACACCAGAATTCATAAGTTTTCTCTCTTTCTCTCTCTATAATATCGAGTGTATTTTGTGAGTATTTTAATACTTTGAGTGTTGCTATACGGTGCAAGTTCTTTCAGCACTATATCCAGTATTCTAGTCAGAAGTACTGTCTTTGCGAGGTAAGGGATGTTATTTTCTTCGTAAATGATATTATTCTTTCAATATCATTATGTCGAAATATTGGTCTGAACTTTTTATCAAATTTGAAATTTTTTGTGTCGGGATTACTATTCATGTATACGAAACTATTCACGAATACGGCACTATTCACCTAAAAATGAAAATTTCTTCTTTTTATCCAAGATGTCTATTATGGTTACTATCTTTGATTGTATCCAAGTTTTGATCTTTATTTTTGAATTTTGCTTCGAAATTGGTTATTATGGGGTATTGTTGAACTTGGATAAACTGTAATACGAATGCCTAATATTTGCTCTTTTATCTCACTGGATTCGTTTTCTTTAAAATATTTTTCATCATCCTCAGTCCTAAATGATGATATTACTGAATATATTTGGCCTGTAGTGCAAAGATGAATGATTACCTAATGAATATCTTTGGCCCGTAGTGCAAAGATGAACAGGTGTTGAGATGAACATGACCAACTGGTGATACAAATGAATATCTTTGGCCTGCAGTGCAAAGATGAATATTTGATTCAAGATGTATATTGATTGATGTTACAAGGATAAAATATTGATGATGGACTTTTAAATCTTAGAAGATAGTAGAATTCTTTCTCTACTTGACTCTTCTAATGGATTGTTGTTTCCGCTGCAGTTGTTGATCTAAAACTTGTTATTTATTATATTTTATCAGATTTTTCCTATTGAAGACTAACGATAATTTGTTATATATTATCTTAGTCATAATATTCTTCACTGGGCTAGTTGAGCTCACCCTTTTTGTTCCATTTTTCTTCTCAGGAGGAGAGAGTATAGCAGGAACTAGCCGGGGTATGGAGTGACGGTTCTAGAAAGTTATTTTTAGTAGTTCTCACTATTTTTGTAAAAGAGTGTATCAATAATTGTAATTAGGACTTATTTGAGTGTGGATATTGTCTAGAAGACAATATTTGTATTTAAACTCACATTATCGGGTTGTTGTATTTTACACAATAATTGTATTAATAAAATTGTAGTTGTTTCTGTACCAAGTTTTTGGCGACTCATAATGGATGATGTATACCTATTTTGGGGGCGTCACATAATGTCTATTTTCTTAAAATTTGCCATAACTTCGTTACTCGTGTTCTATAAGCCAAATCAAATGGAACATTCCATTGATTCATCATCTACATCCTAACCAAATAATATGCACATACCCTTGCTATGATGGTTTTCAATTTGTCCATCAACAACCAAGTTCACGTTCATAACTTTTTTACGGTTTTAACTTACGTATACACTTACGATTTCTATGTGATTATGACTTATCAATGTTTTCATTATTAATAGTCATCCTTATTCCTCCTCACTAAACATGCTCCACCAATCTATGATTCTTCTATGAGAAAGAAATCGAAAAAGATGAAGATTAATGTTTACAAGCGATTACCTCTGTCGTTCTTCGCGTTCTTAGAAAACGTCTTATGGTTTGCTTGGAAGTAAGTTGATTACTTGTTTCTAACTTTTCTCTCTCTCAATATGTATTGGACAATGTTTGTAAATCACAAAAAGTCCAACCTAAGCTTTGTATTAATAGGATTTCAAAATGGGGGCAAAATGGTCAACATGCCACCTCCTTACTATTCCCACCTCCTCATCAACTTAGCCACCAAGTAATCACTTTACTTGGTGGCCAAGTGGCCGGCCCACATGCCCATGGGTCTTCCCATAGGTTGCCCCATGGGTTTTACCCGTCCCGTGACCCGTCGGTTCGACCCGCGATTTAACTTTTTGGATTGGGCTTGTCTTAAATTAATATTGGGCCTTCACTTGGGCTTGATTACATTCTTCATTGGGCTAGCTATTAATCCAAGTACAATTGAATTTATACAACATCCTTAACTCCTACTCCATTAGAACTAATCGTATTCCATGCGTATAACTTCTGTATTCTCTTCGTCTAGTACTCATACGATATTAGTATTATACGTCGTACTATTCTTCATACCATACTCGTATTTGAACTAGTATAATACTCGTATCTCATACATATAATAACCGAAATGATTATACGCCTTTCCTTTCCCTTTCGAAAATCTCTTTCACTAACCCTTAGGTTTTAAGTTCGTAGGCAAAAACTTCGTTTGCCATAACGGAAATATTATCTAATATTCCATTATATCTTCATATTCTATCATTACGCGTTTCTCAGAACTTCAAACCTAAGCTCCGAACGACATCGAATGAATAGTATTTTTACGAAAAAATTCTCGAAAAACATTTATTTTCGTCTTGATAAATCAAAATAATTAATCCTAGCACATAGCCAGAATACTAACCACATCAACACATTCTAGGTCATAAAACGACCTTTAAACATCTTACTCACATAATTAATCAATTAAATTCATTTAATCCACATAATCAAATAAAAATTTAATTCATTAAAAACTCCGAAATTCTCGGGCGTTACAGTAACTATCAATGCCTAACCAGAATATCCTTTCCATATGCAAAGCGATATGCTTGTGATCAGTCTCGATGAGGGAGTTATATATATATATATATATATATATATATATATATATATATATATATATATATATATATATATGTGTGTGTGTGTGTGTGTGTGTGTGTGTGTGTGTGTGTGTGTGTGTGTGTGTGTGTGTGTGAGGACCCCAAACTCGGATACTTGAAACCCGAACTCGGTTCTTCACGATACCATTTCTATGAGCGGAATAATACTAATAATAATAACAATAATATAAAAGATCAAATTAATTTACATAATTATCAGAGTCTAACTCCCAAGTACGTAACCTTTAAACATTCATTACAACCCATGATAGATAATATATATATCATAATTATCTTAATAACATTAAACTATTACATAACATAGTAATTCGTTCATTCAGCAACCTTCCCTTTTCCTTTGTTCTTAGCAGAGTTCTTTGGTCGTTCGCACTTAGCTGAAAATATTTAAATTTAAGCAAGGATGAGCATTTGAGTGCCCAGCAAGCAATAGCAATTATATATATATATATATATATATATATATATATATATATATATATATATATATATATAAGCTGAAAGGATTTAAATGTTTTCTTTGTACTATTCTTCTACAACCAGTCAATGGTTGTGAAGTATTCTGAACCGATGATAATAACATAACAACTCTCTTTCAAATTTTTGAAACTACATAATGACTATATCTGGGGTTATGGTGACATGCCATGAACATTGTTTTCATTTTTGAAAAGGTTAAACAGAAATTCATCTGTAAACCGTCATAACTTACGGGCACGGGGGTGATCAGCCCGTTATGCCCTGCATTGATCAATACTACATTGCTAGAACGATATTATCGTTCATCCTTTGTCCACCGGAGCGCATAAAAATTTTCCTGTGTAGGGATGTTCATACCTGTCTGGGTTCTAAATCAAAAGTTTTATCTTGTTTAACAATAATCTATAATTCAACATATATGTATACGGGTAATTGACAAAGGTATATCAACATGTGATTAAATACAATGATTATCCAAGTGGGGACACTTGTTTAACCACTTCTAGAAATTAACGAACAGAATATATAAGTCCGAATTATCATATACTAACATGTTGATATTCAATGAGCTTATATAATATAAAGTTCATAATCTGTACAATAATAATATAGTTTAGAAACATTCTTACTCACATCCATTGCATAAAGAAAATGCAAAGGTTAGATACTTGCCTGAAGCGCTGCTTACAACTTGTAATTAAGATCTATCGCTTATCTCACAACCTATCATTAATAAGATAGTTCGTTCGATTAGAACAACATACTATAACACATAACACTGCTTATTGCAGTCAGCACATACCCTAATCACATTGACATATAAACTTAACAACCATTGAATCACAAATAATCACTTATCTAATCACATTATCTAAGTCCAGATCAATTTCTGAAACATGCCGGTCTACCGACAACTTTATCGGGTAATTATCGAGTCAAGACTCTATACTATAACTTAACATCAGTACGTATCAGTCATATTATTTTTAAATGACTCAATAAAATTTTAAAACATTTATTATAATTTATCATAAATTTTCAAACATCGGAATCATATTAAAATGATTTAAATACTAATCAATTCTATTATCATTAATATTTAATTAGTATTAAACTATTAATGAAATCATTTCCAAAATATTAATGTTATGTATAATAACTCAAAATACTTTTAAAGTATTAATATTACCCTTAAATGATTTTTAAAATATTTAAAATTATTTTTAAATAATTAACATTAATATTAAAGTATTAATGTTCTATTTATCAAAATATTAAAAGTCATTATTCATAACTTAAAATATTTTTAATTCATTTATATCCTTTTTAAATAATTTTTAAATTAATAAAACCATTTTTAAACTATTTATTTAATATAATTATTAAATAAATTTAATGTCAATAATAATAACTTAATAATCATTAATATTAAATTATTAATGAAATTATCCTTTAAATATTAAAAGTTATATTTTATAACTTAAAATATTTTTAAACACTTTATTTTCATTTAATATGATTTTTAATATAATAAAATCATTTTTAATTAATTTACTTAATTCATTTAGTAAATAAATTAATTACCATTAATATTAATTTATTAATGAAATTTATCATAAAATATTAAAAGTCATTAAATATAACTTAAAATATTTTCTTATATCATAATATAATTTTTAATGATTTTTTCTAATATTAAAATCATTTTTAAATAATTTATTTAATATTATAATTAAATTAATTAAATACTTTTAATATTCTAAAAATATTAAATATTTATGAAATATAATAAAAATAATTAAAAACTAATTTTCAGAATTTTTAATAATTTTTAATAATTTATTTTGTATTTTTAATAATTAAAAACTAATTTTTTCTATTTAATAATTAATTTCCGAAAAATATTAAATAGTCTGTCGCTAAAGACCACCTATAGCGACAGAACCGTCGCTATAGGTGTTCTTCATGTTCTTGGCAAAAACCCAGAACACCATTGACAGTTTCGAGGGACCATGTTTGACCAAGATTAAAAGCGTGCGTGATGCGTTTCTGAACATGTTGTTTGTCAGAGCTTGTAGTCCTAGTGTAGGACTACACGATCCAACAACAAACATAACCAAACATTTCATAATAAAGCAGATCTGATCGTCCAAAATAGCTGTCAGAGCTGTTCTTCATTTTCTGGGCTACCCAGAAATAAAGACCAGTTCGTGTAGCCATATTTGGGCTTCCACAACTTAAAATATGTGTAATATTTTTATGATCTATAAGATACAGTGTGTAGTAAGTATGTCAATGAAGAGATATAACACAAAATATCAACAAACCTTCCACAGAATTACTAGATATGAACCGGTCAACCATTGTCAGAAATAAACTTCTATCAATTTCTGGGAATTCCCAGAAACAGAAAATATGGCCGGATGGTCTACTTTGACCATCCACTACCTTTGACTCATTTACTTTTAAGGCGATTTTAAGGTATAAACTTGTAGTACTTATACCCAGCTACAACTTAGACACAACAATAAAACCAACAAATTAACACACTGACAGATCTAAGACCATCAACAACTTGTCAGACGCTAGTATACGGTTTCTGGGCTGCCCAGAAATGGCTCAGTCAATGCCGGTCAACGACCTTTGACTGGTTATAACTTACAATCTACAACTGATCTAGGCCTGATTCTTGATCCAGATCAAAGCCAACATATCAGACTACAATATCCAACACTTAAAACACAAAACCCAATTACAGAAATGGATCTACAAGGTCTGACATTCGTTGTCAGACCATAACATGAAATTTTTCCAGAAATTTGAAAATCATTGATTTGAGCATTTAGATGTTATGGACTTGTAATATACCAACCCAGATCATTAAATTAGACTATAAACAACATCTTTTAACAACAAATTACAAGATCTAACAACAGATCATTGGAAAAAAATTATGGTTAGGGTTTATACCTTTGATGAACAAATTTTTGATTTTGTGTTGCTGATTTGGTTATGGTGTTAGTGGGGCTTGATAATGGGACTATAATGCTAGATAATTTCGGAGGTGTGGTGCTTGAGAGAGTTGAGTAAGGTTTTTGCATAAATTAAGTGAATAAAATGCAATTTCTCTCTCCAATCCATATATATAGACAATTAGATACATGTATGGGCTGACCTAGAGATGATTTGTTGTCATTTGAAGGTCAAGGGAGTTGTTGGTTTGGTAAACCACTCAAAATTTATCTGGATTTGCAAGCAAGCTTCTTAAAGAATTAAAAAGGGCATAAAAGACATTTAATAATTCAATTTAATGGCCAAAAATGAAACTTGACAAACCCTTAGGGTTTGACCCTTAGGGTTTAGCAAAAAGCAAAAATACTATTTAGCAACTAGGGTTTGTAAAATTATAAACTAAATTTAGTTTCCAAAATAAAAAAATTAAAATTATTAATTAGATTAAATTAATAATTTTATTATACAGGAACATTAGGGTATTATAACATAATTAACTTTGCTATTTAAACAATTAGTGTTTAAAATTAGCAATTAGGGTTCCAAGAAATATCGGTTAGAGTTTTAATTTCGCGATTAAGGTTTCGATTTCAAATTTAGGGTTTTAATCATTACGGTCTTAAATCACTAATTAGGTTTATTTAAATTAGCGATATAAAACCTATTATACCTGACATTAATCACTGTAACACAATTCTTGACAGATCAAACCTCCGGTCTAGGTTTTCGAATTAGGGTTTAATAGAAATTCATATAATTAGGGTTTTAAATTTATAATTAGGGTTTCCTAATTAGCATAACACGAAGTAGCACATAACACATATCATATAACACAGATATTAAATAATCTTAAATTTCCCATTTAAATTGATAAATAGGGTTAAATCAATTAATGCTAGGGTTTGATCAATATACCATAATTGACCAATTATCATCAATACGTACATGCAGTACATATTCATAGCACTAAAAAATCAAAATATAATTAATATTATATTATTATTCTCATACCTTGGCAATAATCCAAAATTAGGGTTTGGATACCATATCTGATTTATCCTTCCATATTTAACCTTAATAATTAAGGTAAAATAATTAACTTAATAACTTGTACTAAAATTCATATAATAAAATAATTATTATAATTATTCTAAAAATCAGTTCATATATTATTTAAATAATATATGATTATATATTTTCATGAAAAATAATTATTAAAATATTTCTACCATAAATTAATTATTATAAGTATATACTTTTTAATAATCAATAATTCTAAAATAAATTTATTTGTAAATAATTATGTAATAAATATATTTTTACTTACCACATAAATACATATACACATAATCTTGTACAAATCCTCATCCTTAATAAAAAAAAAAAAATTATTCACAAAATTTCTTATTTATTTATATAGAAAATATCGGGTTGCTACAATATATATATATATATATATATATATATATATATATATATATATATATATATATATATATATAACAAAACTGAGATAACTTTCTATCGATGATTTTGAAAAATGAGTAAGTGGGGGTTCTTGTAATAAGCCAAATTTATAACAAATACTTCATAAAAAATCTCTCTATTTATCTCAATTCACCTGGCTTCACTAAACACATTTTTAATAACATTTATTCATCATTATTATTATAACTCACAATATTAACAACCAGATCATTCCCAGGAAAGAGGGGCTTTCCGATAAGGACTTCTCCTTATTATCGCGCAATTAGGTGACCAAACCCCTTTCCTCGATAGAACTTTCTAGACATTGTCAATAATGCAAATAATAATATGAATAACTGTGTCATCTCAATTATTGATTTAATAATATAAAATATTATGCAGATGATATTGTGGCAATAACTGAATCATTAATGTGAGATACTACGCAACAACTACTGTTGTAATAATTGAGTAAAACTGAGTGACTTCTCACGTAAGCATCAATAATCAAAGATACTGTACAATACCGTGTGCTACTATGCAAACCACGTGTATTACTATACTTTTATCATGGGGTATTTCAACAGTTCATGGTAATCACGGAATATCAAATCACGAAATATCTATCGTGAGAAGAGTTTTCAAGAACTCAAGAGTAGACTCATTTCAGCACCTGTTCTGAAAATACCATCTGGTTCGGAGGGATTTTTCATCTAAAGCAATGCTTCAGGCAGAGGGTTAGGATGTGTTCTCATGCAACACGGGAAAGTCATAGCATATGCCTCACAAAAACTCAAAGAATATGAGAGGAATTATCTTACTCATGATCGAAAGTTGGCATCAGTCGTTTTCGCACTAAAGATCTGGAGGCATTACCTGTATGGGGAGAAGGTTGAGATCTATACAAATCATAAAAGCCTCAAATATTTCTTCACCCAAAAGGAACTCAACATGCGGCAAAGATGTTGGCTCGATCTGTTGAAAGATTACGATCTTACCATTCAATACCATCCTGGAAAAGTAAACGTGGTAGCTGACGCATTGAGTAGAAGATCATATGCAAGTATGAGTATGATATTGTCAATGCAAAGGCCCAGTTTGTATGACTTACAAAGGATGGAGATAGAGTTAAAGACACCAGGAACTCACGTGATGATGTCAAATATACGAGTAGAACCGAATTTAATTGATAAAGTTAAAGCGGCTCAAGCGATAGACCCGGAGCTGATATGTATGAAGAAGAAAGTGCAAGAAGGTGCTATTCAAGAAGTAAGAATCGATGAAGAATGAATATTTCGAGTCAACTCCAGACTTTGTATTCCTAACTACCCAGATTTAAAGTATAAAATCATGATAGAGGCGCACAACACACCGTTTGCAATCCATCCTGGGAGTACTAAAATGTATCGTGATCTTCGACATACATTTTGGTGGAGCAATATGAAAATAGAGATCGCAGAGTTTATCTCAAGGTGTCTAACTTGTCAACGAGTCAAGGCGAAGCATCAAGTGCCAAAAGGTATATTGCAACCACTTGAAATTCCAGAATGGAAGTGGGAGCACATTACCATGGATTTCACTACTGGTCTTCGCAAGGTTTCTCAAGGCATAGATGTAATTTGGGTCATTGTTGATAGATTAACCAAATCTGTTCATTTCTTACCTATACGAGAAACGTATTCACTCGAACGTCTTGCTCGTATATATATAAATGAGATTGTAAGGTTGCATGGTATGCCAGTATCCATAGTTTCTGATCGAGACCCAAGATTCACATCACAATTTTAGGTTAGCTTACAGAAAGCTATGGGCACGGATTTACGATTTAGTTCGACATATCATCCTCAAATAGAAGGGCAGTCGGAGAGGACTGTTCAAACTCTTGAAGATCTATTAAGACTCTGTGTCTTTGACTTCAAAGGAAGTTGGGACAAGTTCTTGTCAATGGTGGAATTCTCCTTCAATAACAGTTATCAATCAAGTATCAGTATGGCTCCATTCGAGGCGTTGTATAGACGCACGTGTCGTTCTGCAGTATGCTGGAACGAGGTGAGTGAAGTAACGTTGTTAGGACCAAAATTGGTACGTATGACTACGGAAAAGATTCAAATGATCTGACAACATATAAAGACCTCACAAGATCGACAAAAGAGTTATGCTGATCTTCATCGAAAGGACGTGGAATTTAATGTTGGAGAGCATGTGTTATTACGTGTTGCTCCATGAAAAGGAGTTACGAGATTTAGAAATAGAGAAAAGCTCAATCCTCGATTCATTGGCCCATTTGAAATCCTCGATCGAGTAGAAACTGTGGCATATAGACTCGCCTTACCGCCAAGTATGTTTCGTGTTCATAACATTTTTCAAATATCCATGTTACGTAAATATGTGGAAGACCCGAACCACATTATTGTGTTAGAACTAGACGAGATAGCAGAAGATATAACGTATGAAGAGGTACCTGTTAAAATCTTGGATAAGAAGGAACATATTGTACGCTCCAAGGTTATACCTCAAGTTAAAGTTTTGTGGAGAAACCACGATGTTGAGGAAATGATCTAGGAGTTAGAATCTGAAATGAAATCAAGGTATCCTCGCCTATTCGTCATACCAAGTACGTACACCAATTTCGGGGATAAAATTTCATAAGAATGGGAGGTTGTAAGACCCCAACTTTTATGAATAAAGATAATTTTTTCTCAAAATATATTTTTGAATATTATGGTGTGGATTTGATATAATGTTATAGTTGTGGGTAATATTTATAAATTTTGTAAAATAAGCGAGTTGTTATAAAATATTCGATTGGTCGGGGAATATTCGTTTTAATAGGGAATATTCGTACGACGACACAATCATTGGTGGACCCTACTACAGAATTATTGTCGAAGTTAGAAAATGACAAAAATATCTTTTTATAAACATAACGGCGAGAGTTTTACCGTTAACTGTTGAAATACCCGGTGATAAAAGTACAGTAATATGCGTGGTTGCATAGTAGTACACAGTATTGATTGTTGATACTTATGTGAGAAGTCACTCAGTTATACTCAATTATTGCTACAGTAATTGATGCATAGTATCTCACATTATTGATTTCATTATTGTTATAGTTTCATCTGAACAATATTTTATATTTATAAATCAATAATTGAGATGACAAGTTATCCATGTTATTTTTTGTATTATTGACAATGTCTAGAAAGTTTTGTCGAGGAAAGGGGTTTGCACACCTAATTGCGGGCCAATAGGGAGAAATCCATATCGGAAAGCCCTCTCTTTCATGGGAATGATCTGGTTATTAATATTGCAAGTTATATTATTGATGAATAAATGTTGTTGAAAATATTGAGAGGTTTTTTATGAAGTATTTGTTGTAAGTTTGGCGTATTATTGAACCCCCACTTACCCATTTTTTAAAATAATCGGTAGAAATTTATTTTGTATATATATATATATATATATATATATATATTATAATAATAAGTTTTATTTTTTTTATGAAAAATAAAATATATTATATTTTATTATACATAGTGTTTGCATAGTGACTGCATAGTAAAAATTGATTTCAGTCGAATTCGTCCGTGAGAAGTTACTGCGCAGTCCGTGATTTTTTCTTTACTGTGGACCCAAATAGTATCCTTCCATTCTCTTATAAATAGGATGCTTAGTTTATAATTTAAAATTACACCAGAATCAAAAACAATTCTTCTTCCATAATATTGAGCGTATTTCTTTAGAGTTTAAGGAAGCTTTAAGCGTAGAAAACAATATAAGTTTTTTTCAAGAATATCCCCGCTATACTAGTTGGAATACTCTCCCTTTTAAGGTAAGAGATATTATTTTTGTTCAATATTCGTAAGAAATAATATTTTCTTCCATACTATGTAGTATGTAAGTAATATTATTTCATTTTAGATTCCGAATTCTACACTCATTTTGTTAAAGTATGGCTTATATACTCTTTGAAATTAGTAGATTATCCTTGAAATTTGCGCTTCATCTAGTATATTTTTATAGAAATATTATTATGAGCATTCTTGATAATTTTTAATCTTTTAATGCTGTAGTACTATTCCTGAAGTTCTATTCACGGGGTACTATTCATTCAGGTACTATTCACCCAGGATACTATTCATGAAAAAAATTGATTTCTTTTCGGTCCATATCATTTTTGATACAATATTATTCTTGAATTTTACTCCAGAAAGCAGTATCATTTTGACAATATGGACATTATTGAATTCTGGATAAATTGAATTATAAATCTTTAAAATTTATCCTTTGCTTTCATTTAATTGAATTCTTATATTATTATCATTATCCTCATGCTTATATTGTGATGAAAGTCATCTTTGGCCCGTAGTGCATAGATGGATTGTTAATTGGGATGATTATGACCAGGGATTATTTAGTATAATCATGACCCGTAATGTTACAAATGATGTGGTAAAAGTCCTTATTGGCCCGTAGCGCATTGATGGATAGTTGTTGGCATGTTCATGACCATTGGTGATAACACGAATGTCCTTGACCCGTAGTGCATGGATAATTCGTGAACGTGATACTAATGAATATCCTTGGCCCGTAGTGCATGGATAATTCAGTGATGTGGATTATTTATTGAGCTGAGTCTCAGCGATAAAATTGATGATAACTTTTTTATATCATAGAAGATAGTAGATAGCATGGTCTAGTTGACTCTTCTAATGGATTGCTTGTTCCGTTGCAATTAAACATGATGTTTATTGTATTTTATCAGTTTAACACTGTTGAAGGCTAACGATATTTTATTATGCATTATCTTAATCATAATATTTCTTTCTGGGCTAGTTGAGCTCACCCTTTTGTTTTCATTGTTCTTTTCAGGAAATAAGAGCGTAGCCGGGACTAGTCGGGGAATGGAGTGACGGTCTGAGATGGTGGATGTAGTAGTCCTCACTATTTTATAAAATAGCATGATAATAATTGTAATGAGGACTCCATTTAAGTTTAGATGTTGTCTAGAAGATAATACTCGTGTCAAAACTCTCACCTATGTTTTGTCGTATTTTACACGACAGTTGTATAATTAAGTTTATATTTAAATTTTGAACCATGTATTTGACGACTCAGAATAGGTGATGTATACCTATTTTGGGAGAGTCTTAGATTATAACAATAATTGTTGATCAGACAATTAATCAATCAAAAATAAACCATAATAGACAATCCCATAATAGTTAACAAAACTAACAAGGAAGTATATCAAAATAAACCACGCAATAAGATCTATTGTAATCTTAAAATAGAATTTAGTTCATTTTTGAATTAAAAACCATAATCCATAATTTAATAAGCATTCAAAATAAAAAAGTAGAAGATAAGGAAGATAATATAATATATAGACGAAATCCTTGAGTCTCCCTTTCAGCTCCTATAATGAATCCATCTTGCTACCTCAATTGCTTTAATATCAAAATCTACTTTTTAAACTAGGGTTTAAGCCCTCCATTCCTCGTCTAACCCTCATGATATTTCTCTTTAATGTTCCCACTTCATATGTCTTTTAACCCTCCTTAAAGTCCTTAAAACCAATCAGCTAACCCAATCCTTCTTGGACTTAAGTTCTTAAACATAGCAAAATAGCCTTCTTTGTTCCCGACAAATTGTCCCTGGAGGATTCAATATACTAGAAGAGCGCCCCCTGATGGATTCACTTTCTAACTTGGCCCCAGCAAAGTCATCAGACCAAAAATTACAGAAATACCACTATGCTCCCATTTTCCTTTTTTAACCCTCCGAAGCCGGTTCCTACAACACAAACACAAATACAAACAGAAAAATAAGTAAAATAACACTAATAATACTTAAAATTAACAAAGAATTAAGCGTAAAAGGCGTCCGATTCGTAGGTATAAAACCCACTCATCATAAGTACATGAGAAGAAAATATTAAAGCTATTTTAGCAACACCTCTCAACAACAATTAATTAACAATTCATTTTAGTCTTGGTGACCATTATACAAAGACTAAGTGAAACGAAGGAATCTTAGTGATTCAAAGGACTAAGTGTCCTGGTCTGAGTGACCATTTCGAGACTAAGTGACTCGAAGGAACCTTAGTGGTTCAGTTATAAAGATCTTAGTGATCTGTATCCTTAATTGATTTTCTACTTGTTGAAGTAGAAGAGTGGACTAGGAGTTGTTCAGTCTCTGAACCACTAAAAATCTCTCTATGTATCATTTATTTTTCTTGTTCTTTCATTTTATCATATATTTTCATTTCTTGTGACTTTAAACCTAAACTAAATTTGGAACTTAGATTTCTCTTTAATTTTTAAGGGGGTTTTCCAAAATACATTTTGTTGTGCGCAATTAATCTGATTAACTAATCATTTTGTAATATCCTTAATAAGTTGAATTTTAGAAAAGGATCTATTTAACACCCACTTCTACATCTCTAAGTGAATCTAGGAAACAACAATATGTTTAAGCATTTATGTGCATTTATGAACTGTTCCTTGTTGAACTATATTGTTTTTCTTAATTCATTAGCTTTTTTGAGTTAAGAGTCTAGGCCACTTGTCTCGGCTAGACAAAATTAATGTGATAATTGAATTGTTGGTATTTCCTTTGAAGGTGATTAAATCTAATCCAAATTACTTTGGTGCGGATTCTGATACTAAGATTGAGTATGAACAACCCTGATAAAGGGGATATTTATGTCGGGTAACCGACTTGATGTTTTAAGCGTGAAAGGATTATTATTCATAATATGTGGTATGATAGGCGGATCCCCTAAAGTACTATTGAAGAGTTTTTCAGTCTGTGTGATTGTTAAACATTGTAAAAATTCACAGTTTTATAATTGTTGAACGTGGTAAGAGTTTGATAGGTCTCCAAATCGATTAGTTGTATTTTGATGATAACAAATGTTAGTAAATAGAATAAATTAAATGGGTAGAATTTGCGACACCCCCAAATTCGG
The DNA here is from genome assembly GCA_016801055.1 of Panax notoginseng. NCBI lineage: Eukaryota > Viridiplantae > Streptophyta > Magnoliopsida > Apiales > Araliaceae > Panax > Panax notoginseng. The sequence continues at coordinate 66,711,172 of CM029023.1, forward strand.
TTTTCTTCCAGCCCTAGAGATGGTGCTACACGGTGCTACTAACTACACATACATTCAATTGAAAGACGTCATTGACATGCATATGTTTACTAATTAGTACATAATAGTAAATCCCTTCCCAAGTTCTTTAGTAACCATTACATTCGTTCATTTGTCAAAGTATTAAATTGTGACGCCCCCAAAATTAGGTATACATCACCCATCTTGGGTCACCAGATACATTGTACATAAATTCAAATATAAACTAACTATACAACAGTCGTGTACAATACGGCAAAATATAGCTAAGAGTTTCCAACACTGATAATGTCTCATAGAGAGTATAAAAACTCAAATAAAGTCCTCATTACATTTATTGTCACACTATTTATCAGAATAGTGAGAACTACTAATACTATCATTTGAATCGTCACTCCGTTTTTCGACTAGTCCCAGCTACGTTCTCATTTTCTGAAGAGAACAATGAAAGTAAAAGGGTGAGCTCAACTAGCCCAATAAGAAATATTATGACTAAGATAATGCAGAATAAATTATCGTTAGCCTTCAATAGTGTTAAACTGATAAAATATAACAAACATCAAGTTTAACTGCAGCGGAACAAGCAATCCATTAAAAGAGTCAAGTAGAGAATAAAATCTACTATCTTTTATGATTTAAAAGATTTTTCATCACCTTTATCGCTGAGACTCAGCTTAATAAATAATCCACATCATTAAATCATCCCTGCACTACAGGCCAAGAATATTCTTTAGTATCACGACCACGAATTATCCATGCACTACGGGCCAAAGATAATCGTGTTTTTATCAACGGTCCTAATCATGCCATAAAACAATTCGTCTTTGCACCCTTGGCCGAAGAGAATCCATAGCCATAATCATACCAAAAACTGTCCATCAATGCATTATGGGCCAATGAGGATTTACACTACATCATTTATAACATTACGGTCATGATTATACCGAATAATCCCTGGTCATAATCATACCAAGTCCATCTATGCACTACAGGCCACAGATGACTTTCAACATAATATAAACATGAGGATGATGACAATGATATAAGAATTCAATAAAACAAGTTCAAGAAATAATTTATCCAGGAATTAATAACGTCCAAATTGTCAACATGATACTGCTTTGTGGAGTAAAATTCAAGAATGCTCAGAAGAATATTTTCATGAAAATATACTGGATGAAGCGTAAATATCAAGGATATTCCACTAATTTCATGGAGTATAGAAGTCAAAACTTTAACCAACTGAGTATAATAAAGAATGGAATAACAAAAGAAATCACCAGGCATGCGATAGACCGCACAGACAGGTTATTCTCAACAGAATAATAAATAATGGAACCAGGTCCGGCATAAATGCAAAGACTGGATATTCCGACAGAATAATAAATAATGGAACCAGGTCCGGCGTAAACGCACAGACGGGATATTCCAACAGAATGATAAATAATAGAACCAGGTTCGGCGTAAATGCACATACGGGATCTTCCAGCAGAATAATAAATAATAGAACCATGTCTTGCGTAAATGCACAGACAGGATATTCCAACAGAATAATAAAGAAAGGAATAACAGAAGAATTTCACAAAGTATAAGGTAGCTCGCGTATATCGGTTATTCCAATAGAATAATAAAGAATTGAATAACAGAAGTTCTCTTCATGAATAAGAAAGAAATAATACTCCCTACCTTAGAAGAAAACTAGATACTAGAATAGTGATGTAGCAGACTTCTGTTCTTCTTTCTCTCTATAATAAGTGCTCTATAGCTTTAGTGAATTGGTAAGAAATGAAGGAAGAATGAGCTCCTATTTATAGAAAAATATAGTTTCGATAATTGCACGTTTTGGGGCTCGAAAAATTACAGTATAATACCTTCCTCTTTTTCTTCATTTCTAATTTAATCCTGCAAGTATTATCAAACTTGCACCACCTCCCCTAATAGTAAATCATGTGAATCAATAGTAAAATCATGTGACTCAATAGTATAATCATGTGAAAAAACTAATTACAGTATAGTACCTCCATCTATACCTCCATTTTTAACTTAGTCATGCAAGTATTATCAATCTTGCACCACCACTCCTAATAGTACAAGAATGTGAATCAATAGTACACACATGAGAACAAATAGTTATAAGCATGTGAAATAATAGCAATAAATTGCTCATTTGTTCGATTAATTACCCGATTGGTCAATATAACCTCCAGACATCAATTATTATCGAAATAAACGTCGAATTCCACTAACACTAATAATCCCAACACAATGAAACTATCAATCTCATCTTTAATCAACACGAACGTATTCATCATTAATATTATAATTCACAATATTTAACAACTAGGTCGTTCCCAGGAAAGAAGGGGCTTTCCGATAAGGATTTCTCCCTATTGACACGCAATTAGATTATCTAACCTCTCCTTGACAGAACTTCTAGACATTGTCAATATTACAAATAATAATATGAATAACTTTGTCATCTCAATTTATTGATATAACATATTATGCAGATGATACTATGACAATAATTAAATCAATAATATGAGAGATATGATGCAGCAATTACTGTAGCAATAATTGAGTATAACTGAGTGACTTCTTACGTAAGCATCAATAATCAATACCGTGTGCTACTATGCAACCACCCGTATTACTGTACTTTTAACACCGGGTGTTTCAACAGTTAATGATAAAACTTCCGTCGTTATTCTCATAAAAATATTTTTGTCGTTTTCTCAATCCGATAATAATTCTGTTGTGGGGTCCACCAATGATTGTACCGTCGTACGGATATTCCCAGACAAAAAGAATATTCCCCGACCAATCGAATATTATACAACAACTTGCATATTTTTCAAAATTTATAAATACTACTCAGAACTATAACATTATCTCAAATCCACACCATAATATTCAACAAATTTATTTCGAGAAAATTAAATATTTATTCATAAAATCTGGGTTCTCACAATCTCCCCTCCTTATGGAATTTTGCCCTCGAAATTTACGACGTACCTGGTATGCTGAAGAGGTGAGGGTACCTTGACTTCATTTCAAATTCTAACTCTTGAGTTATAACCTTTGAGTGTTGAATACGATCATTCTTATCTAAGATTTTAACACGTATCTCCTCATACTTTAAATCTTCTGCTATCTCGTCCGGTTCTAAATTAATAATGTGGTTCGGGTCGACCACATATTTACGTAACATCGATACATAAAAAAAATGTTCTGAACACGCAATATACTTGGCGGTAAAACGAGTCTATAGGCCACAGTTCCTACTTCATCGAGGATTTCAAATGGGCCAATTAAATTGAGAGTTGAGATTTCCTCTCTTCGTCGATTCTTTCTTCTAGAATAATGCCCTCTTGAACCTTCTTCTTCACATTCATCAGATTCGGGTGTGTAGCTTGAGCGGCTTTAATCTGTACTGAGTTCAATACAAAATTTGATTTCACACTCTAGGGGTAGGCTAAGAAGTCTTCAAGAATACGTCAGGAAATTTATTAACAATAGAAATATCATTCAAAACTATAACTCTCATCCCAAGACTTGGATAGTACATCACATTATCAACTTGTCATCGTCATTCACGACGTCTCCTACGAAAAGTCTGGCTTCGGTGAATTCCACTCAAGGAAGTCAACAACGAAAGAATTGGGGCTCTTTACTTATGCCTTGATATGACAATGATTTACTTTAGTGGTTTGGTTGCTTGAATTCGCATAACAGATTGGTTAGGAGTATGAAAGCTAACATCCTTACAAAAAGCATGATGAGTAGTTAACCAATCGATTCCTAAAATCACATCAAAGACAAGTATTTTCAAATAGATACGATCGACAAATAACGTGAAAGTGTTGATTTGAACAAAATTTATAAATAGTGGAGGTAACGAAGGTTTCTCCCAACAGATATATCAAAGTCTAACTTCTCCGGAGTTAACTTCAAACATTGAACACAACTAGGTGAACTAAAAGAGTGAGTAGAACCGGTATCTAACACCGTATAGACTTCGTAAGAGTTTATGACTAACATACCCGTGATAATTTTATTCAGGTTCCTCGTCACGAAAAAAAACGCTCTCTCTTAAACTACCGGCTTTGGCTTGTCTGGGACATCCTTTGGCATCACTATCCCAGCTGGAATTGACTTTACCATACGACAAAATCGAGCTAGGTGACCTTCTCATCCTCAATTAAAACACGCTTTGGGTTGCTGCGTATAGTTTGGACGGATGTGTCCCTCCTGTTCGCATTTGAAACATACGACCGGTGGTCATTCTACTTCCTTTGAAACGGGTGCTGGTGGCGACGTCTTCACGTCATTGTTGAACCTTCTCTTCTTGAAATGTCCATTCTTATTGGTTTGACCATGATTACCACCGAAGTGGTTACCATTTCTAGCATGTTGATTCCCTCCATGCTTATTGTCACAGCTTTGATGACTGTTATCACCGATATTATCATTTTTCCGGCTGCTCTCTTTCTGTTGCATTGACTCGTTATCGCGCTCCACTAACTGAGCCCTATTTACAACATCTAAATACAAACACAGTTTATGAGAAATAAGATATTGACGTATCTCCAGTTTCAAACCTCTTAAAAACATCCTCGTCATTCTCTCTTCATTATTAACCAAGTGGGACAGAAATCGGGACAACTCAGCAAACTTGGCTTCGTACTGCGACACAGTCATGTTGCTTTGCTCCAACTTGATAAATTCCACCTCCTTCATGTGACGAATGCTTTCGAGAAAGTACTTGTCATTGAACAGCTCTTGGAACTTCTCCCAAGACATCTTGAGTGTGTCAGGCTGGGTACGTTTTATAGATTCCCACCAGTGATCTGCCTCTTCACGCAACATAAAGGTGGCAAAGGGAACCTTTTACTCCTCGGAGCATCCCAAGACATCAAATATCTTGGTGATCTGCTTTAACCACATCTCCGCCTTAAGTGGTTCTGGTTTTTCCAAAAACTCCGGTGGTCCCAGCTCCTTGAATTGCTTAGCGGTGACCAACCGTGGGCTGCCATTATTTCCTCCTGCATTATGAACAGGAGCCGCCTTCGCCTGATGTTGCATGAATTCTAAAAAGCTCCTAAACGTACCGTCATTCGTTAATTGATCAATGTTGCTGTTTACAGGAGGATTATCGCCATCCTGTTGCACATTATCCTTATTATTAATCTGTGGAGAATCAACGGTCTCCTGTGCTCCATTGTTATTCTCAACATTCTCGGATGTCATTTTCAGATACTGCCACAAAACAAAGGTTAATTGACATGTAACATATTATCCATATATTTTGACCAACCAATTAAATACCAAATAAACTTAGGTAGGTCATACTAGCGAAGGAATTCCCCGTCTCTCCCCTCCTAGTTCTTGTCTCACATCTCAGCCAGGGATCATATCCCTAAGCTTTGATACCAACTGTGACACCCCCAAAATTAGGTATACATCACCCATCTTAGGTCGCCAGATACATGGTACATAAATTCAAATATAAACTAATTATACAACAATCGTGTACAATACGACAAAATATAGCTGAGAGTTTCAACAATGATAATGTCTCATAGAGAGTATAAAAACTCAAATAAAGTCCTCATTACATTTATTGTCACACTATTAAATAGAATAGTGAGGACTACTAATACTATCATTTGAATCGTCACTCCGTTTTCCAACTAGTCCCAGCTACGTTCTCATTTCCTGAAGAGAACAATGAAAGTAAAAGGGTGAGCTCAACTAGCCCAATAAGAAATATTATGACTAAGATAATGCAGAATAAATTATCGTTAGCCTTCAACAGTGTTAAACTGATAAAATATAACAAACATGAAGTTTAACTGCAGCGGAACAAGCAATCCATTAAAAGAGTCAAGTAGAGAATAAAATCTACTATCTTTTATGATTTAAAAGGTTTTTCATCACCTTTATCGCTGAGACTCAGCTTAATAAATAATCCACATCATTAAATCAACCCTGCACTACAGGCCAAGGATATTCTTTAGTATCACGACCACGAATTATCCATGCATTACGGGCCAAAGATAATCGTGTTTTCATCAACGGTCATGATTATGCCATAAAACAATTCATCTTTTCACCCTTGGCCGAAGAGAATCCATAGCCATAATCATACCAAAAACTGTCCATCAATGCACTACGGGCCAATGAGGATTTTTACCACATCATTTATAATATTACGGTCATGATTATACCGAATAATCCCTGGTCATAATCATACCAAGTCCATCTATGCACTACAGGCCACAGATAATATAAACATGAGGATGATGACTATGATATAAGAATTTAATAAAACAAGTTCAAGAATTAATTTATCCAGGAATTAATAACGTCCAAATTGTCAACATGATACTGCTTTGTGGAGTAAAATTCAAGAATGCTCAGAAGAATATTTCCATGAAAAGATACTGGTTGAAGTGCAAATATCAAGGGTATTCCACTAATTTCATGGAGTATATAAGTCAAAACTTTAACCAACTGAGTATAATAAAGAATGGAATAACAAAAGAAATCACCAGGCATGCGATAGACTGCACAGACAGGTTATTCTCAACAGAATAATAAATAATGGAACCAGGTCCGGCATAAATGCAAAGACAGGAAATTCCGACAGAATAATAAATAATAGAACCAGGTCCGGCGTAAACGCACAGACATGATGTTCCAACAGAATGATAAATAATGGAACCAGGTCCGGCATAAACGCACAAACAGGATGTTCCAGCAGAATAATAAATAATAAAACCATGTCTGGCATAAATGCACAGACATGATATTCCAACAGAATAATAAATAATGGAATAACAGAAGAATTTCACCAAGTATAGGGTAGCCCGCGTATACCGATTATTCCAACAGAATAATAAAGAATGGAATAACAGAAGTTCTCTTCATGAATAAAAAAGAAATAATACTCCCTACCTTAGAAGAAAACTAGATACTGGAATAGTGATGTAGCAGACTTCTCTTTTTCTTTCTCTCTATAATAATTGCCCTATAGCTTTAGTGAATTGGTGAGAAATGAAGGAAGAACGAGCTTCTATTTATAATAAAATATAGTTTCGATAATTGCACGTTTTGGGGCTCGAAAAATTACAGTATAATATCTTCCTCTTTTTCTTCATTTTTAATTTAGTCCTGCAAGTATTATCAAACTTGCACCACCTCCCCTAATAGTAAATGATGTGAATCAATAGTAAAATCATGTGACTCAATAGTATAATCATGTAAAAAAACTAATTACAGTATAGTACCTCCATCTATACCTCCATTTTTAACTTAGTCATGATAGTATTATCAATCTTGCACCACCACCCCTAATAATACAAGAATGTGAATCAATAGTACACACATGTGAACAAATAATTATAAGCATGTGAAATTATAGCAATTAATTGCTCATTTGTCCGATTAATTACCCGATTGGTCAATATAACCTCCAGACATTAATTATTATCGAAATAAACGTCGAATTCCACTAACACTAATAATCCCAACACAATGGAACTATCAATCTCATCTTTAATCAACACGAACGTATTCATCATTAATATTATAATTCACAATATTTAACAACCAGGTCGTTCCCAGGAAAGAGGGGGCTTTCCGATAAGGATTTCTCCCTATTGGCGCGCAATTAGATTATCTAACCTCTCCTTGACAAAACTTCTAGACATTGTCAATATTGTAAATAATAATATCAATAACTTTGTCATCTCAATTTATTGATTTAATAATATAACATATTATGCAGATGATACTGTGACAATAATTGAATCAATAATATGAGAGATATGATGCAGCAATTACTGTAGCAATAATTGAGTATAACTGAGTGACTTCTTACATAAGCATCAATAATCAATACCGTGTGCTACTATGCAACCACGCGTATTACTGTATTTTTAACACCGGGTGTTTCAACAGTTAACGGTAAAACATCCGCCGTTATTCTCATAAAAATATTTTTGTCGTTTTCTCAATTCGACAATAATTCTGTTGTGGGGTCCACCAATTATTGTACCGTCGTACGGATATTTCTCGACAAAAAGAATATTCCTCGACCAATCGAATATTATACAACAACTTGCATACTTTTCAAAATTTATAAATATTACTCACAACTATAACATTATCTCAAATCCACACCATAATATTCAACAAATTTATTTCGAGAAAATTAAATATTTATTCATAAAATCTGGGTTCTCACAATCTCCCCTCCTTATGGAATTTTTCCCTCGAAATTTACGTACGTACCTGGTATGCTGAAGAGGTGAGGGTACCTTGACTTCATTTTAAATTCTAACTCTTGAGGTATAACTTTTGAGTGTTGAATACGATCCTTCTTATCCAAGATTTTAACACGTATCTCCTCATAAGTTAAATCTTCTGCTATCTCGTCCGGTTCTAAATTAATAATGTGGTTCGGGTCGACCACATATTTACGTAACATCGATACGTAAAAAAAACATTCTGAACAAGCAACATACTTGGCGGTAAATCGAGTCTATAGGCCACAGTTCCTACTTCATCGAGGATTTCAAATTGGCCAATTAAATTGAGGGTTGAGATTTCCTCTCTTCGTCGATTCTTGCTTCTAGAATAACGCCCTCACGTGGATTCGGGTGTGTAGCTTGAGCGGCTTTAACTTTATCGATTAAAGTAGATTCTAATTGTATATTCGTTATCTTCACGTGGTTTCGTATATTCGCACTTGTAACTGCATACGATCTTCTACTCAACGCGTTAACTACCACGTTTGCACTTCCACGATGATATTACATGGTACGATCGTAATCTTCAACAGATGGAGCTAACGACTTTGGCGCATGTTACGTTCGTTTTAAGTAAAGAAATATTTGAGGGTTTTAGAAATAGGTTTTGTATTGGGGTCAATACAAAATTCAATTTCACGCTCTAGGGGTAGGCTAAGAAGTCTTCAAGAATACGTCAGAAAATTTATTAACAATAGAAATATCATTCAAAACTATAACTCTCATCCCAAGACTTGGATTGTACATCACATTATTAACTTGCCATCGTCATTCATGACGTCGCCTACGGAAGGTCTGGCTTCGGTGCATTCCACTCAAGGAAGTCAACAACGAAAGAATTGGGGCTCTTTACTTATGGCTTGATATGACAATGATTGACTTTAGTGGTTTGGTTGCTTGAATTCGCATAACAGGTTGGTTAGGAGTATGAAAGCTAACATCCTTACAAAAAGCATCATGAGTAGTTAACCAATCAATTCCTAAAATCACATCAAAGGCAAGTATTTTCAAAGAGATGCGATCGACATGTAACGTGAAAGTGTTGATTTGAACAAAATTTATAAATAGTGGAGGTAACGAAGGTTTCTCCCAACAGATATATCAAAGTCTAACTTCTCCGGAGTTAACTTCAAACATTGAACACAACTAGGTGAACTAAAAGAGTGAGTAGAACCGGTATCTAACACGGTATAGACTTCGCAAGAGTTTATGACTAACATACCCGTGATAATTTTATTCAGGTTCCTCGTCACGGAAAAAAAACGCTCTCTCTTAAACTACCGGCTTTGGCTTATCTGGGACATCCTTTGGCATCACTATCCCAGCTGGAATTGACTTTACCATACGACAAAATCGAGCTAGGTGACCTTCTCATCCTCAATTAAAACACGCTTTGGGTTGCTGCGTACAGTTTGGACGGATGTGTCCCTCCTGTCCGCATTTGAAACATACGACCGGTGGTCATTCTTCTTCCTTTGAAACGGGTGCTGGTGTCGACGTCTTCACGTCATTATTGAACCTTCTCTTCTTGAAATGTCCATTCTTATTGGTTTGACCATGATTACCACCGAAGTGGTTACCATTTCTGGCATGTTGATTCCCTCCATGCTTATTGTCACCGCTTTGATGACTGTTATCACCGGTATTATCATTTTTCTGGCTGCTCTCTTTCGGTTGCGTTGACTCGTTATCGCGCTCCACTAACTGAGCCCTATTTACAATATCTGAATACAAACACAATTTATGAGAAATAAGATATTGACGTATCTCCGACTTCAAACCTCTTAAAAACATCCGCGTCATTCTCTCTTCATTATCAACCAAGTGGGATCCAAATCGGGACAACTCGACAAACTTGGCTTCGTACTGCGACACAGTCATGTTGTTTTGCTCCAACTTGATAAATTCCACCTCCTTCATGTGACGAATGCTTTCGGGAAAGTACTTGTCATTGAACAGCTCTTGGAACTTCTCCCAAGACATCTTGAGTGCGTCAGGCTGGGTACGTTTTACAGATTCCCACCAGTGATCTGCCTCTTTACGTAACATAAAGGTGGCAAAGGGAACCTTTTTCTCCTCGGAGCATCCCAAGACATCAAATATCTTGGTGATCTGCTTTAACCACATCTCCGCCTTAAGTGGTTCTGGTTTTTCCAAAAACTCCGGTGGTCCCAGCTTCTTGAATTTCTTAACGGTGACCAACCGTGGGTTGCCATTGTTTCCTCCTGCATTATGAACAAGCGCCACCTTTGCCTGATGTTGCATGAATTCTAAAAAGCTCATAAACGTACCGTCGTTCGTCAATTGATCAGTGTTGTTGTTTACAGGAGGATTATCGCCATCCTGTTGCACATTATCCTGATTATTAATCTGTGGAGAATCAACGGTCTCCTGTGCTCCATTGTTATTCTCAACATTCTCGGATGTCATTTTCAGATACTGCCACAAAACAAATGTTAATTGACATGTAACATATTATCCCTATATTTTGACCGACTAATTAAATACCAAATAAACTCAGGTAGGTCATACTAGCGAAGGAATTTCCAGTCTCTCCCCTCCTAGTTCTTGTCTCACATCTCAGCCAGGGATCATATCCCTAAGCTTTGATACCAACTGTGACACCCCCAAAATTAGGTATACATCACCCATCTTGGGTCGCTAGATACATGGTACATAAATTCAAATATAAACTAACTATATAACAATCGTGTACAATACGACAAATTATAGCTGAGAGTTTCAACACTGATAATGTCTCATAGAGAGTATAAAAACTCAAATAAAGTCCTCATTACATTTATTGTCACACTATTTAACGGAATAGTGAGGACTACTAAAACTATCATTTGAATTGTCATTCCATTTTCTGACTAGTCCCAGCTACGTTCTCATTTCCTGAAGAGAACAATGAAAGTAAAAGGGTGAGCTCAACTAGCCCAGTAAGAAATATTATGACTAAGATAATGCAGAATAAATTATCGTTAGCCTCCAACAGTGTTAAACTGATAAAATATAACAAACATCAAGTTTAACTGCAGCGGAACAAGCAATCCATTAAAAGAGTCAAGTAGAGAATAAAATCTACTATCTTTTATGATTTAAAAGGTTTTTTATCACCTTTATCGCTGAGACTCAGCTTAATAAATAATCCATAAATCATCCCTGCACTACAGGCCAAGGATATTCTTTAGTATCACGACCACAAATTATCCATGCACTATGGGCCAAAGATAATCGTATTTTCATCAACGGTCCTGATCATGCCATAAAACAATTCATCTTTTCACCCTTGGCCGAAGAGAATCCATAGCCATAATCATACCAAAAACTGTCCATCAATGCACTACGGGCCAATGAGAATTTTTACCACATCATTTATAATATTACGGTCATGATTATACCGAATAATCCCTGGTCATAATCATACCAAGTCCATCTATGCACTACAGGTCACAGATGACTTTCAACATAATATAAACATGAGGATGATGACAATGATATAAAAATTCAATAAAACAAGTTCAAGAATTAATTTATCCATGAATTAATAACGTCCAAATTGTCAACATGATACTGCTTTGTGGAGTAAAATTCAAGAATGCTCAGAAGAATATTTCCATGAAAAGATACTGGATAAAGCGCAAATATCAAGGATATTCCACTAATTTCGTGGAGTATAGAAGTCAAAACTTTAACCAACTGAGTATAATAAAGAATGGAATAAGAAAAAAAATCACCAGGCATGCGATAGACCGCACAGACAGGTTATTCTCAACAGAATAATAAATAATGGAACTAGGTCTCCGGCATAAATGGACAGACAGGATATTCTGACAGAATAATAAATAATGGAACCAGGTCTGGCGTAAACGCACAAACAGGATGTTCCAACAGAATGATAAATAATGGAACCAGGTCCGGCGTAAATGCACAGACATGATGTTCCAGCAGAATAATAAATAATAGAACCATGTCTGGCGTAAATACACAGACTGGATATTCCAACAGAATAATAAAGAATAGAATAACAGAAGAATTTTACCAATTATAGGGTAGCCCGCGTATACCGGTTATTCCAACAGAATAATAAAGAATGGAATAACAGAAGTTCTCTTTATGAATAAGAAATAAATAATACTCCCTACCTTAGAAGAAAACTGGATACTGGAATAATGAGGTAGCAGACTTCTCTTCTTTTTTCTCTCTATAATTTCTCTCTATAATAAGTGCTCTATAGCTTTAGTGAATTGGTGAGAAATGAAGGAAGAATGAGCTTCTATTTATAGGAAAATATAATTTCGATAATTGCACGTTTTGGGGCTCGAAAAATTGCAGTATAATACCTTCCTATTTTTCTTCATTTTTAATTTAGTCCTGCAAGTATTATCAAACTTGCACCATCTCCCCTAATAGTAAATCATGCGAATCAATAGTAAAATCATGTGACTCAATAGTATAATCATGTGAAAAAACTAATTACAGTATAGTACCTCCATATATACCTCTATTTTTAACTTAGTCATGCAAGTATTAACAATCTTGCACCACCACCCCTAATAGTACAAGAATGTGAATCAATAGTACACACATGTGAACAAATAGTTATAAGCATGTGAAATAATAACAATTAATTGCTCATTTGTCCGATTAATTACCCGATTGGTCAATATAACCTCCAGACATCAATTATTATCGAAATAAATATCGAATTCCACTAACACTAATAATCCCAACACAATGGAACTATCAATCTCATCTTTAATCAACACGAACGTATTCATCATTAATATTATAATTCACAATATTTAACAACCAGGTCGTTCCCAGGAAAGAGGGGGCTTTCCGATAAGGATTTCTCCCTATTGGCGCGCAATTAGATTATCTAACCTCTCATTGACAAAACTTCTAGACATTGTCAATATTGTAAATAATAATATCAATAACTTTGTCATCTCAATTTATTGATTTAATAATATAACATATTATGCAGATGATACTGTGACAATAATTGAATCAATAATATGAGAGATATGATGCAGTAATTACTGTAGCAATAATTGAGTATAACTGAGTAACTTCTTACGTAAGCATCAATAATCAATACCGTGTGCTACTATGCAACCACGCGTATTACTGTGCTTTTAACACCGGGTGTTTTAACAGTTAACGGTAAAACTTCCGCCGTTATTCTCATAAATTTTTTTTTATCATTTTCTCAATTCGACAATAATTCTGTTGTGGGGTCCACCAATGATTGTACCGTCGTACGGATATTCCCCGACAAAAAGAATATTCCCAGACCAATCGAATATTATACAACAACTTGCATACTTTTCAAAATTAATAAATACTACTCACAACTATAACATTATCTCAAATCCACACCATAATATTCAAAAAAATTATTTCAAGAAAATTAAATATTTATTCATAAAATCTGGGTTCTCACAATCCCCCCTCCTTACAGAATTTCGCCCTCAAAATTTACGTACGTACCTGGTATGCTGAAGAGGTGAGGGTACCTTGACCCCATTTCAGATTCTAACTCTTGAGGTATAACCTTTGAGTGTTGAATACGATCCTTCTTATCCAAGATTTTAACACGTATCTCCTCATACGTTAAATCTTCTGCTATCTCGTCCGGTTCTAAATTAATAATGTGGTTCGGGTCGACCACATATTTACTTAATATCGGTACGTAAAAAAACGTTCTGAACACGCAACATACTTGGCAGTAAAACGAATCTATAGGCCACAGTTCCTACTTCATCGAGGATTTCAAATGGGCCAATTAAATTGAGGGTTGAGATTTCCTCTCTTCGTCGATTCTTGCTTCTAGAATAATGTCCTCTTGAACCTTCTTCTTCACATTCATCAGATTCGGGTGTGTAGCTTGAGCGGCTTTAACTTTATCTATTAAAGTCGATTCAAATTGTATATTCGTTATCTTCACGTGGTTTCGTATATTCACACTTGTAACTGCATACGATCTTCAACTCAACGCGTCAACTATCACGTTCGCACTTCCACGATGATATTGCATGGTATGATCGTAATCTTCAACAGCTGGAGCTAACGTCTTTGGCGCATATTACGTTCGTTTTAAGTAAAGAAATATTTGAGGGTTTTAGAAATAGGTTTTGTATTGGGGTCAATACAAAATTCGATTTCACGCTCTAGGGGTAGGCTAAGAAGTCTTCAGGAATACGTCAGGAAATTTATTTACAATAGAAATATCATTCAAAACTGTAACTCTCATCCCATGACTTGGATAATACATCACATTTTCAACTTGCCATCGTCATTCACGACGTCGCCTACGGAAGGTCTGGCTTCGGTGCATTCCACTCAAGGAAGTCAACAACGAAAGAATTGGGGCTCTTTACTTATGGCTTGATATGACAATGATTGACTTTAGTGGTTTGGTTGCTTGAATTCGCATAACAGGTTGGTTAGGAGTATGAAAGCTAACATCCTTACAAAAAGCATCATGAGTAGTTAACCAATCAATTCCTAAAATCACATCAAAGGCAAGTATTTTTAAAGAGATGCGATCGACAGGTAACGTAAAAGTGTTGATTTGAACAAAATTTATAAATAGTGGAGATAACGAAGGTTTCTCCCAATAGATATATCAAAGTCTACCTTCTCCGGAGTTGACTTCAAACATTGAACACAACTAGGTGAACTAAAAGAGTGAGTAGAACCAGTATCTAACACGGTATAGACTTCGCAAGAGTTTATGACTAACATACCCGTGATAATTTTATTCAGGTTCCTCGTCACGAAAAAAAATGCTTTCTCTTAAACTACCGACTTTGGCTTGTCTGGGACATCCTTTGGCATCACTATCCCAGCTGGAATTGACTTTACCATACGACAAAATCGAGCTAGGTGACCTTCTCTTCCGTAATTAAAACACGCTTTGGATTGCTACGTACATTTTGGATGGATGTGTCCCTCCTGTCTGCATTTGAAACATACGACCGGTGGTCGTTCTTCTTCCTTTGAAACGGGTGCTAGTGTCGACGTCTTCACGTCATTGTTGAACCTTCTCTTCTTGAAATGTCCATTCTTATTGTTTTAACCATGATTACCACCGAAGTGGTTACCATTTCTGGCATGTTGATTCCCTCTATGCTTATTGTCACCGCTTTGATGACTGTTATCACCGGTATTATAATTTTTTTTGGCTGCTCTCTTTCGGTTACGTTAACTCGTTATCGCGCTCCACTAACTGAGCCATTTACAACATCTGAATACAAACACAGTTTATGAGAAATAAGATATTGACGTATCTCCGGCTTCAAACCTCTTAAAAAATCCGCGTCATTCTCTCTTCATTATCAACCAAGTGGGAGGCAAATCGGGACAACTCGGCAAACTTGGCTTCGTACTGCGACACAGTCATGTTGTTTTGCTCTAACTTGATAAATTCCACCTCCTTCATGTGATGAATGCTTTCGGGAAAGTACTTGTCATTGAATAGCTCTTGGAACTTCTCCCAAGACATCTTGAGTGCGTCAGGCTGGGTACGTTTTACAGATTCCCACCAGTGATCTACCTCTTCACGCAACATAAAGGTGGCAAAGGAAACCTTTTGCTCCTCGGAGCATCCTAAGACAACAAATATCTTGGTGATCTGCTTTAACCACGTCTCCGCCTTAAGTGGTTCAGCTTTTTCCAAAAACTCCGGTGGTCCCAGCTCCTTGAATTGCTTAGCAGTGACCAACCATGGGTTGCCATTGTTTCCCCCTGCATTATGAACAGGAGCCACCTTCGCCTGATGTTGCATGAATTCTAAAAAGCTCCTAAACGTACTGTCGTTCGTCAATTGATCAGTGTTGTTATTTATAGGAGGATTATCGCCATCATGTTGCACATTATCCTGATTATTAATCTGTGGAGAATCAACTGTCTCCTGTGCTCCATTGTTATTCTCAACATTCTCGGATGTCATTTTCAAATACTGCCACAAAACAAAGGTTAATTGACATGTAACATATTATCCCTATATTTTGACTGACCAATTATATACCAAATAAACTTAGGTAGGTCATACTAGCGAAGGAATTTCCTGTCTCTCCCCTCCTAGTTCTTGTCTCACATCTTAGCCAGGGATCATATCCCTAAGCTTTGATACCAACTGTGACACCCCCAAAATTAGGTATACATCACCCATCTTGGGTCGCCAGATACATGGTACATAAATTCAAATATAAACTAACTATACAACAATCGTGTACAATACGACAAAATATAGCTGAGAGTTTCAACACTGATAATGTCTCATAGAGAGTATAAAAACTCAAATAAAGTCCTCATTACATTTATTGTCACACTATTTAACAGAATAGTGAGGACTACTAATACTATCATTTGAATCGTCACTCCGTTTTGTCGTATTGTACACGATTGTTGTATAGTTAGTTTATATTTGAATTTTGTACCATGTATCTGGCGACCCAAGATGGGTGATGTATACCTGTTTTGGGGGCGTCACAATAAAGTAGTGAATAGTAAGGAGGTGGGTTTTGGACAATTTTGCCCCCATTTGGTTTTCTATAAATACAAAGCTAGGGTTGGTTATTTGTTATTTTGAAAATCTTGTCCAACCTATATTGAGAGAGAGAAGAGCTAGAAACATTTAATCACTCTACTTCCAAGCAAACCATAAGACGTTTTATAAGAACGTGAAAAACGACAAAGGTAAATTCTCCTAAATCGTAGTCTTCATCTTTTTCGATTTCTTTCTCGTAGAAGAATCGTAGATTGGTGGAGCATGTTTATTGAGGAGGTATAAGGATGTCTATTAATGATCAAATCATTGATAGGTCATGGCCAAATAGAAATCATAAGTGTTTATGTGAGTTAAAACCGTAGAAAGATAGGAACGTGAACTTAGTTATAAATGAACGATTTGAAAACCGTCATAGCTAGGGTATGTGCATGATGATTGGTTAGGATATAGATGATGAATCAATGGAGTGTTCCATTTGATTTGGTTTATAGAACACGAGTAACGAAGTTATGGTGAATTTTGCGAAAATAGACGTTAAACGTCGAAATCATAAAAATCTCGGATTAAGGGTCAAAAGTTGTCGTGTGACTTAAAAATGTTGGTTTCCAAAGTCAACACTTGAGATAAGGTATTTAAGAGTCATGGGCGCAAGAATCGTCGAATTCTAATTTATAACGAACAAAACGAGTATTGAACGGTCGAAAACGTTAAACGAACGCTTAAAAATGAACTCGAAGTTGAATTCCGAGTTAACGGATTCGAAAGTGTAAAATTCTTATATGAACACTTAGAGGATGTAATTTGGGAGTTGTGGGCTTTCAAAGAAGTCAATTCGGATGAAAAATGAACAAATTATGAAGACGGGAATTTCGTTGGATAAACCAACTGTCCTGTCTATCTGGTGCACAGGGGCGCCGCCGCAGCGCCAACCCAGTGTAAATATGTCACGTCGCGGCGCCATGTATGGCTGAGAAAAAATAAAAATGTTTAGAGACTCACGCCACAGCGCTAGAATTTGTACAAAGACTCGTGCTGCAGCGCCGAGTCCGGGCAAAACCCCTGGAGAGTGACGCTGCAGCGCCACTATACAAAAGAGATGCCGTGCCGCAGCATCGGCAGTGTAAAAATGTTGACCAAGTTAAATTTTAGTTTCAATTGAAGGTAAACTAATATGAAGACAATAAGGGTACTTAAGGTACATAATCAAGCTAACCTTAAATCACTTATAAAGTGATAACAATAGAAGATTTTATATGGTTTAATAGAAATTAAACGAAGAACGCGATAACGTAATAAGTAAATCGGGAATGATGTTTAACGTTGGTAGTTCACCAATGATGATCGAATGTCGGTTAATAACGTAAGAATGTTAACGAGCCGTAACAAAGTATAGAAAGTCGAACTGACTTTATTAACCAAATAAACTCAAGTAAGACATAAAAGAGAAAGAAGTTGGTTAGGGACAATAAAGTTAGTTTGTTTGATAACTAATTACAGTGTGCTATATGAATATATCATGTAGATCCTGTAAAGGCTGAGAATTGTTGAATTTGATATTCGAAGATTCTTAAAGGCAAGTCTTTCTTAACGCTTGTCTAACCTTCGTGTTAGCCAAGTTTTATGTGAATCATGTTATAAGATGCATGAATGGTTTTAAAGAAAGAGTTGATGCCTGTTTTAACTCGGCTAGATTGATATTGAAGAGTTGATTGATTTGTTTACAAGTCTTTTGATATAGAACTGTTAACGCTATCCTATGCCGAGTATTTGGTACGGATGAAAAGGTAAGTTTATCTATGTACAAACAAAAGTATTTTCATCGATTATTCGATGGGCACGCGAGGTTGCCAAATGTTAAACGTAAATACGTTTAACGAAAGATTTTTAATCAACATAGAGTACAATAGGCTGATCACCTAAAAGTGCTCGTAAGTAAAGACGGATGGATGGCCTTAGTGCCGGATGTCCTTTTCAAGTATGAAAATGGAAAGAGTATGTTCATGGTCTATTGATCGGTTCAGAATTCCTAAGCTATTATATATACTTGGAATTGTTGTTATGAAATGAGAAGTACTAGTCAAATGTTTCATAGTGCTTCATAGTTAATTGTTTAGTCATGGAAGATAAGCAAGTAATTATCAATGTGATATTCATATGATTCTGTGTTAGACTTGCTGAGCTAGAAATGCTCATTCTTGCTTGAACCATATGTTTGCAGCTAAAGCCGAACGAACGGAGAGTTCTAAGAGAGATAAAGGCAAGGCTTAGATGGACAATTAATCGTCCTGTAATAGATTAGTGTATTTGTATATAATATACTTATGAAGCACAAAGAATGTATTCGGTTTATGAACCTGGGAAAGGATTTGGTATTATTGTAATACAAAGATAGTAAATATAATCATTTTGTTGTCGTCTCAATAGAATGACTGTATGAATTGTAGTATCGTGGAGCACCATCTGTTGGGTTGGAAGAAACACAGATTTGGGGGCGTCACAGTATTACTACACTTCTCAAGACTTTCTGTAAGATCCCAACTTTTTATGAATAAAGATTTAATTTTTTCTAAATATTATTTTGAATAATAAGGTGTGATTTGATATAATGCTTTAGTTATGGGTAATATGTGCAAATTTTGCAAGTTGTCATAAAATATTAGTTTAGTCAGGGAATATTCTTTTTGTTAAGAAATATTCGTACGACGACACAATCATTGGTGGACCCCACAATGGAATGACTGCCGGATATAGAAAGCGACATAAATAACCTTTTTATAAAAATTACGACAAAATTTTTGTCGTTAACTATTAAAATACCGGTGATAAAAGTATAGTAATACGCGTGGTTGCACAGTAGCACACGGTATTGTACAGTATCTCTGATTATTGATGCTTATGTAAGAAGTCACTCAGTTCATTTAATGATTGCCATAGTAGTTGTTGCATAGTATCTCATATTATTGATTCAATTATTGTCACAGTATCATCTGCACAATATTTTATATTATTAAATCAATAATTAAGATGACACAGATATTCATATTATTATTTGTATTATTGACAATGTCTAGAAAGTTCTGTCGAGGGAATGGGTTAGGTTAATTAATTGCGCGCTAATAAGGAGAAGTCCTTATCGGAAAGCTCCCTCTTTCCTGGGAATGATCTGGTTGTTAATATTATGAGTTATAATATTAATGATGAATAATTGTTGAAAGATTAAAAATATGCTTATTGAAGATAAGTGATTTATGATAAATATTTATTCAATTTTTGATGTAAATAAATGGGCTTTTCATGAAGTATTTGTTGTAAGTTTGGCTTATTACATGGACCCCCACTTACTCATTTTTCAAAATTGCCAGTAGAAAGTTATCTCGATTTTGTTTTATTATTATTATAATAGTAATAAAACAGAAAACTTTTTATATAAAACAGAATACTTTTAATATTATATATAATGTTATTCGTTTTATTAGATTATAAATAGAATATATTATATTTTATATAAAATTTTTGTTTTATTAGAATATTTTATTACACAGTGATGAATAGTAAAAATCAGAAAATCATGCGAATTAGCCAAATTCGTCTGCCCGTGAATTCCTTTACCGTGCGTCCGTGATTATACTTAAATAGTACCATGTCATTCTCCTATAAATAGGTTGCTTTGTTAAGAAATGAAAATCACATCAGAATCAGAGAATTCTTCTTCTATAATATTGTGTGTATTTCTTTTGAGCATAAGGATACTTTGAGTGTAGCAAATTATGCAAGTTTTCTTCAAGAATATCTTCGCTATACCATTCGGAATTACTCTCCTACTAAGGTAAGGGATATTATTTTCGTTCAGTATTCGTAAGAAATATTATTTTCTTCCATACTCTATAGTATGTAAGTAATATTATTTCGTTTCATATTCCTAAATCTACACTTATTTTGATAAGTATTGCTTCTATACTCCCTGAAATTAGTAGAATATCTTTGATTTTTGCGCTTCATCTAGTTTTATTTCGCTGAAATATTTTTCTGAACTTTCTTATTAAATTTTAATCTTTTCATGTTGGGGTACTATTCATTTGGGTACTATTCACGGGGTACTATTTACTCGGGTACTATTCATCTGTGGTACTATTTATGGGGTACTATTCACGATAAAATTGGTTTCTTTTCTGTCCAAATTAATTTTGATACATGAATATCATTCTTGAATTTTACTCCACAATTAATTATCATGTTGACAATGTGGACATTCTTAAACTCTGGATAAATTGAGTCATAAGTCTTTATTATTTATCTTTGATCTCACTTAATTGATTTCTTATACCATTATCATCATCCTCATGCTTATATTATGGTGAAAGTCATCTTTGGCCCGTAGTGCATAGATGGACTGTTGATTGGTATGATTATGACAAGAAATTGTGTATTGGTATAATCATGACCTGTAATATTACAGACAAATGACGTGGTAAAAGTCTTCTTCAGCCCATAGTGCATAGATGGACTGTTGTTTGGCATGATCATAACCACTAGTGATACTAACGAATATCATTGACCTGTACTGGATGGATAATTCGTTGATGTGAAATATTTATTGAGTTATGTTACAGAGATAAAATATTGATGATGAACTTTTAAATCATAGAAGATAGTAGACATCATGCTCTACTTGACTCTTCTAATGGATTGCTTGTTCCGTTGTAGTTGTTGATCTAAACTTGTTGTCTATTGTATTCTATCAGATTTTATACTGTTGAGGACTAAGGATAATTTATTCTATATTATCTTAGTCATAATATTCTTTACTGGGCTAGTTGAGCTCACCCTTTTCTTTCATTGTTCTCTTCAGAAAATGAGAATATAGCTTGGACTAGTCGGAGAATGGAGTGATAGTCCAAGATGGTGGCTATAGTAGTTCTCACTATGCTATAAAATAGTGTGATAATAATTGTAATGAGGACTTTATTTGAGTTTGGATATTGTCTATGAGACAATATTTGTATTGAAACTCAACTATTGTTTTGTCGTATTTTGCACGACAGTTGTATAAATGAAGTTTGTATTTAAATTCTGTACCATGTATTTGACGACCCAAAATGGGTTGTATGGACCTGTTTTGGGTGCGCCACACTTGCGCTTTCCTATCAAAAATTTGAATCAGATTTTCTTCATATGTTAAGTCTTTCTTAACCTGAATAAGTTCATACTCTATTACATGTTTATAATATTGTTTTTAAGGGCGTAATACAAAAACATGAAACACATTGTATATATGTTCAAATTTTGGAGGTAATGCTATCACATAAGCTACCTCTCCTACTCTCTTTAATATCTCAAAAGGTCCTATAAACCTTGGACTTAACTTTCCCTTCTTTTCAAAGCGTATCTTTCCTTTCCAAGGAGATACCTTTAGAAATGCATACGAACCGACTTCAAACTCTTTCTTCTTTCGATGCGGATCTGCATACTTTTTATGTCTGTCTTGAGCTGCTACAAGTTGTGTTCGTATCAACTTAATTACATCGCTATTTGTTGCACCATTTCAGGTCCTAGCTTCGACATTCACCTACCTCATCCCAACATAGTGGAGTTCTACACTTAATTTCTTCGGTATAACGCTTCATAAGGCGGCATGCCTATAGTTGTGTAATAATTGTTGTTATAAGAAAACTCTACTAACGGTAGATGATCATCCCAACTCCCTTTGAAATCCATAATGGAAGATCTTAACATATCTTCAAATATTTGAATTGTTCTTTCAATTTGTCCATTCGTCTGTGGATGATACGCCGTACTCAACCTTAGTTACGTTCCCATCTGTTCTTGCAAACTCCTCTAGAAATTTGATGTGAATCGTGGATCACTATCTAACACAATCAAAACTTGCACTCCATGTCTTGAAACAATCTCCTTGACATAAAGTTTAGCTAACTACTCCAGGTTAAACCTAACTCTTATCGGCAAAAAAGTGAGCCGACTTCGTCAAATGATCCACTATTACCCAAATAGAAGTGTATCCTTTCTGCGTAGTTTGAAGTCCCACCACAAAGTCCGTCACTATATGCTCCCATTTCCATTCCGGAATCTCCAATGACTTGTAACAAGCCACTTGGTCGTTGATGTTTGGCCTTAACGTTTTGACAAGTTAAGCACTTACTCACATTCGCTGCTATTTCCCTCTTCATGTTCGACCACCAAAAGTTTTGTCGAAGGTCTTGATACATCTTAGTACTACCAGGATGAATCAAGTACCTCGAACTATGAGCCTCTTGTAATATCTCTTCCTTCAATTTCGTTTCACACAGAACCCAAATTTATCTTGCAAATCTTAATATTCCCTCTCTATCAAGACTGTACTTTGTCTCTTCTCCATCTGCTATTCTTTTCTTCATCTTCTCACACTCATCATCCCCGAGTTGTACTTCTTTTACTCTCTCCACAATTGTAGGTCGAGTCTCCATTGTAAACAATTTCTTCCCTGATTGACTCGATAATCTTACTTCTAACTTCATTCTATCCATCTTTGTTATTAACTCATTCTGAGTCATTAACATTAATAGCTTCTCTTGACCCTTTCTACTTAAAGTGTCGGCCACTACATTTGCCTTCCCTGGATGATACAAGATATTACAATCATAATCATTTATCAACTCTAGCCATCTTTCTTGTCTCATATTTAAATCCTTTTGTGTGAAGATATATATTAGACTTTTATGGTATGTGCATATCTCACATTTCTCCCCATATAGGTAATGCCTCCAAATCTTCAAGGCAAAAACCACCGCTGCTAGTTCTAGGTCATGAGTATGATAATCTTTTTCATAATCATTTAACTGCCGTGATGCATGCACAATGACCTTTCCATGCTGCATGAGCACGCAACCCAGTCCTCTATGCGAAGCATCACTATAAACTACAAAATTCCCTTTATCATCTGGTAAAGATAACACATGTGCTTCACTCAATCTTTTTTTCAGTTCTTGAAAATTGTCTTCACATTTATCTGTCAACACAAACTTAACTGTCTTCCTAGTCAAATTCGTCAACAGAGTAGCTATCTTAGAAAAATCCTGGATGAATCTTCGATAGTATCTCGCTAACCCTAGGAAACTTTGCACCTCCGTCGGTTTGTTCCAAATTAATTATTACTTCCACCTTTGCTAGATCTACTGAAATCTCGTCCTTGTCAATAACGTGCCCCAAAAACTTTACTCTTTCAAGCCAAAATTCAGACTTAGTGAATTTTGCATACAATTTTTCCTTTCTTAGTGTCTCCAACACTAATATTAAATGTTCAGTGTAATCTTCTGGTGTCTTAGAATAGACTAGAATATCATCGATAAACACTACGACGAACTTGTCCAAGTATTGTTTGAACACTTTATTCATCATATCCATGAATACAGCTGGCGCATTCGTCAACCCAAACGACATTACCAGAAACTTATAACAACCGTAACGAGTCCTAAACGTTGTCTTAAGTACACCCTCTTTCCTTAATTTTAATTGATGATACCCCATTCGCAAATATATTTTAGAAAAATAATTCGCCCCTTTAAACTAATCAAATAGATCATCGAGCCTGGGCAATGGGTATTTATTCTTTATCATTAGCTTGTTCAACTCTCGATAGTTGATACAAAGTCTCAACAATCCATCCTTCTTCTTTACAAACAATACCGGTGCTCCCCACGGAAAGACAATCGGTTGAATGTACTTCTTATCCAATAGTTCTTGTAACTGAATAATTAATTCCTTCGTTTCCAGTGGCGCCATACAATACGGTGCCCTAGACACTGGTGTCGTTCCTGGCACAACTTCTATTACAAATTTAATTTCCCTATCCAGCGGAAGACCTAGTAATTCGTCCGAAAATACATCTATGAATTCTTTTACTATAGGTATATGTTCCAATGTTGTCCTACTCACTGGGTATCAACAACATGTCACAAATAACCTATACACCCCTTCTTTAATAATTTTCTGGCTTGTGTCATAGTAAGACAACAAGAACGTCCTAGCGATTTACTACTGTAAAATACTACCTTGGGTTGCTTTAAAGTCTGAAGGTTTACAATCTTCTCTTGGAAATCAATAATTTCCCCTTGGTTAAACAAACAATCCATCCCGAGAATTATATCGAATTCTCCAAACTTTATCTGTATTAGATCTACCAACAATTTATTACCTCTTATTTCTACGCAACAACTCTTATTAATATGTTCAACATGAATTGTCTCTTTGCTCGCTACCTTAATGTTCAAAGGTATTGGCAATCTTTTAGGGAGTAACCCTAAACGTCTAATAAATTCACATGCTATAAAAGAATAAGTAGCACCGAAATCAAA
This sequence comes from Panax notoginseng, assembly GCA_016801055.1. Classification (NCBI taxonomy): domain Eukaryota; kingdom Viridiplantae; phylum Streptophyta; class Magnoliopsida; order Apiales; family Araliaceae; genus Panax; species Panax notoginseng. The sequence goes on from CM029023.1 coordinate 66,736,377, forward strand.
CAACACATATGCATTTATATCGTTGATTGGGATAATACCTGCAACTACATCTCCTGATGCAATTGCATCTTAGACAGTCATATTAAATGTTCGGGCCGTCGGACTACTCGGTGGTGCAAAACCACTAATAGTTAACTTACCACTACTAGCTCCCTTATTACTATTCGACCCCTTTCTTCAGACAATTCTTCGCCATGTGGTTAGTCGACCCACATATAATACATCCCTGGTTCTTCTTCATACTCGAACAGTTAGGCGAGATGTGCCCTTCCTGTCCATAGTAATAACAAACTGCCTTTCCCTTGAGACAGACTCCTAAATGAGCCTTCCCATAATTCTTGCATGCCTTGATCATCCTCTTAGGATCTCCTTGTTTCACTCTGGTATTCCCAGAGTTAAATACATTCCTCTTCTGTGTGTTACCCTTTCTGCTGGTTCCCTCAGACTTGACTCCACCGTCACCTTTATTCTTATTCTTTTTCTCTTTGTGGTATTCGCTTAAAACATCACTACCACCCTCCACTATATTAGCCATCTCTAGAATGGTTCCAAATGAATTACTTTGGAACACTGATATCCGGTTATAGAGCTAGGGTTTTAAGCCATGCTCAAACCTCCGTGCCTTCCTCTCCTCAATATCCACCTGGTGTGGAGCAAATCTCGTCAGTTCATTGAACTTGGCAGCATATTGAGGAACAGTCATGCCCCTTTACTTCAATTCTAGGAATTTAATTTCCATCCTACTCTGCAAACTCATGGGGAAGTATTCCTCGAAGAAAATCTCCTTGAACCGTGTCAACGTAACAACTTCCACTCCAGCCCTACCCTGGTTTGCCTCCCACCAGAAGTTGGCTTCTCCCTTCATCATATAGGTAGCAAAAGGGGTCTTTTGATCCTCTCCAACATTTACAATAATAAATGCCTTCTCTATATCTGTTACCCAAGTTTGGGATTCTATTAGAACCGTAGTTCCTCTAAACTCAAGCGGACCTACACTCTTAAACTCATTAAACGTAGTATCACGTATTACCGCATGATTAATGGGTACATTAGCCCCAGTTTTATTTAGTACCGCTGGAAGCGGTTGTTCTACGAACTGAAACCAATTACGTTCTACAATTTGCAAGGCCATATCACCATCCAAGTTAGCATCCGACTTCAATCCATGTTCTAGCACCAAATTCTTCTTGTCGGTAGATGACTTGAATCTTTTCGCGGCCCTCTCACTAACAAATTTTGTATGATCATATTGAGGTTGAGCAGTAGAGGTGGATGGACGTTATCTTTTGTGGGAAGACATGGTGTTTCTGGTGAAGTTTAGGCTCAACTTTTGGTTCAAGACTTTTATCAAATAATTGGTGAGCGGAATGGTTAATTCCCCCAAAATTGGTTGCTTGGTATTATCTTTTTAGCCAATGTGTAAAATCAAACAACACACTTCTTGGGCACCCAATTCCCAAGGTTTTCCAACCAATTGGTATCAATAAAAGAGAAGAATATTGAGGATGAAGTAAGTTGTGATTACCTTCAATGATTTTTGTGTTTCCCTCTTTGTAAAGATGTCCCAATTTGAATGAATTTGTGAAAGGAAGGAATTAGATTTAGGATTGGAGTGTATTGTTTATATCTGTTATGAATTTGGCTACTTGTATGATTAGAGTTCATATAGAGGATGAAAAACCAACGTGGGTTACGAGTTATTGAATTTATGTGTTTAATGGGACGGGAAATTGAAAAGGAGGAGGAGAGTTGGTGTATTGGGAGTTATAGGAGTAATGGAATAGTGGAAGTATTTGAGTTGTAGGAGAAGTGGGGAAGTTGAGTGTAAGGTGGAGAGTTTTAGTGATTATGGCGGAAGACAAAGCAATTAAAACAATTTTAACTCCTGAGTTTTCCAAACGGCGTGGCCCGCACCGTGGGATCGGCGAATTGGCGCTACCCGCGCTTGCATGTCAGTAACTTTTGGAGTAGTGGCGCGCCCCACGCTATTTCTGTGCATTGGGTGGCGCAGCCCGCGCTAGGGGTCCAGTAGCTTTATTACTCTATTTTTCTTTCGTTACCTGCGAACCTACCAAAATGGAGTCAAAATTCTTTGAAAACTACATATTTAAGCTAGATTATAAACTAAACTATAAAGAATAACTAAGAAAGAAAGAGTTTAGAGCTTGGGTTTCTTCCCAAGTAGCGCTAGTTTTAACGTCATAAGTTTGACGGTGCCTTTTGTGTCACTGTGCATCGGCAAGGGTAATGTTGACGACATCCCAATTTGAATCACCACCCCAGTAATGCTTTAACTGTTGACCTTGAAAGTCTCGAATGGATTTCTACTATAGAGTTCAATGGCGCCATGTGAGAAAACTGTTTTGATGGTGAATGGTCCCGACCACCTTAATTTTAGTTTGTCTGGGAACAATCTCAACTGTGAGTTGAACAATAGGACTGATTTCCTGGGCTCAAACATTCTGTGTATTAATTTCTTGTCGTGCCATTTCTTGACTTTTTCCTTGTACAACTTCGAGTTCTCGTAAGCTTGCAGTCGGAATTCATTTAGCTCGTTTAACTGAAGCAATCTCTTTTCACCCACAGCTGCTTAATCGAAGTTGAGTTTCTGAAATAGCCCAATAGGCTTTGTGTTGTAACTTAACATGTAGGTGACAAGATTTCCCGTATAGTAATTGACATGGTGACATATCAATCGGTGTTTTATATGCAATTCGGTAGGCCCATAGTGCATCGTCTAACCTGAGAGACCAATCCTTTCTATTCGAGTTTACCACTTTTTCCAAGATTCTCTTCACCTCCCTGTTCGAAACCTCAGCTTGCCCACTAGTTTGTGGATGATATGCTGTAGATACCTTATGGTTGACCCCATACTTTGACAAAAGAGCAGTAAATGATTTGTTGCAGAAGTGACTACCTTCATCACTTATAATAGCTCTTGGCGTGACAAACCTCGTAAAAATATTCTTCTATAAGAATTTGAGAACCACTTTGGTATCATTGGTTGGGAGTGCTACGGCTTCAACCCATTTTGATACGTAGTCCACCGCAAGCAATATATACTGATTACTGAACGATGATGGAAAGGGCCCCATAAAATCGATGCCCCAAACGTCAAAAATTTTAACTTCCAAGATCATTTGGAGTGGCATCTCATTCCTTTTTGATATGTTTCCCACCCTTTGACATCTATCACAAATTTTGACAAACTGGTGGGCATCCTTAAATAGAGTAGGCCAATAAAACTCGGATTGAAGCACTTTTGTCGCTGTCCTCTCACTACCATAATATCCTCCATACGTAGATGAGTGACATTCATGCAGTATGTTCTTCACCTCACTATAAGGCACACACCTTCTGATCATCTTTTCAGCGCACTATTTGAATAAGTAAGGCTCATCCCACATATACCACTTGACGTCATGAAGAAACCTCTTTTTCTGTTGTCTTGTAAGATCAGGAGGAAGAATGTTGCTTACTAGATAATTTGCGAAGTCCGCGTACCATGGAAATTCTGTATTTATCCCAAACAGTTGTTCATCTGGAAATGACTCATTGATTACACACTTGTCCTCTTCCTGTTTACCCTGATTTTACATCCTTGATAAATAATCGGCGACTTGATTCTCTGTCCCCTTTCTATCCTTTATTTCTAAATCAAATTCTTGTAGAAGGAGGATCCATCTGATAAGGTGTGGCTTAGCATCTTTTTTCGAAATTAAGTACCGAATAGCCGAGTGATCTGTATAAACTACTACCTTTGTCCCGATCAAGTATGCCCAGAATTTATCAAACGCATACACCACTGCAAGTAATTCTTTTTTCGTAGTTGTGTAATTCAATTGAGTCTCCGTAAGTGTCTTACTTGCATAATATATGGCATGAAATACCTTATCTCGGCATTGACCCAAAACAGCTCCTACTGCATAGTCGCTCGCATCACATATTAACTCGAAGGGCATATTCCAAACCGTCGCGACGATTACGGGAGCTGTAGTCAACTTCTTTTTCAATAGCTCGAATGCCACTTTACACTCCTTATCAAACTTAAAAACCGAATCCTTCTCTAAAAGACTGCACAAAGGTTTTGCAATTTTAGAGAAGTCCTTTATGAATCTCATGTAGAACCAAGCATGTCCCAGAAAAATTCTAATTCCCTTAATTGAACTCGGTGGAGGAAGCTTTTCAATTGTTTCCAGCTTAGCTTTATCAACCTCTAACTCTTGAACCGAGACTTTGTTCCCCAAAATTATGCCTTCTTTAACAATGAAGTGGCACTTTTCCCAGTTAAGGATCAAGTTCGTGCATGTGCATCTTTGTAAGACCATTACCAAATTCTCCAGACAAGCATCAAAATCATCCCCATAGACAGAGAAATCGTACATGAAGACTTCCACATTATTCTCCACCATATCTGAGAAGATGGCCATCATACACCTCTGGAAGGTAGCGGGTGCATTACACAAGCCAAACGACATTCTCTTAAATGCGAATGTACCGTATGGGCATGTAAACGTAGTCTTTTCTTGATCTTCAAGAGCGATGACGATCTGATTATAACCCGAATATCCATCCAATATGCAATAGTACTCATATCTCGTTAATCTGTCCAACATCTGATCGATAAAGGGCAAAGGAAAGTGATCTTTGCGGGTCACCTTATTCAACTTCCTGTAGTCCATGCAAACCCTCCAACCAGTCATTGTCCTTGTCGGAATTAGCTCATTGTCATCATTCTGAACCACGGTCATTCCTCCCTTTTTCAGCACATATTTCACCGAACTGACCCACTTACTGTCTGAAATCGGGTAAATGATACCCGCATCTAACCATTTCAGGATTTCTTTCTTGACCACTTCTTTCATGATTGGGTTAAGCTGTCTCTGTTGCTCCATTGTCAGTCTTGCATCGTCTTCCATTAGAATTTTATGCATGCAAAAGGATGGGTTGATTCCCTTGATATCCACGATTGTCCATCCTATGGCCGATTTGTGATCTCTAAGCACTCTCAGCAATTTTTCTTCCTACAATTCGTTACGTGCAGCAGAAATAATAACAGGTAAAGAATTATAATGGCCTAAGTATACATACCTGAGGTGATTAGGGAGTGGCTTAAGTTCAAGAGTCGGTGGCTCCTCCAATGACGGTTTCATCCTTGTTGTGGCTTTTTCCACCATGTGCAATGGTTCAAAGGGTGTTTTAAATCTGTTAACTCGTGGCAGGGCGTCTAGCATCTGCAAGTAGTCCACAAATTCTGGATCATCTGATTCTTCATCTCCCAATAATATCGCTTCCAATGGATCGTTAACCAAACTCTTGCCCATGTCTTCGCTGATTATTTGATCAATGATATCCATCCAGAAACAATCTTCTTCATCCGTAGGAAATTTCATGGTCTTGAAAACATTAAACTTTACTTCTTGATCTTGGACGCTCATCGTTAGTTCACCTTTTTGTACATCAATGAGTGTCCTACCCGTAGCCAAAAATGGTCTCCCGAGGATAATTGGGATGTTCTTATCTTCCTCAAAATCAAGAATTATGAAATTCGCGGAGAATATAAACTTATCAACCTTTACTAATATGTCCTCCATAATGCATCTTGGGTACGTGACTGACCTGTAGACACTCAAAATTTTCTGCACACCTGTTACTGACATTGCAAGAGGGAAGATTCATCTTTCAAAGATAACCCTAGAAGATATTTCACATCCAGTTCGGATACTACCGGAAGTTCAGCCTCAACCCCGGAACACACACCGGGAGTATTAGGTCCATCTCGGAGATAACCCCGAGACAAGCGGTTCCAATACCAAAAATACCACCGAAGAAGACCGATCCATCTCAGAGATAACCCCGAGATATTCAGTCTCAGTCCCAACACTGGGAGTAGCAGCTACCAACCTTGGAGATAACCCCAAGGAATGCAGTTTCGGAGATAACCCCGGAAATGCTTGTTTCAAATGCATGCAATCAGCTTCAACCTCGGCATTCACACTGAGGCACTCAGTACAAGACCCAAAGATAACACCGAGAAGACAGGCACATCTCGGAGATGACACTGAGGACCTTCAACACTTGCAGCAGTCCAATCTCAGAGATAACCCTGAGCAACGTCTGCTTTATCAGCCCAAATCGGTGATAACCTCGGTGAGGGGCAAAGTCATCATCTTGCCACCTTGATGCCACATCGCGCCGTCTCAATATTTCATACATACATTTTTACACAGAAATGTCCCACAAGACCCAAGGATGTCCAATCCCGAGTGACTATTAAGCAGGATAACAGATATAATTTGAAGCTTGAAGACCGGAGGGCATGGTCCCATCTTCCTGACTTCGTACAACCTCTAATCCCATGTCATTGTGTAACTCTCGACAACGACGGTCCGAAATAGGTCTTACATACCTCAATCGGATGCCCGAATTATAATTCTGAAAGTTTGAGCGGACATTACAATGCATGCGTGCACGTACTTTGAGACGGTGAGACCCGCGAAGCCCGGGGCAACCCGGCCAGCCACAGGTACAACTACGTCTCCCCTCTCTATAAATAGAGCGTTTGGGGTGGCCATTTTAGAAGAGAAAAAGGCGAGGAAGCCCTGTCAAATTTGCTTTGTACTCACCCTATACTTAGTGCTTTCTCATTTTAAACACTTGTGAGCTCACATATAGCTACTTTTGTACCGGCGGGAGCCGAGTGCTCATACCTTTAAAGATATAGAAGTCTTCTTTGGCAGCCCACTGTAAGTCTTCTCACACACTTTAAAGTCTTTATCTTCATCTTTGCACACACTATTCTTCACGTTGAGAGTCGTGTTGCGTGTGTTTGCCCGGGCTTCGGTCTGTGGTTTTATTTCAGTTCGTATATATATACAAAGTCCGACGAGCAAAGTCCGACAATAGTTGATATATATATATATATATATATATATATATATATATATATATATATATCTCAGTCCATTTCTTAGGCTCACCCTTATTGAGCTCACCTTGCCTTTTTTTTTACATAACTAATAAAAATTGTATAATAATTTTTGGAATTGAAAGTTTTTAAAAAATAAGTGTTTTGGGTGTGATTTGGGTACATATAACAAAAAGTGTTTTTATTAGTTATGTTTTTTTTTATAAAAAAAAAAAAAGGCAGGGTGAGCTCGGGGTGAGCTCAATAAGGGTGAGCCTAAGATCCTTGCTATATATATATATATATATATATATATATATATATATATATATATATATATATAGTCCCGCCTGGAGTTTACTTCGTGGCGGTTGACCATTTTTACAGCTTTCTTTCCTTTTCATCCCGCCTGGAGTTTACTTCGTGGCGGTTGATACCTTTACAGCTTTATTTACATTTCTGATCCCCCATAGAGGTGCTTCGTGGTGGCTGATCATGTCTATATATATATATATATATATATATATATATATATATATATATATATATATATATATATATATATATATATAGCTTATATATATATACATGATTACTGCTTTATTATCAATTGCGGCATCATGTTAGCCTAGGAATCATGTGATCACAGATTCAGTCTACTGGATCTAGATTCGGTTCCCGTGATGGATATTTTTCAGTTGTAAACAGCTTGTAAATTTATTCGCGGTGTTTGGATTTCCTCAGATGGTTTTCATACCCACGAGGAGTTCAGCACTATTTTGTACATTATTTTCTCGAAGATGTTCGCATCTCGAAAAAATTAAAAACAATCAAGCCGAACACTTAATAAAATGGGAGTGTAAAAGGTCTCAATTACTCTTGAGCACAAGGGTTTGAAAAACCTCTTTTATAAAACTTCATTGCCATATCTTGTTTAAAACTGAATTTTTACACAAATTCAAACCCTGTGTATATAGGTGCGAACGAGGCCTCGCATTACTTCCAAATAATTGCACATTGATCCACACACACACACACATTCATATAACAATTTCTTGAAAAGTGACGATCACCATGGCAACACGGATGTCGAGGGGTGCCTAACACCTTCCCTCCGCATAATCAAGTCCTCGGACCCTAACGAATCTCGGTTTCACCGACCCGTTTAGCAGTTTCATATCACTGGGTCAAAGTGTAAACCTTTTCTCGGTTGTGTTGATACAACCATATAAAAAATAAACTGGCGACTCTTAACAGTCCATCATCGACATGATACATGTCGGACTATTTTCACTTGTTTTTTCAAACAAATATCACCTAACATGAGAACACCAAAGAACAAGAAACGAAAAGGGACAAATAAAAATCCCAACGTCGACAGGTGGCGACTCTGTTGGGGACCAAGCTCCAGTAAGAGGACTTAAGCCGCTATTACAATCTTTTCAAAAATGTTGTATGTTTGCGTCTGAATGCTGCATTTACATTTATGATGAATGTGTACGAATGCATATATTTTAGTGCACTTCAATATATCTATCTGTGATATTAGTGCTTCGCATATGTCATCATTTCATAAACGGTGAGACACGTTGTATGTGAAGGTATGTTGTGTGGTTCCTCCATCAGGGGGCTATCCTGTCGGTGTTTGATTACTGGACTCGTAGGAAGACTAATTCCAATGAGGCTCGGGAAAGGCACCACCCAATTTTGCTCCAGTTGAAAGACCGAATTAACATCCCGTCAAGTAAATTGCGATGATTTGGGAACCTTAATGCCAAAAAGTAGCAAGAGTAACCTAAGATAGGTCAGCCTCTGATAAACCAAACACGGAGGAAAGTCTCTTCATGCTTTTTCATTACTTGTAAAGTGAATTACTTGTAATTTCATGCCATATTCATCTCCATGTAATGAGAAATATGAAGAAACATATGTACATACATATTTCAATTATAACATGATATCCTAGATTACAAACAGCTAACATCCGCCTTGCAGGATAATATTCCTAGAATGGATACATAGCATGTAAACAATTACACATTCCCTAAAGACTAAACTACGTAAGTCTTTTGCACGAAAACAATCAGACCTATCACCCGGTAAAAATCCAAAAAGGCCACGAGCCTACAGTCAATTATGTCATCATCAAACCAGACTGACCTTAATTCAGTTTCTCGCAAAGAATCTGATGGATTAAGTAAACAAATCACAGATTTGGCTCTTCTGCTTAAAGAACAACACCAGTCTACTCAGAGTATGAGGATACCCATACATGCTGAATCCTCTACACAAAGAGGAACCCAAGGTCCTGATAAAGCTATTACAGAACCTGAACTTCAGTTGGATACGACCAACAAGATTCATGATAACACCCATCTCAAAGGAGATCCAGACACCGGTGACATCAGGAAGAAAGTCCTTCAAATGGAAGAAACCCTTCGTGCAATCAAAGGAATTGGAGCATACGGAAGTGTCTCATACGTTGACCTTTGTATATTCCCTGGTGTTCATTATCCAGAAAAGTTTAAAACGCCTGACTTTGAAAAATATGATGGGTTAGGAGATCCTTACACACATTTGAAGGTGTTCATTGGAGAACTTGGATCTTATACAGAGGACGACAAGCTCAGGATGCAGCTGTTCCAAAAAAGTCTGACTAGAGAAGCCCGTTCATGGTATACCAGATTAGATAACTCAAAGATCCATAGTTGGGAGGAGCTAGCTCACGCCTTCCTCACTCAATACTGCTTCTAGTCTCAGATGGCTCCTGACCGGTACCAGATTACCAAAGTCAAGAAACAGTCTAATGAGTCTTTCAAAGAATATGCTCAAAGGTGGAGGCGCTTGGCTCCTCAAGTTATTCCTTCCATGACGGAATCAGAAATGGTCATGACTTTTATAGACATAGAAGAAGCTCCTTTCTATGAAAGAGTCTTAGCTGGTATTGGCAAACCATTTTCTGAAATGATCAAGCACGGAGAAATGGCTGAGATGGGATTGAAGTCAGGAAAGATTCAAGACCTAGCCACTCTTAAAGCAGTTGCTGAGCACATCCAATCCGGATCTTATGGAAATAACCCCCGGAGTGTCCATAAAAAGAAAGAGAAGGATATTTCCTTGATACTACAAGGTCAAAAAGGCAGTCAGAATATGCCTATACAGAGGAGAAACTACTCCCCTTTTAAAGCACAATTTTCAAACCCTCCATTGCCAAAAGGTGGAGAAGCAAAGTGCCCTCGAGTGTTCACATCCTTAGGGGACTCGCTCGAGAATATTCTCACTCTTTTGACAACTCAGAAGAAGATTACGCATCTTCTTCCACCAGCCAACCCTAATGGGAGGGGTTTCAATGCTTCTCGAAAATGTGCTTATCATGTCGGGGCACCTGGACATGATACTCAAGATTGTTGGGCCTTGAAATACAAGATCCAAGATTTAATAGACAACGGTGAGATCGTGGTCACCAAACCAGATCAACCTCACATACAAGACAACCCTCTTCCTCAACATAAAGAGGAGGAGGTCAACATGATTAATTGGAGCAGTGGACAGAGTTCCAATTTTAACGGTGAATCAGCCCAGACCATCAAGGATGGTGTTGACAAATGGGATTATGCAAAGTTCCAGTTCGCAATGGAACGAAAGATGAAAGCTCTATGTAAACAGATTGAGCAATTGGCAGAATTGGTGCAGGAGCATGCTAGTCTGCTCCCTTTTATTGTGAATACTCCCTCGTCACCTTCAGATAAAGAAACACTGGAAGACAAAGTGACGAAAAGAGCAAATGCTAAAGCCCGTCGGGATTTTGCCAATCAAAGGGAATTTACATACCTAGGCCAACCTATGGAAGAGATATTTCAGATGTTAATCAACAAAGGAAGAATTACCTCCCTTCTACCTCCAATTAATCCCCGATTAGGACGGTTCAACTCCGATGGAGTATGTCAATATCATTCACATTCTCGCAGTCACAGCACAGAAGAATGTAGGGCACTCCGCCACCTTATTCAAAATCTAATTAATAGCGGTGTCCTACAACTGGCAGGCAATGACACTGTGATACTGGAGAGTGAGAATACATGTCCTACTAAATGGAAGAGATTAGTAGCAGTTATATACGCTGAGGCCGATGAGACTGTCAAGCCATTTTCCATACAAGCAATTCAACTCAAAGAAGCTATCAATCCTTTGAAAGTGGCTGCACTAGAGCCAATTTCGTTACCCTTCAGACCACAATATCCTGTTGTCAGCTTACACAAAGTCCCATGGAATTATGGAAAAGCTGAAGGATCCACGTCTTATACTACTGCTACAGTGTCAAAGGAGAATCCAATGTATCTTCCTCAGAGGGTAATGAAGCCCGCCATCAAAGCAAAGGGGAAGATTCCGATGGAGAAAATTGAGAAATTCCTCCGCACTATGGGCCATAATGAAGCCAAGGTGGTTTTTAGCTTAAGAGAAGCTCCACATCAGATATCAATATTGGACTTGATTTTCCCTTCCGAGGATCACAGGAAGATCTTATTAAAGGTTTTGGAAGAAGCCTATTTGCTGAAGTCAGTGGATGTGGAAAATTTTCAACATTTGGTTGATCACATTTTTAACAACAATGTGATATCTTTCACTGATGACAATATACCGCCCGAAGGGACCAGTCATTGCAAACCATTGCACATTGCAGTTTTGTCCTCCGGGTATATGGTAGCTGGAGTTTTGATAGATGGAGGTTCGTCTCTGAATATATGTCCTTATGCCACCTTGGTGAAGATGAACGTCAATCTCAAACAAATCTGAAGCAGCCATACTGTCATCAAAGCATTTGATGGATCTCGATAAAATTCTGCCGGAGAGATTGAGCTGCCAATTGAGATTGGTCCAAATATATTCAATGTATCCTTTCATGTCCTCAAGATAGATTCAGGATACAACCTACTATTGGGAAGACCATGGATCCACATGGCTGGAGCCATCCCTTCTATACTACATCAACAACTCAAATATATTGTCAACAATAGTCTAGTCACTGTTAACGCAGAGCCGGAATGTCCTGAACAAAGAGACCTACCCATCATCAGCTTCAATTTTGAAGTTGAGCCGGCCAGTTTTCATACTTTGGAAGTGAGTAACACGCAATACCATCCCATTGGAGCACCACTTCCCATACCCAAGATTTCTGTCGAGGTTATGTCGGCCACTCAAGAAATGATGTTATTGGGTCATCAGCCTAGACAAGGGCTAGGTAAAGATCAGTAAGGTATTAAGCACCCAATTCAAGTGTCCAGTCAAACTGGGACAGCCGGACTAGGCTATTCTGCCAATTCTAGCCAAAGGAATCCTCATAAGCATAAGCATGTTCCTCAAGCTTCCGCCACAATGTAATTTTTAACACCTGCACCTCATGAGCTGATACAGTCTCCAGTGAAGGTGTAGGCGTCCTGATTCCTGATCCTGAAGTGGAAGAAAAGGAACAGAAACGTAAACATGACATCGCCTTGATGATGTCAGGCGTACGCATCATTGTCCATGATAAACATATAAACAGATACACCCTAGACGATGATTACCCAGATATTATGATCATCATTCGAGAAAACGAGGAGGATGACAGCCCCTCTATCGCTGCAGTCTATCAGGACTTTACCCTCGACAATTGGAGCAGCACTCCATGCATTGGTCAACAAGGGTAAAATGGGTAGAAATCCCTTTGCCCTGTATATAACTTTAATTGCTTACTTTTCTGTACAATATTAGCAGTTATTTTATCAGTACATGCTAACATTTTGTATGATTAAATAGTTTTATATATTCAGTGGAAGCATATTTTGTTTCAGGACTCTGAATTTAGATGTGCATGTACTTACAGATGAGGTGCCTTTTCTCCATAAGGACTGTAACTTTGATGAAAAGTTGGACTCAGATTTGATGGAAATCCAAGAGGACACTGAGACACCTTAGGAAATTAAGGAATGGGTCAAAGACAAGCCTAAACCCAACCTTGACCAAACTACTTCTTTCAATCTTGGAACCTTAGAAAGCCCTAAGCTAATCCAGATTGCTTCAGACCTCACCCCAAACCAATGGAATGTCATGGTTGCGCTATTAACCCAATTCCAGGATATATTTGCATGGTCTCACGAAGATATGGTGGGTTTGTCCACTGACATTGTCCTTCATCGCCTTCCTATTAAGGAGGGATTTAAACCGGTTAGGCAGAAACTCAAGCGATTGAAACCTAAGTGGAGTTTAAAAGTAAAGAAAGAAATTGTCAAACAATTTCAAGCTAGCATTATCATGGTGTCTACATATCTGGAATGGATATCCAACATTGTTCCCGTTCCTAAACCAGGAGGAAAGGTGCGAGTTTGCGTGGATTATCGGGATCTAAACAAAGCTTGCCTTAAAGATAGCTTTCCTGTGCCATTTATCCACATTATTATTGACAATACTGCTCAGTACAGCATGTACTCCTTTGCGGATTACTTCGCGGGGTATCATCAAATCATGGTCTTTGAGGAAGATCGTGAGAAAATTGTTTTCATCATGCCTTGGGGAACCTTCTACTACCAACGGTTGTCATTCGGCCTCATCAATGTCGGGGCAACCTATCAGCGAGCTATGATGGCTCTTTCCACGATTTAATGCATAAAGAGATAGAAATCTATGTGGATGACATCATTTTCATGTCCCGAAGGGAAGAAGACCACCTAGACCATCTCAAAAAGCTTTTCAACAGGTTGCGTAAGTACAACTTGAAGTTGAATCCAGCCAAGTCGGCCTTTGGTGTTAAATCAGGTAAGTTGCTAGGTTTCCTAGTCAGCCACAAAGGGATTGAACTGGATCCCACCAAAATCTAGGCCATCAAGGAAATGCGCATTCCTAAGACAGAGAAAGAAATACGGGGATTTTTGGGAAGAATCAACTTTATTAGCAGATTTATCTCTCAACTCATAGCAACCTATGAGCCTATTTTCAAATTTTTAAGGAAGAACTCTTCTATGAAATGGAACGATGAGTGTCGAAAAGCCTTCCTTACAATCAAAGAGCAGCTGGTTAACGCTCCTATTTTGGTACCTCCCAAGGATGGTGTTCCCCTGTTCATGTACTTGTCCATTAATGATAATGCTATGGGCTGCATGCTGGGACAGAAAGACGATAGAGGCCAAGAACAAGCTATTTATTACCTCAGCAAAAGATTCAGCAGCAGTGAACACAAGTATACTCTGATTGAGAAGACTTGTTGTGCTTTAGCATGGGCTTCCATGAGGTTACAGCATTACCTCCATGGTCACACAACCCATATCATATCCCGCGTGGATCCTGTTAAATACGTGTTCAGTAAGCCTATACTGAATTGTCAGCTGTTCAGATGGCAATTGATCCTACAGCAGTTTGACATTATTTATGTGACGCAAAAGTCCATCAAAGGTCAAGGGATTGTAGATCAACTGGCCACTGCACCTGCAACTGCAGGGAGATTACAAACCCTTGGAAACATATTTCCCTGATGAAGGGGTTATGGCAGTTCAGCATCACCATCAGTACGATGTATGCCATGCATGAAAAATGTAGTTTGATGGAGCTGTTAACGCAAAAGGCTCTGGAGCTGGAGCAGTTCTAGTATCCTGTACGGGGGAGCAGTATCCCGTCACCGTCAAATTACAGTTTGTCAACACCAACAACATAGCTGAGTATGAAGACTGTATTATGGGGTTAAAACTTACCCGTTCAATGGGTATCAGGTGGTTAACTGTCTCTGGGGATTCAGAGTTGGTAATTAAACAATCCACAGGAATCTATTGAACCAAAGAATTACATTTGTTGCCTTACCATCGGCAAGTTCTACAGATGGCTTTAGAGTTCAAAGAAATCTCCTTTCTACACATTCCTTGTAATAGGAATGATTTTGCGGATGCACTAGCAACTTTGGCCTCCTTGATTCATATGCTATACAAGGAACACATGCCAAGCATCACGTTTGCCTTGCACAAGGCACCAACTTATAGGAACTATGTTGGAGAAGTATCAGATGAGCTACATCCCATCCACAACCCTTGGTATCAGCATATCAAGGAGTATCTACGAGATGGATCTACACCCGCTGAGGCGAGCCCGACTGAAAGAAGGCGGATCCATCGACTTGCTATGAAATTCTACCTGAGCAGAGATGCACTCTAAAAAAGCGATGCAGGATTAGGTCTCCTCAGATGTCTGGACAAAGAACAAGCTCAGAGGCTCATGGATGAGATCCATGGTGGAGTATGTGGCCCACACATGAGCGGACCCTTACTTGTTAAGAAGATCCTCAGAACAGGGCATTATTGGCTTACGCTCAAAGCTGACTGTGATGATCACGTCAAGAGGTCATATCAATGCCAAATTCATGGAAATGCTATCCATGCCCCTCCAAAGGAACTCCATAATATGAGTTCTCCATGGCCCTTTTCAATGTGGAGAATGGACGTGATCGGGCCCATCGAGCCCAAAGCCAGTAATGGACATCGATTCATATTCACCATGATTGACTACTTCACCAAATGGATAGAAGCAGCCTCCTTCCCCAGGGTTACCAAAGAAGTCATCATTTCTTTCATCAAAAATAATGTCATTTGTCGATATGAACAACCAGAGGTCATTGTGTCAGACAATGCTAAGAATCTCAACAACAAAATGATGGAGGAGTTATGCAGTAAATTCCACATCAAACACCTTAACTCCGTCATCTACCGTCCAAAGATGAATGGTGTTGTTGAAGCGGCTAACAAAAATATCAAGAAGATCATGCAAAAGATGGCTGCCAACCACAAAGGATGGCCTGACTTGTTGCCTCTTACTCTGTTAGCATACAGAACTTTAATGCGTACTTCCACTGGGGCAACACCCTACTCATTAGCCTATGAGATGGAAGAAGTGCTCCCCATAGAAGTAGAAATGGAATCCCTCAGAGTGTTGATAGACGCTCAGCTGGATGAAGATCAATGGGTACAAGACAGGTATCACCAATTGTCTCTAATAGATGAAAGACGAACCGCGAATATCTTCCATGGTCAGTTATACCAACAAAGGATCGCTAGATCCTACAACAAAAAAGTCCGGCTACGGCAATTCAAACAGCATGATTTGGTTTTGAAGAAGATCATTGACAACCAAGATCAGTCCAAGGGAAAATTCACCCCTAACTGGGAAGGCCCGTTTGTTGTCAAGGAGGTATTAACAGGAGGTGCTCTCAGATTGCAAGAAATGGATGGCGATGAATTTCCACAACTCATCAACTCGGACACCATGAAATGGTACTATGTCTGAAGTTACCATCAAGCAAACATCCTGGTGTTGAATCATCAAATCACCAGTCATTCTGGTTCTTTAACCCTTCATTACATACAATTCTTTGCCATATTTTTTGCCCCTCAGGGAAATATACTTTTCAAGCCAGTAACCTGGTTTCACTACGTTCACACAACTTCGGTTATCCTCCCCAGGGATTGAACCTTTTGGACCTGCAGTGTATCCTGAAGACAAGATTAAAACGTTTCTACGCTTGCAGTTTGTCCTGAAGACGGGATCAAACTTTATCACACCTACAGTTTGTCCCAATTATGGGATCAAACTGTCTTTTCCCCGCAGTATAGCCTACACATGGGATTCATACTTCTCTTCGGCTGCGAATCATCCTGAGGGGCAAACTACATCAACCTAATCTTCTCTTTGTCGACGTCGAGATTTTTAGATGTCCATTTCCATTACTTGTTCTTTGGTGTTCTCATTTTAGGTGAGATTTGTTTTAAAAAATAAGTGAAAAAGGTCCGACATGTATAATGTCGACGATTGGACTGTAAGAGTCGCTAGTTGGTTTTTTAACTGGTTGTACCAACACAACCGAAAAAAGGTTTGCACATTGACCCAGTGATGTGGCACTGTTTAACGGGTCGGTGAAACAGAGATTCGTTTAGGGTCCGGGGACTTGGTTATGCGGGGGGAAGGTGTTAGGCACCCCCCGACATGTGTGTGTGTGGGTCAATGTGCTGTTATTTGGAAGTGGTACGAGGCCTCGTTCGCACCTATATACACAGGGTTTGAATTTATGTAAAAATTCAATTTTAAGCAAGATATGGCAGTGATGTTTTATAAAATAGGTTTTTCAAACCCTGATACTCAATAGTAATTGAGACCTTTTACACTCCCATTTTATTCCATATTCGGCTTGATTGATTTTTTATTTTACAGAGGCGAGGCATCCGTATGAAAATAATGTACAAAATAATGCCGACTTTCTCGTGGGTATGAAAACCATCTGAGGAAATTCAGACACCGCAGAATGATTTACAAGCTGCTTACAGCTGAAAATGTCCATCATGGGAACTGAATCTAGATCCAATGGGATGAATCTGTGATCACATGATTCCTAGGCTCACATGGCACCGCAATTTGTATGAAAGCAGTAAGCAGGTATACATATATAAAAGTTGTAAATATATATGTACAAACAGAATCACCAACCACGAAATACCTCCATGGGGGATCAGAAATGTAAATAAATTTGTAAAAGATATCAACCGCCACAGAGGAGATTCTAGACGGGACAAAACGTGGATAAAGTTGTACCAGCGATCAACTGCAACGAAGGGAACTCCAGGCAGGATGAAGTTTATATATATATAAAAGCAGATAAA
The DNA here is from genome assembly GCA_016801055.1 of Panax notoginseng. NCBI lineage: Eukaryota > Viridiplantae > Streptophyta > Magnoliopsida > Apiales > Araliaceae > Panax > Panax notoginseng. The sequence goes on from CM029023.1 coordinate 66,753,951, forward strand.
CGCACCGGATGTAAAATACAGGCTCGTCGAACAGAGTTCGGCCACAGTTAATAATATATATATATATATATATATATATATATATATATATATATATATATATATATATATATATATATATCAACTGTGGTCGAACTCTATTCGATGAGCCTGTATTTTACATCCGAAGCGTTTATGTGCTTTATATATATATATATATATATATATATATATATATATATATATATATATATATATATATATATATATAGGAAAGCAAGTAAACGCACCAAACCGAAGTTTAGGCTCATCGAACAAAGTTCGACACATAGTTAATATATATATATATATATATATATATATATTAAAGCAGTAAACGCTCCAGACCGAAGTCTAGGCTCAATCGAACAAAGGTCGATACACTGTTCATATATATATAAATATATATAAAAAAAACAAATAAACGCTCCAGACCGAAGTCTAGACTCAATCGAGGCATAACTCGATAATGTTAGTCAATATATATACAAATATATATATGTAATATATATATATATATATATAGACTGAAATGAAACCACGGACCGAAGTCCGGGCAAAAGCAAGCAACACGACTCTGAACGTGTAGAAGGGTGTGTCCAAATATGAAGAGAAAGACTCTAAAGTGTGTGAGAAGGCTTACAGCTGACTGCTAAAAAAGGCTTCTATATCTTTAGAGTGGGTAAATACAGGATTTTATAGGTATAAAAGAGGCTATATATGAGCTCACAGGTGTTTAAAGTGGGCAAATACACTGTATGGGCGAGTGTGGAGCGAGTTTTACAGAGTTTCCCCATCTTTTTCTCTTGAAAAATCAGCACTCCAAACCCTCTATTTATAGAGGGTGGAGCCTGCGGCTGAGCCGCAGGTGTACCAGAGGCGACTCGGGTGGGCCCGAGTTTTTCGGGTCGGGTCGTCTCGAAGTACGTGTATGCGGGCACTGTAATGTCCACTCGAGCTTTAAAAAGTGCCATCCGGGCATCCGTTTGAGGTATACAGGACCTATTTCAGACTGTCGTTGTCGAGAGTTTGTACGATGGCATGGAACTAGAGTTTGTACGAAGTCGTTGAAGATGGGACGGTACCCTCCGGTCTTCAAGCTTTAACTTTCATACATTACCTCGTATAATAGCAACTCGGGATTGGTTAGCCTTGTGGGACATTGTTGCGTAGAGGTGTCGAGACGACTTGGTGTGGCATCGTTTTGGTCAGATGACGATGTTGCCCCCCACCGGTGTTATTGCCGGGTTGGGCCGATAAAGCAGACGTTGCTCAGCTTCGCTGGGATTGGATTGCTGTAATTGATTGAAAGTCCTCATTGTCATCTTTGAGGTGTGTCTGTCTTCCCGATGTCATTGTTGGGCTGATACAGTGTATCTCATTGTGAGCGTTGAGATTTGAAGCTGGCCGCACTTGTAACAAGCATTTCCGGGGTTATTACTGAAATTGCATTCCTTGGGGCTATCACCAAGGTTGGAAGCTATTCCCATGGTTGGGACTTAGACTGGATACCTCGGGGTTATCTCCGAGATTAATCGGTCTTCTCTGGGGTGTGTTCCAGTATTAATCTGCATGCCTCGGGGTTGTCTCCAAGGTTGGAATGATTACTCCCGATGTTCTGGGGTTGACGTTGAACCTCCGGTAGTATCCGGTATGGTTGTGGTCTGTCTTTCAGGGTTCTCTCATAAAAGACGAATCTGCCCTCCTGCAATGTTAGTGACAGTGGTACAGAAAATTTCGAGTGTCTACAGATGCCCCTCTTTATCATACTCATGCTTGGCGATGCATGGGTAAGATAAAGAATCCTAGACACTTGAAATGCAACAAGACAAATATGGTACTATATGTAGTAACATGATGCAAATATATGATGCATGTGTACGGGGTTGTTGCCCAACATGCTGGGGGTGATTGCTGGCTCCCTATTGCTTCAAATGGGGATTGGCAATGATGACCAGATTTGAGGCATAAACTGAATCTGCTAGGATATTGATGTTGGGGTTATCACCAAATTCCTGGGTCTTTGATTATGACTTGATCATGGAGGTGTACCACTTATGGGTAAGAGATCTGTGGGGATACAGCTTGATCTGTTTAAGGATGTGTATAATATGTTCCATCATCTATCCTCTTTGATGACCATCTCCTGGTTTGTATCTTCAGGACATGTCCGGGTTCTGTTAGATTTACTGCCAACAGCAAATGCTGTCAGGGATGTCTGACCTTCATTGACATGTATTTCACCAATATGTGAATCAACGGATGAACTCCCTGTGGAGAACATTGTCAAGGCTGCCTAACCTTCGTTGTCATGTAGATCAACGGAGCATTGCGTTGTGACCCCCGTCGGGGATCCGTTGGGGAACATGAGTAATCGAGCATGAAATCCTCGAATAGCTCTAGAGCTCCAATTGGTTTAATCGTTACCGTCTGTAATGATGTCAAGGCTGCTTGACCTTCGTTGATTTGTGTGTCAACGGACTAGCATGCGTTGTAACCCCCGTCGGGGACTTCACATTGTAACCCCTCATCGGGGACTTCACGTTGTAACCCCCGTTGGGTACTTCACGTTGTAACCCTCGTCGGGGACTTCACGTTGTAACCCCCATCGGGGACTTCACGTTGTAACCCCCGTCGGGGACTTCATAGGGCAACGACACAGAGTTGGCAGCATCAGACCTAAATCAGGTATTACAGTATGTGATTAGTGATAGTTGGGATTATTGGTAGGGTATCCCTTATATTCAGGTGACTACCAATGAGCGATGTACAGAATCAAAGTCTCATCTGAGAAGACCAAGATTGTATGCAGTTTTGCTCAATCGCGTGGCGTTTTTATTCTTGATTTGACCTTTCTAGTCCGTAAGAACTTCGTTTCAACTCGAACTAGACCGAGCCGAAGGGATGGGACCCACATAGAGGAGCCGCAGGTGGGCCTGCGGCCAGGCACGAATCATAAATCCTGCAGGTTGGTACCCACAAGTCATTTTCAATTTGCTTCGCTTAGAGAAAACCGCGAGCCACCTTCAGATCTGCTGAGTTCGGGCTGCTTTCTGCAAATTCTGTCACCGTACAAGTGTTCTACACTATCCTGGTAACGTATGCCTGTATTTTCTCTAGTTTCCTTTCTGAGGTGATTTGAAGAATTGTTGTCCAGATATTATGGATCCGGATCAGCCGAGTAGTTCCTATAGGACCGCTTCTGGCGTATGGCAGAGGGCTTCTGATGTGCCTCGTCTCTGCTCTGTCAGACAGCCTTGCCGGTTGGTGGAGGCCATGATACGTCCTGTCCAGGTAGATGTTCCAGACGTTGAGGATGAGGAGGCGGATATTCTGTTGAGGATCCTGCTCCTGTAACACATGTCCCTCGCAGGGAGCTTCCAAGCATTCAGGTAGTGAACCCAGAGTTGCTGGGTGATTTGGGCATACATCCATCGATGTATTTGTATGCTAACGAGGTATGGCATTAGACTTTGATCTTCATTCATTCCTACTGATGAGGATTAAAGGGTTTTGATGTTATTCTGCATTTCATGCAGGTTCTGGGTTTTACACAGCCTCGAGGGAACTGGTTCAGCATTCACTCCATGTACCAGGCGCTTTATCCTGACTATAGAGCGGTAGTGCATGAGTGGGGATTCGGGGCATTCTTCTCCATCCTTCCCCGTCGTTGTCCTTGGGGTTACCTCAGGGCATTGTCTGAGCGATGGTTTTATCGGACTTAGTCACTCCATCTACTGGATTGTGAGGTGATGATGACGCCTATAGATTGGCAATTTATCATAGGTATGGAGTTTGGAGGGGAGCCAGTGCCTTGTATGGCGAATATTACCCCTACTACCGTCAGATCCTTATTAGGAGTTCCAGTAGCGGCGCTCAAAGGCAGGACTGTCCGTTCAGGTCCTTTGAGCATAGATGCTATGAGCGGGCTATTGAGTGAACCCATGCCTGATGATGTCAGGATCAGGGATCAGGGATCGCATTCTGCGGCGATTGTTTTTTATGATCATTCGAGGATGCTTCATAGCAGATAACTCCTCTACGGTATCTTTTGCTTTGGTCAGCGCCACCCGTGATGTGGACCGTATTGGAGAGTATGATTGGGGCTCCTATACCTTTGCCTATTTCCTCCGGGGCATGCATATGCGCTCACAGGGTTTGACCGAGGCTTGACTAGGATTTTACCCGTTTCTGCTAGTGAGTACTTCTCTTGTCTTTCCCATTTATAGGTTTAAGAGTGTTTACTGATACCAGATGTTTTGCCATTGTGTTGGTAGTTTTGGGCCTATGAGAGGCTCCCATGCTTGCGTCCCGTGAGTGTGTAAGGTTTAGACACCTATCCATGAGGACGACGATGGCATCATTCGATTCTGCCAGAGGTCACTGTAGTGGAGGGATTCACTCATTGTCGTATGCAGCTGTAGTTGCTGATGGCCGACACCATCATATGGCTTCCCTATTCTGGGGAACACCTGACCATTGGCTTTGAGGATGGACACCTGACTGGAGTCGAGTATTTGATTTCGACCAGGAGAGTTCCTCTCTTCACAAATGGAGGTTGGGAGCTCTATTTAGGAGAGCGTGCTATTAGGAGCATCACAGGGGAGATCCGTATACCGATCTTGCCTCCCACTAGGCGTCATTGGCCCGTATCACAGTCACCCACCATTGACATCCTGTTGTTGGGGGTTGACGGATTTGCATTGTCAGAGGGTCCATGTACTCAGGAGGCATTCCAGCGTTTGTGGTTTCCTCGCACTATTGGAGCCTAGTCCCGCGCTACACAGTTTATGGGGGACATGGATCCAGGATCTTTGATGATGACGGATTGGGTAGCTTGTGTCCGAGCTCCGACTCGTCTGACCCAGATTGACAGCCTGACCCGGTAGTTAGATCGGGCACATATATTTATCCGGCATTTAGGCAGAGATCCAGCAAAGGCGGAGTCATTTGTTCCTTCCAGTTCAGGAGCTGGCCACTCAGACGATCCATTCAGTTTTGCCGGCGTAGATCCTCCTCTTTATAGGCCTGACATCCCTGTTGATAAAGATCCAGTGACTCAGGAGGAGTTACATCAGGTGGACAGGATTGATGATGTGGACATCGAGATCCTGGTCTTCTTCTGATATGTATTCTCGTTATATCTTTTGATAGGCCTCTGTTAGACATTGGGTGGCTGTGCCCCATTCTCGCTATATCTTTTGATAGGCCTCTGTTAGTAGTAGGGCGTCTATGCCCAATTTCCCTGTATTTGTAGTTGTACAAAGCTGATGTATTAGATGATGATATACTTAGGAATGTATGCACAGTCTTTTCCATTCCCTATATCATATTGTCATCCATTATCTGCTATGCATGTATCATGTTATGCATATGTATGTATGTCCAGAGATACTCAGGATTGACCCCTGGATGGTCTTATGACACGACCAGCGTAGATGTCTTCTTCGACAGTTAGTCGTATAGATCATACCCCACCGTCAGTGGTGGTATCGGGTATGCGATCGTGGTACGATAGTATGTCACCACCAGATAGGGTGATTGTAGATCATTTGCTACAGCATACCATGACATTATTGACTTTTTAGGTTCCCGTGGGGTTTGTGGACGGGATGATAGAGCATTGGCTAACGGATAGACAGGTACTCCGCTTCGGCACCCATGAGGTGACTCCTACCCAGGAGGAGTATGCACGATTGATGATGCTGTCTTTGGAAAGACCTTGCGTGCATCTGGCTCTGGGAGACATAAGAAGACGGTTCATGACTCTCACAGGATTGCGGCGTAGAGTAGTGCAGGACGATCTGACATCTGGCCATGTGATATCCCAGCGATTTCTATATGACAGATTTGGTGCGGAGGATAGCTATTCACGACATTCCGGGGATTTCACGGCGTCGGAGGATCATTGGCGTTTGGCCACTGATGCTATACATACTATCATACGCGTATATGCCGCGGTATATGGATGAGATCGATATAGGCGTTATCATGGCTGTGAGAGCTCTCAGGGAGGGTCGCACCATTATACATATGATTGTAGCAAAGACCTTGCGGTCAGCATCCTACTGCTGTACTTATCTGTCCGGAGTGTTTACCGGGAGTTCGGTCCTGCTGTATGTATGGTTCATGTCACACTTGAGATTGATTGGTACCTTAGACGGCATGGATACAGGTTTACCCATGATGTATCTATGTCTTACTCCTTCCAGCCATTGGAGTGTACAGATGCTCAGTCCTGGTCCACATTCTTGGCAGATATCAGAGATCCGTTTAGCATATTGTTGTGTTCGGGACTTTGCTCACCATACAGCTTCATTACTCATGCCCCAGGCATGGACTATCTTCCTTTGGCTGGTTTGAGGGGCGTGACCACTTATCACCCACTGGCCATGATGTCACAGTTTGACCAGTTTCAGGACTTCCATCTCTTCGAGGCGGCGATAGGTCAGCGTTCTGTCTCTCGATATCTCTCAGCAGAGGACCGATCTCGGGTATATGCCTGCTGGGATCAGCGTGAGATAGCTTCTTTTTCTATTAGTCATCCAGGTTGCTCTGCAGAGTATTCTGCATGGATGGAGACAGAGATTTTATCGGTTGTAGCAGTATCTGCAGTACCGGATATCGAGTCAGATGATGTAGAGCCCATAGAGGACATTGATTCTCGCATCGAGGAGGAGCCTGCTGCTGGGTTGCCAACATTTCTTCCAGATTCTCCCAGTACTAGTACTTTTGTGATTCATCACTCAGCACAGTATTTAGAGCAGAGTCTTCATATGATGACCTTTGAGAGAGATCAGATTCGATCTATGATGTCGACCGCTCTTGATAGTAGGGACGCTGCTCTATTAGAGAGAGACGAGGCATTAGCTCACAGAGATGCCGCTGTCGCTGAGCGTGATGAGGCCAGATCAGCTATAGACGCAGTGATAGTTGAGCGAGATAGTGCTATATCTGCTCGGGATGCAGCCGTCACAGATAGTACTGCCGTGAGGTCTCTTACCACTGATATGATCGCGGAGATGAGCGCATATATTAATAAGCATATGGTCATCATGTAGACTACTTCTGATCTATTGGGTCATGTGGATACTCTCATACATGAGACCACAGCTTTACCTCCTTCTTCTGAGAAGGATGCTATGTTGGGCTTGCTAGCTCGCATGTATCCTGACTCGTAGATTAGCTTGTATTTTCCTGCACAGACTAGCTTAGCCATTTTGTCATGTACAGCTTACATTGTATATATCAAACAGCATTATATATATGACAGGGAAATATATTTTTGATCACTTCCCTTTTTAGATATGCCATGCTATTTGTTTGATATTTCGCCTGCTGCTTCAGGGCTTGTGGTTTTGATGTATTCTGAATTCCTCCTAGGTGGATGGACATTGAGTTTTCTCTGGATAGTTCAAAATGGATCATTGATCTGTATGTATCCCTACCATCTTTGGTGTCTTGGGACTAGTTTCTGGATGAGAATATGCAGAGGAGTGAGGCTTTCCTCTCTGAGATTGGCCGCACCACAGATGGTCGCCAGTACTTCTATTCAGGAGAAGCCTAGTTATTTCCACCTCTTATGGTTTGGCGTTGCTCTTCAAGGTATGACTGCAACTTAGATGGTCGCCGAATCTCCTATTTGGGAGGAGTTCCAGTAATCTCATCCCTTTGGTCTGAAGCCGAATGAAATGTAATGGATTGAAGGATGATCTCAATACCAGTTGACAAGGGTTTGTGTTTTGGTAGGGGGTGAGACCTCACCATGAATGGCTGCCTACATACTCCTATTGAAGAGGAGATCAGGTCTACGTAGTTCGAACCTGGTGTAAGAGGTTCAACGCTGTATGTGGCAGAAATGGTGTAGGAAGGTTTTTGTTGTTTTTGTTTTATTGCGACCGGGCTATATGAAATGGTTGCCTACGTACTCCTATTGAAGAGGAGATCAGGTCGACGTAGTTCGCCCCTCAGGGCGGGAAGAAAAGCGTAATCCCATGTGCAGGTCAGAGTGCGGGGAGTAGAAAGTTTAATCCTAGGTTGAGGATAAACTGCAGGGGAAAAGTTTGATCCCAGGTATGGGTAGCAAAACTACAAATGCAAGAGGTTCAATCCACGGTGGGATGACCTAAGTGATATGAACGCAAAGGAGAGCTAGGCTGCTGGCTTGAAGAGTATGTTTCCCTGAGGGGCAAAGTGTAGAAAAGTTATTTGTGGTAAAGGGTTAAAGAACTGGAATGACTGGTGATCTGGTGATCCAACACCAGGATGTTTACAAATTACTTCAGACATAGTACCGTTTCACAGCGTCTGAGTTGATGAGTTATGGAAATTCATCGCCGTCCATTTCCTATAATCTGAGAGCGCCTCCTGTCAATACTTCCTTGAGAATAAACAGGCCTACCCAGTTAGGAGCGAATTTTCCCTTAGATTGATCTTGGTTGTCAAGGTTCTTTTTCAAAACCAAGTCGTGTTGTTTGAACTACCGTAATCAGACTTTTTTGTTGTAGGATCTAGCGATCCTTTGCTGACATAACTGACCATGGAAGATAGCCGCGGTTCGCCTTTCGTCTATTAGAGACAATTGGTGATACCTGTCTTGTACCCATTGGCCTTCATCCAGCTGAGCGTCTATCAACACTCTGAGAGATTCTATTTCAACTTCTATGGGGAGCACTGCTTCCATCCCATAGGTTAATGCGTAGGGGGTTGCCCCATTGGAAGTGCGCATTGAAGTTCTGTAGGCTAACAGAGTCAAAGGCAACAGGTTAGGCCAATCTTTGTGGTTGGCGGACATCTTTTGCATAATCTTCTTGATGTTTTTGTTAGCCGCTTCAACAGCACCATTCATCTTTGGACGATAGATGACAGAGTTGAGATGTTTGATGTGAAATTTACTGCATAATTCCTCCATCATTTTATTGTTGAGGTTCTTGGCATTGTCTGACACAATCACCTCTGGTTGTCCATAGCGACAGACGACATTGTTTCTGATAAAAGCAATGATGACTTCTTTAGTAACCCTGGGGAAGGAGGCTGCTTCTACCCACTTGGTGAAGTAGTCGATCATGGTGAAGATAAATCGATGACCATTACTGGCTTCAGGAACGATGGGCCCGATAACGTCCATTCCCCCACATTGAGAAGGGCCACGACTAACTCATATTGTGGAGCTCCCGTGGAGGGGCGTGTATAGCATTCCCATGAATCTGGCACTGATAGCATCTCTTGACATGGTCATGGCAATCAGCTTTGAGAGATAGCCAATAATGTCACGTCCTGAGGATTTTCTTGACAGGGAGGGGGCCACTCATGTGGGGGCCACAGACTCCACCGTGGATTTCATCCATAAGCCTTTGGGATTGATCTTTGTCTAAACATCTGAGGAGACCTAGTCCTGTATCTCTTTTATAGAGCGCATCTCCACTCAAGTAGAATTTCATTGCAAGTCGATGGATCCGCCTTTTCTCAGTCGGGCTCGCCTCAGCGGGTGTAGATCCATCTCGCAGATATTCCTTGATATGCTGATACCAAGGAGGTTGGATGGGAGGTAGCTCATCTGATACTTCTCCAACGTAATTCCCATAGGCTGGGGCCTTGTGCAGGGAAATTGTGACGCTTGGCAAGTGTTCCTTATCAGATATGTGTATCAAGGAGGCCAAAGTTGATAATGCGTCTGCAAAATCATTCCTATTACGAGGAACGTGTAGAAAGGAGATTTCTTCGAACTCCAAAGACATCTTCAAAACCTGTCGATGGTAAGGAAGCAAATGTAGTTCCTTGGTTTGATAGACTCTGGTGGATTGTCTTATTACCAACTCCGAAACTCCAAGGACAGTTAACCGCCTGATGCCCATTGAACAGGTAAGTTTTAGCCCCATGAGACAGCCTTCATACTCAACCGTATTGTTGGTGCTGACAAACTGTAATTTAACGGCGACGGGATACTGCTCCCCCGTATCAGACACTAGAACTGCTCCAGCTCCAGAACCTTCCATATTAACAGCTCCATCAAAATACATCTTCCATGACCGGTGTGTATCATCCAAATGGTGTTGCTGAATTGTCATTACTCCTTCATTAGGGAAATATGTTTCCAAGGGTTTGAAATCCCCTGAAGGTGCGGCGGCCAGTTGATCCGCGATTCCTTGACCTTTGATGGACTTTTGAGTCACATATACGATGTCAAATTGTTGTAGGATCAACTGCCATCTGGACAGTCGGCAATTTAACATGGGTTTGTTGAACACGTACTTGAAAGGATCCATACGGGATATGAGATGGGTTGTATGACCATGGAGGTAATGTTGTAACCTCATGGAAGCCCATGCTAAAGCACAACACGTCTTTTCGATCAGAGTGTACTTATGTCCACTGCTGCTGAATCTTTTACTGAGGTAATAGATAGCTCGTTCTTGGCCTCTATCGTCTTTCTGTCCCAGCATGCAGCCCATGGCATTGTCACTTACTGACAGGTACATGAATAGGGGAACACCATCCCTGGGTGGTAGCAAAACAGAAGCTTTGATTAGCTGTTTTTTGATCGTAAGGAAGGCATTTTGACACTCATCATTCCATTTCATGGAGGAGTTCTTCCTTAATAGCTTGAAGATTGGCTCACAGATTGCTGTGAGTTGAGAGATAAACCTGCTAATGAAGTTGATTCTTCCCAAAAATCCCTGTATTTCCTTCTCTATCTGAGGAATAGGCATTTCCATGATGGCCTGGATTTTGGCAGGATCCAACTCAATCCCTTTGCGGCTGACTAGAAATCCTAGCAACTTGCCTGATCTAACGCCAAAGGCACATTTAGCTAGATTCAACTTCAAGTTGTACTTACGCAATCTGTTAAAAAATTTTCTAAGATGGTTTAGGTGGTAATCCTCCTTCTTGGATTTGACAATGATGCCATCCACGTAGATCTCAATCTCTTTGTGCATTAAGTCATGGAAAAGAGCCATCATAGCTCGTTGATAGGTGGCTCCGGCATTGATGAGGCCGAATGACAACCGTCTATAGCAAAAGGTTCCCCAAGGAGTGATGAAAGCAGTTTTCTCACGATCTTCCTCAGCAACCATGATCTGATGGTACCTCGCAAAGCAATCAGCGAAGGAGTACATATCGTATTACGCAGTATTGTCAATGAGAATGTGGATAAATGGCACGGGAAAGCTGTCTTTTAAGCAAGCTTTGTTCAAGTCCCGGTAATCCACGCAAACTCGTACCTTCCCTCTAGGTTTAGGCACGGGAACAATGTTGGATATCCACTCAGGATATGTAGATACCATGATGATACCAGCTTGAAATTGTTTCACAATTTCTTCTTTCACTTTTAAACTCCACTCGAGTTTCAATCGCCTGAGCTTTTGCTTGACTGGCTAGAATCCCTCTTTAATGGGAAGGCGATGAAGGACAATGTTAGTGGACAAACCCACCATATCTTCATGAGACCAAGTAAACACATCCTTAATAGTGTAACCATGTCATTCCGTTGGTTTGGGGTAAGGTCTGAACCAATCTGGATTAACTTAGGGCTTTCTAAGGTTCCGAGATTGAAAGGAGTGGTTTGATCAAGATTGGGTTTAGGTTTGTCTTTGACCCATTCTTGAATTTCTGGAGGCACCTTAATGTCATCATGTGTATCAATCAAGGCTGAATTCATCTCTACATCAAAGTCACAATCTTTGTGGAGAAGAGGCACCATATCAACAAGTACAGGCACATCTAAATTCAGGGTCCTGAAACAAAATATGCTTTCACTTAGTATATATGAAACGTTTTGATCATACACAGTGTTAGCATGTACTGACAAAATAAACTGCTAATATTGTACAGAAAAGTAAGCAGTTATTATATCTACAGGGCAGAAAGAGTTTCTGCCCACTTTACCCTTGACGACCAATGCAAGGAATGCTATTCCAATTGGCAAGAGCAAAGTCTGGGTGAACCGCAGTGATGGAGGGATTGTCATCATCCTCCCTGTCCCGAATGATAGCCATTACGTCTGGGCAATCATCGTCTGGGGTGTATCTGTTTGTATGTTCATCATAAACGATGATGCGCATGCCCGACATTATTCGGACAACGTTCTCCTTGATTCTTCGCTTCTCTTCTTAGATTGCAGGATCTGGAACAAAGGTTTTCTTCTCCTCCACTGGTTTCAGCTTAGTAAATAACATAGCCATGACATTGGCTGGCACCTTTATGGGAGGTTGTGCGGACTCGAAGCTTGAAGGCGAAGCTAAACGCCGCATGGTTGAAGCTGAAGGAATCTGCTGATGCTTATGAGGATTCCTGTGACTAGAGCTGGCAGAATAGCCTAGTTCAGCTGTCCCAATTTTCTTGGTTAAGCGAATAGGGTAATTGATACCTTGTTGATTTATACCCAACCCTTGTCCTGGTTTATGACCCAACGACATCATTTCTTGAGTAGCCGACATTACCTCGGCAGAAATCATGGGTTTGGGCAATGGCATTCCAATAGCATGGTATTGGGTATTGCTCACTTCCAAAGCATGAAAGCTGATTGGTTCAACGTCTGCATTAGCATTGATGACTGGCAAATCCCCGTGTTGAGGACATTCTGGTTCAGCGTTGACTGTGACCAGGCTATTGTTGATGATGTATTTCAACTGTTGGTGAAGAGTGGAGGGTACTTCCCTTGTCATATGAATCCATGGTCGTCCCAAGAGCAGGTTATATCCTCAATCTATCTTCAGCACATGGAAAGATACGTAGAATGTATGAGGACCAATTTCGATTGGCAGCTCAATTACTCCGACCGAATTCCGGCGGGCTCCATCAAAAGCTTTGATAATGGTATGGCTACTCCGAATTCGGTTGAGATTGATATTCATCTTCACCATGGTAGCGTATGGATAGATATTTAGCGATGAACCTCCATCTATCAAGACTCCAGCTACCATGTATCCAGAAGATAAGACCGCAATGTGCAACGGTTTGTAATGACCTGTCCCTTCAGGCAGTATGTCATCATCAGTGAAGGATATCACATTGTTGTTGAAAATGTGATCAACCAGCTGTTGAAATTTTTCCGTATTAACTGATGTCGGTAGATAGGCTTCTTCTAAAACCTTCAGTAAGACCTTCCGGTGATTCTCGAAAGTTAGGACCAGGTCCAGAATTGATATTTGGTGTGGAGCTTCCTTCAAGCTTAAAACCACTTTAGCTTCGTGATGACCCATAGTGCGGAGGAATTTTTCAATTTTCTCCATGGGTATTTTCCCCTTTGATTTGATGGTAGGCTTCATCACCCGTTGGGGAAGATACAGTGGATTATCATTCGACACTGTAGCAATTGTATGTGAGGTGGATCCTTCACCTTCTCCATAAGTCCACGAAACTTTATGCAAGCTAACAATAGGATATTGTGCTCTGCACAGCAAGTTGATTGGCTCGGGAGCGGCCACTTTCAAAGGATCGTTGATTCCCTTGAGTTGAATTATTGGCATGGTGAGTAATTGATCAGCTTCAGTAGATATGACGGCTACCACACTCTTCCATTTAGTGGGACCTGCATTCTCACTTGCACTTAACACAGTGTCATTATCTGCCAGGCGCAGTACGCCACTGTCGATTAAATTTTGAATAAGGTGGCAGAGTGCCCAGCATTCTTCCGTGCTATGACCGCGAGATTGAGAGTGATATTGACATACTCCCTCAGAGTTGTATCGTCCCGAACGGGGGTTAATTGGAGGTAGAAGGGAATTGATCCTTCCTTCATTGATTAGCATCTGAAGGATTTCCTCCATAGGTTGACCCAAATAGGTAAACTCCTTTTTGTTGGCAAAATCCTGACGGGCTTTGGCATTGGCTCTCCTTACCACTTTGTCTTCCATTGTTTCATTCTCTGAAAGGGAAGAGGGAATATTCATGACAAGAGGTAGGAGATTGGCATGCTCTTGGTTGATTAACTAACGTGTCACTTGATGCTGATACGTCACCAGTTCTGCCAATTGCTCAATTTTCTTGCATAAAGCTTTCATCTTTCGTTCCATTGTGAACTGGAACTTGGCATAATCCCATTTGTCATCACCGTCTTTGAGAGTTTGGGAAGATTCACAGCTAAAATTGGAACTCTGTCCATTGCTCCAATTGATTATGTTGACCTCTTCTTTTTTGTGTTGAGGAAGAGGGTTGTCTTGAACGTGAGGTTGATCGAGTTTAGTGACCATGATCTCACCGATTTCTATCAGGTCTTGGATCTTGTGTTTCAAGGCCCAACAATCCTGAGTATCATGTCCAGGTGCCCCGGCATGATAAGCACATTTCTGAGCAGCGTTAAAACCCCTTCCATTAGAGCAGGCTGGTGGAAGTAGATGCGTAATCTTCTTTTGTGTTATCAGAAGATTAAGAATGTTCTCGAGGGTGTCCCCTAAGGGTGTGAACACTCGAGGCCGTTTGACTTCTCCACCTTTTGGTATTGGAGGGTTCGCAGACTGTGCTTCAAAAGGAGTATAGTTTCTCTTTTGAATAGGCATGCTTTGATTGCCTTTTTGACCCTGTAGTATCAGGGAAACATCTTCCTCTTTCTTTTTATGGACCCTCCGGGGGTTATTTCTATAATTTCCAGATTGGATGTGATCAGCAACAGCTTTGAGTGCAGCTAGGTCTTGAATATTCCCTGATTTCAGTCCCATCTCAGCCATCTCCCCATGTTTGACCATTTTAGAAAACGGTTTACTGATGCCGGCTAAAACTCTCTCATAGAAAGGAGCTTCTTGTATGTCTATGAAAGTTATAACCATCTCTGATTCGGTCATGGAAGGACTAACTTGGGCAGCCAGACGTCTCCACCTCTGAGCATACTCTCTAAAAGACTCGTTAGACTGCTTCTTGATCTTGGTAATTTGATGCCGATCAGGAGCCATTTGAGTTTGAAAGCTATATTGAGTGAGGAAAGCGTGTGCTAGCTCTTCCCAACTATGGATTTTGGAGTTGTCTAATCTTGTGTACCACGAACGGGCTTCTCCAGTTAGACTCTTTTGGAATAATTGCATTCTGAGATTTTCATCATCTGCATAAATGTGTGTAAGGATCTCCTAACCCATCATATTTTTCAAAGTCGGGAGTTTTAAATTTTTCTGGGTAATGGACACCAGGAAAAATACATAAGTCAGCATATAAAACACGCTCGTGTGTTCCAATTCCTTTGATAGTGCGAAGGGTCTCTTCCATTTGGAGGACTTTCTTTTTAATGTCATCAGTGTCTGGATCTACAGTGGGATGGGCAACATCATGGATTTTTTTGGTCGCATCCAACTGCAGTTCAGGTATTGTAATGACCGGGATTCCTCCTTGTGTGGAAGACTCATCATGTACGTGTATTTTCTGACGTTGTGTAGACTGATGTAATTCTTTGAGTAGAACAGCCAAATATGTAATCTGTTTACTTAATCCGTCAAATTCTTTGCGAGAAACTGGATTAAGTTCAGTCCGGTCAAATGACGACATGATTGACTGTAGGCCTGCAGCCTTTTTGGCCTTTGAACGGGTAGTAGGTCCCGATTGATTCCCTGCGAAAGACTTGCATAGTTTAGTCCTTAGGGAAGGTGAATATTAATATGCAATGTGATGTGTCCATTTTAGGAATTTTATTCTGCAAAACGGATGTCAGCTATTTGTAGCATGTATGTATATGTGTACACATTTCTTCATATTTCTCATTACATGGAGATATATATGGCATGAAATTGTGTAATTAGAGCATGAAGAGACTTTCCTCCATTTTGGGTTTATCAGAGGCTGACCTATCTTAGGTTACTCTCGCAGCTTTTTGGCATGAAGGTTCTCAAATCATCGTAATCTACTTGACTGGAAGTTAATCCGCTCTTTCAACTGGAGCGAATTTGGGTGGTGCCTTTCCTGAGCCTCGGAGAATCAGGCTTCTCACGAATCCAGTAATCAAACATCAACGGGATAGCCTCCTGGTGGAGGGACCACACAACATACATTTACATACATCGCGTCTCACCGTATGAAATGATGACATGTGCGAAGCACTAATAACATAAACAGTTTATAGTGCGAGGAACTAACATCACAGGCAGTTTATAGTGCGAGGCACTAAGTGCAATAAGAAAATGCATTCGTACACATTCATCAAATGTAAATGCAACATCCACACACAAACAGATAATAATTTTAAAAAAATTGTAATAGCGGCTTAAGTCCTCTTACTGGTTTCCCCAGCAGAGTCGCCACCTGTTGACGTCTGGATTTTTAGATGTCCCTTTCCATTACTTGTTCTTTGGTGTTCTCATTTTAGGTGAGATGTGTTTGAAAAACCAAGTGAAAAAGGTCCGACATGTATAATGTCGACGATTGGACTGTAAGAGTCGCCAGTTGATTTTTTAACTGGTTGTACCAACACAACCGAGAAAAAGTTTGCACATTGACCCAGTGATGTGACACTGTTTAACGGGTCGGTGAAACCAAGATTCGTTTAGGGTCCGGGGACTTGGTTATGCGGGGGGAAGGTGTTAGGCACCCCCCGACATCCGTGTTACCACGGTGACCGCCTCTCTTCAAGAAACTAATATCTGAATGTGTGTGTGTGTGTGTGTGGGTCAATATGCTGTTATTTGGAAGTGGTACGAGGCCTCGTTCGCACCTATATGCACAGGGTTTGAATTTATGTAAAAATTGAATTTTAAGCAAGATATGGCAGTGATGTTTTATAAAAGAGATTTTTCAAACCCTGATGCTCAATAGTAATTGAGACCTTTTACACTCCCATTTTATTCCATATTCGGCTTGATTGATTTTTTATTTTACAGATGCGAGGCATCCGTATGAAAATAATGTACAAAATAATGCCGACTTCCTCGTGGGTATGAAAACCATCTGAGGAAATTCAGACACCGCAGAATGATTTACAAGCTGCTTATAGCTGAAAATGTCCATCATGGGAACCGAATCTAGATCCAATGGGATGAATATGTGATCACATGATTCCTAGGCTCACATGGCACCGCAATTTGCATGAAAGCAGTAAGAAGGTATACATATATAAAAGCTGTAAATATATATACAAACAGAATCACCAACCACGAAGTACCTCCATGGGTGATCAAAAATGTAAATAAATTTGTAAAAGATATCAACCGCCATAGAGGAAATTCCAGGCAGGACAAAACGTGGATAAAGCTGTACCAGCGATCAACTGCCACGAAGGGAACTCCAAGCAGGACGAAATTTATATATATATAAAAGCAGATAAACGCACCGGATGTAAAATCCAGGCTCATCGAACAGAGTTCGACCACAGTTGATATATATATATATATATATATATATATATATATATATATATATATATATATATATATATATATATATATTTTAAAGCAGTAAACGCTCTAGACCGAAGTCTAGGCTCAATCGAACAAAGTTCGATTCACAGTTCATATATATATATAAATATATATGTATATATATATAAAAATAAATAAATGCTCCAGACCGAAGTCTAGGCTCAATCGAGGCATATCTCGATAATGTTAGTTAATATATATATATATATATAAATATATATGTGTAATATATATATATATATATATATATATAGACTGAAATGAAACCACGGACCGAAGTTCGGGCAAAAGCAAGCAACACGACTCTCAACGTGTAGAAGGGTGTGTGCAAAAATGAAGAGAAAGACTCTAAAGTGTGTGAGAAGTCTTACAGCTGACTGCTAAAAAAGGCTTCTATATCTTTAGAGTGGGTAAACACAGGATTTTGTAGGTACAAAAGAGGCTATATATGAGCTCACAGGTGTTTAAAGTGAGCAAATACACTGTATGGGCGAGTGTGGAGTGAGTTCTACAGGGTTTCCCCGTCTTTTTCTCTTAAAAAATCAACACCCCAAGCCCTCTATTTATAGAGAGTGGAGCTGCAGGTGTACCTGCGGCTGAGCCGCAGGTGTACCAGAGGCAACCCGGGTGGGCTCGGGTTTTTCGGGTCGGGTCGTCTCGATGTACGTGCATGCGGGCACTGTAATGTCCACTCGAGATTTCAAAAGTGCAATCTGGGTATCCGTTTGAGGTATACAGGACCTATTTCGGACCGCCGTTGTTGAGAGTTTGTACGATGGCATGGAACTAGAGTTTGTACGTAGTCGTTGAAGATGGGACGGTACCTTCCGGTCTTCAAGCTTCAACTTTCATCCGTTACCTCGTATAATAGCAACTCGGGATTGGTTAGCCTTGTGGGACATTGTTGCGTAGAGGTGTCGAGACGACTTGGCGTGGTATCGTTTTGGTCAGATGACGATGTTGCCCCTCACCGGTGTTATTGTCGGGTTGGGCTGATAAAGCAGACGTTGCTCAGCTTCGCTGGGATTGGACGGCTGCAATTGATTGAAAGTCCTCATTGTCATCTTTGAGGTGTGTTTGTCTTCCCGATGTCATTGCCGGGCTGATACAGTGTATCTCGTTGTGAGCGCCGAGATTTGAAGCTGGCCGCACTTATAACAAACTTTTCCAGGGTTATTGCCGAAATTGCATTCCTTGGGGCTATCACCGAGGTTGGAGGCTATTCCCATGGTTGGGACTGAGACTGGATACCTCGGGGTTATCTCCGAGATTAATCGATCTTCTCCGGGGTGTGTTCCGATATTGATCTGCATGCCTCGGGGTTATCTCCAACGTTGGAATGATTACTCCCAATGTTCTGGGGTTGACGTTGAACCTCCGGTAGCATCCGGTATGGTTGTGGTCTGTCTTTTAGGGTTCTCTCATAAAAGACGAATCTGCCCTCCTGCAATGTTAGTGACAGTGGTACAAAAAATTTCGAGTGTCTACACTCTTCAATAGGAGTACGTAGGCAACCATATGCTATATGGCCCAGTCGCAATAAACAAAAAACAACAAAAACATTTCTGCCCTTTTCTACAAAAACAAAAACCACAAAAACACTTCTCCACCCTTCTTCATCAATAAAGCTTCTACACCCATCTGCCTTTCACATTCAGCATTGAACCTCTTACACCAGGTTCGAACTACGTAGACCTGGTCTCCTCTTCAATAGGAGTACGTAGGCAGCCATTTATGGTTCGGTCTAACCCCCTACCAGAACAAAAACACTTATCACACGGTACTGGGATCAACCTCCAATTCACCATGTTTCATCAGCTTCAGACCAAAGGGGTGGAATTACGTAACCTCTCCTCACAAATAGGAGATTTGGCGGCCATCTAAGCTGCAGTTGTGCCTCAAAGAACAACACCAATGCATAAGAGATGGAATTAACTAGGCTTCTCATAAATAGAAGTACTGGCGACCATCTGTGGTGCGGTCAATCTCAAAGAGGAAAAGCCACACTCCTCTCCACATTTCCATACAGAAACCAGTCTCAAGACACCAAAGATGGTAGGGATACATACAGATCAATGATCCGTTTTGAGAAATCCTACGACGTTTCAATCTCCACACATCAAGGATGGGTTCAGAATGCATCAAGATCACAAGCCCTGAAGAAACAGGCAAATATTAAGCAAGTATCAAGGAACAACTGAAAGGGAAGTGAATCAAAATATATTTCCCTGCCATACATAATATTGTTTGATATATACAACATGTGTTGTACATGACAAAATGGCTAAGCTAGTCTGTGAAGGAAAATACAAGGCTATCTACGGATCTGTGTGTATACGGACTATCAGATCTAACATAGCATCCCTTTCAGAAAAGGGAGGTAACGCTGCAAGCTCCTGCCCAATGGTATCTACACGAGCTAGCAGATCAGAGGCTAATTGCATAGTGGCATGATGCTCATCAATGTATGCATTCATATTGGTAAGGATGTCAGTCGTAAGGGATCTCACTGAAGTAATGTCTGTGACGGCAACATCTCGGGCAGATAGAGCAGTATCCCGCTCTACAATCAATGCATCTCTAGCTGATCTAGCCTCATCTCTCTCCAACAGAGCTGCGTCTTTCACATCAAGAGCTGTCAACATCAAGGCCCTAGCCTGAACTCTCTCAAAGGTCATCAGATGTAGACTCTGCTCCAGATAATGTGTTGCATGCTGAATCACAGTAGCACTCGTAGTGGGAGAATCCATCACAAATACTGGCAACCCAGTAGTCGAATCCTCCTCAATGGGAATATCAGCCTCCTCCATAGGCTCATCATCGTCGAAATCAGTCCCCTGCATTGTGGATACTACCACAGCCAATGCAGTCTCTCTCTCCATCCATGCAGAATATTCTATAGAACAACCTGGATGACTGATAGAAAATGCAGCTAGCTCTCGCTTATCCCAACAGGCATACACCCTGGATCTATCCTCTGATGATAAGTGGCGAGAAGCGAATCCCTGACTCGATGCTCTCTCGAAAGGATGAAAGTCCTGGAACTGGTCAAACTGACACATCACGACCAGTGGGTGATAAGTAATCATGCCTCTCAATCTAGCCAGAGGAAGATAATCCATGCCCGGAGCATGAGTGATGAAGCTGTAGGGTGAACTAAGTCCTGAACACAACAATATAGAAAACAGATCTTTGATCCCGACCAGGAAAGCTGACCAAGATGTAGCATCTATACACTTCGTAGGCTGACAGGAGTATGTCATGGCTATATCATGGGTGAAACAATACCCATGACGTCTGAAAGTGCCAATCGGTCTCAAGTGTGACATAAACCACATATACAGCATGACCGAGCTGCCCGTAAACACTCATGTCAGATAAGTGCAGTAATATGTAGCTGACCTCAGAGTCTCTGCTATGATCATCGGTATGATGGTGTGACCCTCCCTTAGGGCTCTCACTGCCATGATAACTCCTATGTCCAACTCATCCATATATCATAGCATATAGACATATGACAGTACGCACAATAGTAGTACATCCACTCTAGCCAGACGCCAATAATCCTCCGGGTGGTGAAATCCCCGGAATGTCGTGTATAACTATCCTCAGAGCCAAATCTGTCAAACAAAAAATGTTGAGATATAACGTGGCCATATGTGAGCTCATCCTGCACCACCCTACGCCTCAAGCCAGTAAGGGTCATGAACTGTCTACTCATGTCTCCAATCGCCATATGCACGCAAGGTCTGTCTAAGGGCAGCATCGTCAAACGTGCATACTCCTCCAGAGTGGGAGTCAACTCATGGGTCCCAAATCGAAAAACCTACCTCTCCGATACCCAGTGCTCCAGCATGACTTCCACGAATCCTGTGGGAACCTAAAACATCAACAGGGACATAGTATGCTGTAACAAATGATCTACAGTCACCCTGTCTGACGGTGACATGCTATCATACCACGATCGCATACCAGATGCCACCAATAATGGTGGGGTATGATCAATACGGCTAATTGTCGAAGAAGACATCTGTACAGGCCATGTCATAAGACCATCCAGGGATCAATGCTAAATATCTCTGGAAATACATACATATGCATAACATAATACATGTATGATATAATATATGGCAATAAGATATATGGAATGAAAAACTATACATACATTCCTAAGTATATCATCATCTAATACATCATCTCTATACAGCTAAAAATACTGGGAAATGGGGCACAGACGCCCTACTACTAACAAAGGCCTATCAAAAGATATAGCGAGAATGGGGCACAGCCACCCAATATCTAACAAAGGCCTATCAAAAGAGATAACGAGAATACACATCAAAAGAAGACAATGGTGTCAATATCTACATCGTCAATCCTGTCCACTTGATGTAACTACTCCTGAGTCACTGGATCTCTATCAACAGGGATGTCAGGCCTATACAAAGGAGGATCTGTGCCGATAAAGTCAAATGAGTCATCTGAGGGGCAAGCTCCTGAGCTGGGAGGATCAAACAAATTTGCCTCTGTTGGATCTCTGCCCAAATGCTGGATAAAGAAATGTGCATGGTCCAGTCGCCGGGTCAAACTGTCAATCTATGTTAAATGAGTTGGATCTCGGACACAGGCTAGCCAACCCGTCATCATCACGGATCCTGGAACCATATCCCCCATGAACTGAGTGGCGCGGGACTGGGCTCCAATAGTGAGAGGGGGCCACCAACGTTGGAACATCTCCTGAGTACAGGGACCCTCTGAAAATGCAAAACCGTCAGCCCCCAACAAGGGGATATCAATGACGGGTAACTACGACACAGGCTCATAACGCCTAGCAGGAGGCAAGATCGGCATACGAATCTCTCCTATGGTGTTCCTAATAGCACGCTCTTCTAAATAGAGCTCACATCCTCCATCAGTGAAGAGAGGAACCTTACGAGTGGAAATCACGTACTCGATACCAGTTGGGTACCCATCCTTAAATCCCATGGCCAAGTGATCCCTAGAATAGGGAATCTATGTGATGACATCAGTTGTCAACAACTCCAACTGTAGGCGGCAATGAGTGAAACCCTCAGCTACAGGGACCTCTGCCAGTATGGAATGATGTCATCGCCATCCTCGTGGATAGGTATCTAAACCTAACACGCTCACAGGACGCAAACATGGAAGCCTCTCAAAGGCCCAAAACTGCCAACATAAAGGCAAACATCTGCGGTCAGTAAACACTCTTAACCTATACATGGGAAACTACAAGAGAAATACTCACCAGCAGAAATGGGTAAAATCCTAACCAAGCCTCGGTCAAACCCTGCGAACGAATACGCATGCCCCTGAGGAAATAGGCGAAGGTGTAGGAACCCCAGTCATACTCTCCAATACGGTCCACGTGTCGCGTGGTGCTAATCAAAGCGAACGACGTCGTAGAAGAGTTATCTACTATGAAGCAGCCTCTAATGATCATCAGGAACAATCGCCGAAGAATGCAATCCCTAACTCTGACATCATCTGGCATGGGCTCGCTCAAAGGACCCGTACGGATGATCCTGCCTTTGAGCGCCTCCGTCGGAACTCCTAGCAAGGATATGATAGTAGTAGGGGTAATATCCGCCATACAAGGCACTGGTGCCCCTCCAAACTCCATATATGTGATAAACTGCCAATCCATCGACGTCATCATCACCTCACAGTCCAACAAATGGAGTGACTGAGTTTGGTGAAACCAGCACTCAGACAATGCCCTGAGGTAACCCCAGGGACAATGGCGGGGAAGGATGGAAAAGAACACCCCAAATCCCCAGTCATGAACAATCGCTCTATAGTCAGGATGCAGAGCCTGGTACATGGAGTGAATGTTGAACCAGTTCCCTAGAGCCTGTGTAAAGCCGGGAACCTACATGAAATGCAGATCAACATCAAAATACTTTACTCCTCATCAATAGGAAAGAAGGAAGGTTAAGATCTAACGTCATACCTCGTTGGCATGCAAATACATCGAGGGATGTCGACTCAAATCACCCAGGAGCTCTGGGTTTGCCACCTAAATACTCGGGAGGTCCCTATAGGGAACATGTGTAGCAGGAGCGGGGTTCGCAACCAGAACATCCTCCTCCTCGTCCTCGACGTCCGGCATATCAACTTAGACGGGACGTATAACCGCCTCCACTAAACGACGAGGCTATCTAACAGAACGGGGTTGAGGCACTTTAGAAGCCCTCCTCCGTATAGCATAAATGGTCCTACGGGAACTACTCAGCTGATCCGGATCCATAATATCTGGACAAAAGTCTCCAAATCACCTCAGAAAGGGTGTGGTAATTTCTAACCTGGAGATATCTTTTCAAAATGCATTTTATGACTACATGCATACATGCATTACTTTAACATACATCTACAGTAGAGTTAAAAATACATGACAATTTAAATGCCTACATTTTGGAAAATTTTGCAACAGTCCCCTTTGTAAATAGGACTATCCACATGCACATAGGCGTGACTATGTGGCCATTAAGTAACACACCTGCCCACAGTCATATACATACTATATACATTAAAAGTCAAAGTCATCAATCCATAAGGGTACCTTAATTACCAGGATTACTTTGTATTTTTACCTTTTGCTCATTTGTTCTCAAATAGGATAAGAAATAGCAAAAAAAGGTGCCAATTTGACTCTCTCAAAAGTCAAATTTTTTCACATCATTATGTTTACCATGGTTTAATACTAATATTTACTATATTGAATATTTTTTATCAAGTCATTTGAGCATTCATAATCACTACTATGTGTTTAGATGCATTTCATGTGATAAGTCATTTTTCAACGAATAAAAATTGGAAAAGAAGACATGTATACATTACCAGGACAGTGTAGAACACTTGTACGGTGACAGAATTGGCAGAAAGTCGTCTGAACTTAGCAGATCTGAAGAAGAGCTCTCGGATTTCCTTCACGGCACAACATGAAATGACTTGAGAAAGCAACCTGCAGCATTAATAGCCATCCACAGCTGGTCATAGGTCCATCTGTGGCAACTACAGGTGTACCTACGGCACCCCTACGTGGGTCCCACCCCTCCATCTCGGCCTAGTTCGAGTTGTAATGGAGCTCCTAACCTGAAAAAGCCAAATCAAGAATAAAAACGCTACGCGATTGAGCGGAATAGCTTGTCATCCTAGTTTTCTCAAACCAAGTCGTGGATCTATACATCACTCATTGGTATTCACCTGAGCATAGGGGACACTATACATATGATCTCAGTTGTTACAAATCACACTCGGCAATACCTTGCGCAGTCCAATGCCGCCAATTCAGGGTCGTCACCCTAATTTTCAAGCAAAAACCTCGGCAGGGGTTATAACGCGTGTTTATCCGTTGATTCACACGTCAATGAAGGTCAAGCAGCCTTGACAACATGCCCAACAGGGGTTTTTTATCCGGTGACGTATGTGTCAACGAAGGTCAAGCAGCCTTGACAGCATGCCCAATAGGGGTTTTTCCCAGTGACATACGTGTCAGCGAAGGTTAGGCAGCCCTGACAACACATGTTGTTGGCAGTAAATCCAACATAACATTAATATGTCCTGGCGATACAAACCAGGGAAGATCAGCATCATCGAGGAAGATCGATGATGGAATATATTATACACATCCTCAAACAGACAAAGCTTTATCCCTACAGATCTCTTATACACAAGAGGTACCTCTTCGGAATAAAGTCTGTATCAAAGATTAAAGACTTTGGTGTCAACCCCAATGTC
>CM029023.1:66784059-66866558 GCA_016801055.1 Panax notoginseng
GTGTATGAAATACATGTATATAAGTATGGCCAAAAGATAGAAAAATAATAAGCTAATTTGGTATTTTCGTTAATGAGATATGGAATCCAGCTTGCTAGATTGAAAAATATTATGAATTCAGCTTGCTGGATTGAAAAGAAGTTTATTGAATTGAAAATTTGTTGGATCTAGCTTGCTGGATTGCAATCTAGTTGCTGGATATGGAATCCAGTTTGCTGGATTGTAGTTGGGTTTATGGGATTGACCATCTAGGTTACTAGATTTGGAATCCAGCTTGCTGGATTTAAAATCTAGGTTGCTGGTTTAGTATTTGACTTATTAGAGTATTAAATCATAATGTATATGATACAATGATTGAAGAATTATCAAAGAAAAATAATAATACCGATGTGTTAAGAAGTTATCTAATATTTGATTAAGTGTTAGATAATTGATTGATAAAGTAATTGTATTATGTTACAAAGTAGAATGTGTTGATTAAAAGACCGATCTTATTAATGATAGGTCTTACCAAAAGAAGTTAACTTAAACTGCGTAGCAGTAGTCAACAAATCAGGCAAGTTTCTTAACTCAAACTCGAGTTGTATGTTCAAAGCATGTTAGTGAATGATTATTGTTGATTATTCACGTCTATACTGGTTATTGATTCGCACTTAGTGCATGTTGCATATGTTCATCAGGTATGAAAGGCTGATTACCTTCATTACCATAAGCTTCAGTTAAATTGTTTATGGTCATTGTTGACTTCAAACATTTTTGTTTCAGTCATGAAGTTATTGAAACTTGATTCATGTTATTTCACAATTAATATATTGTTGAAAACTTGAAAGCTTATTCATTCTTTTCAATCATGATATATCTTCATTGTATTTAAAACTTGCTGGGCAAATTTGATGCTCACCCTTGCTATATCATGATAAAATTTTCAGATTAAGATGAAAGCTCGAAAAAAGACAGAAGCAAAGTCAAAGTGCAAGATTAAAATATGTTGCAGTTAGATCTATTAAATTTTCTGATGAAAATAGCATTGTAAATCTTCTAAGATATTGAAGGTATGTATTAAGTTAAGGTTGTAGACCTTGGGAATGATGTGTAAAAGTTAAATGTATAAACAATTTATGTTTATATCTTCCGCAATAATTATAGAATTAGTATACCAGATTCGTGGTAAAAAGTACCCGGATTTGGGGATGTCACAGGTGGTATCAGAGCTGTAGGTTATAAACCTTAGGTCGGTGTACCTTAGGCTATAATCGCGGAGATGATGATAAGGAATAAACTCAGATCAAGTTTAAGTGATAAAAGATGAATTTAGGAAATTCATCATTAAAGTAAAGAGAAAGATAATTAAGATTCAAAGAAGAATCTTGAAGAGATATAAGGATAAGAATCCAGAGTTACCTGACTCCATTAATAAAAATGAAAAGAGAAAATAAATAGACTATGTCTATAAGATGAGAAATATTAATAAAATCATAGTATAATATGATTAAAGAGAAGAATAAGAAGAACGTAAAATAAAACGATCGTGAGTATAAGGAGAAATGATTATGAAATAAGATCACGACGTAATCAGATTAAATCGTTGAATAACATATGATATGTTAAATGATTGGAATGATATAGCCTGATGCTATAAAGATAATGTACTATGAAATGGTACTATGTAAACTCAGAAAAGAGTGGCAAATGTTAAGATACGGATAAAAGAAAATTCGTATTAAGAAAAGAGAAAGTAAGAATGATGAAGGATTTCAATTGAGGACTCAGGTCAGCAGCTGAGTGGTATGATTCCTTGTATGGGCGGGAAATTTGTACTTGGTTTTAGAATCACTTAGCTTCCTGGTCGATATAGTGGTTAAGTTGACCAATTCTTTGTATGGGCAGGGAATTGTGCGCTTAGCTTCCTATATTGATTAGTGGTCGAGTTTGGTTTGACAACCACTTAGTTTCTTATACTGATAATCATTGGAACCTAGTGTCGCGCTATTTGTTATATGCATGTGGATAAGGTGATTCTTTTCTCATGTGTATAACGAATAGGTAGAGAATATAAGGTTAAGTACGAGTTCTTAAAACTCATACTTATGGTACGTTCGTGACTCATAATTATATGAAATATTTATGAACCCCTCAGCGAATGGATGCGAAAGGTCTTACTAGGACAAGTTCTTAAACTCATATGATTGTGGAAAGTTCCTGAACTCATAATATGTGGTAAGTTTGACGAACTGGGTATAGTTATGTTGTGATTGGAGAATTGAGGATGATAGAAATAGATAGACTTATTAAGAAATGGATCAGTAGAGAAAGTGAAGTTGATGATGGATGCATAGGTATTCCAAATCTTCTAGCTATGCTAGACTTCGATGTTTTTGACATCAAGCTAAATTCGCACTGATGCGCTTTTAAAAATGAATTTTTTTGTTATCCTCAACACATGGTGGCAAGTGTGTAGATGTGAACTTCGGGCCACAAACACATCGTTACCTGTTGTGGCATGATGACACCAAAGATAATTTTTAAAAAAATTTAACGGTTTAAAGAAGAGTCTATGCTAATTAATTCGGCTAGACGAAAATGATTTGAACTATCAATATGTATTTTTATATCATTAATGCATCATGTAACCTGGTGCAAAGATGATTAAAATGATGGAGTTATCAATGCAAAATTATTTAGTGTTGGATGTGATCTAAAGATCGTCAGCCCACTATAGTATGATGTAGTATGACAAAGTCACAGAATGACAGAATCCTCAAACAAACTGTAAATACAGTGCGGTATCATGACGTCATTAATGATTTTAAGAATTTTAAAGGTAAATTATTACCAATTGAATGTGGCTAGCAATGTTTCGATTGAAATTCGAATTATTTGATATGAGTCTAAGCTATTTGATTCAGCTAGACAAATATTTATGAAATTTAAAGTATTCTTTGAAAGCTTATGCCGAACCAAATTATTTTGGTGCGAATCTTATGATGAGTCTGAGGTGAATAACCCTAAAAATGGGGATATACTAATGGGATAAAATATTCCAATCTAATAATGCAAATAGTCGTTCTGATTACTAAGGTACAACAGACTGATCATCTAAAGTACCCGCACCGGTAGTTTACCTTCTTTGTGATTGTAAACATACCAAATATAAATAATTTCAGACGTAGAGTACCTTTCTTTCTTAATTAAAAGACGGAGCAAGTAGAAATACCCTAAACCTCAAAGTTCATGGTCTTATGATCCCTCAGACAGATATGAAAATATTTTAAACTCCTCAGAGTAATGTTGGGGTAGTATATGATTATGGATATGAAATAGTGTGAACTCGTTGTGTACGAGTATAATCTGAGATGATTAAATAAAGGTTATTATAACAACCTAGGTTTGATGAATATCTAGAAGATGTAAACTCCTAGTGAGTAGTTCTGGTAAAATGTGATAATAGATGAGAAATCCTCAAAGAAGAAAATTGTAAAGGTTAAGTTAACAACCTAGTTTTGATCCCTTGATTAAGCAGAGATTAGTATGCTTTAATTTCGGGGACAAATTCTTAGAAGAAGGGGTGAATGTGACAACGCAAAAATTTATAAAATCTTGAATGATTAGAATAAAGGTTAAAGAATAAAACCTAGAATAAAATTTGAGGATTTATATAAAATTTTCAAGTAAAACCAATATGGTTTGCTATTCGAATGAGAATAGAGAAAATATGGGTTACAAAATTCTAAAACCCTATAAATAAATTAATATGTACTTGAAAGAATATCAAGAATAAGGTATTACGATACCTGTAAATTCGATGTGAACTGAATAGTCCAAGAAAATGTTATATAAGTACATATGGAAATTTTATTAAAGAAATAAGATTTCACAGGAAGAAAAGCTATGAGGTTAAACGAAGATGAGTATATGTATAGAAAAATATATATACTTAGTAAGGTGCTATAAATATTTTAGCAAGAGAAATGATGAATTAAGATAATGATATAAGGATCAAGATAAAACTATGTTAGTAATCAACATAGCTTAAGCGTTGGCCTTAACTGGGAAATAAAAATTTGAATAAGTATAAAGTCGTTAGTTAAATACGATTAGCAATAAGAAGGGAGTAGTTTTAAACTCAAAATTTGAGTTAGAGATAGAATTTTGAAGCACGGATTGCTCGGTTACGACCGGAGCGTCAAGTTTAGTCAGAATGGATAGTAAACACAAAATGTGTAAATGTTGACTTTTGGGTAAATGTTGACTTTTGGGTCAAAGTCAACAGTTGACTTTTTATGGAGAAAAGGTCAAAATTGGAGTTAGAAGTGAAATACGTTATGAGTATGTGAATTATGTGTATGACTAAATAAATATACATTATATAATGTGAATACATTTATTTTGTATATAAAAGTGAATTAAGAATTAAGTTATGTAACCTAATATATATATTAGGTGTGTTAAGTAAAAACCTAAGAGGTTATAATAGGTGAGAATGTTATTATATAAATATATATACTAAGTCTAAGAGATTTAATTTATATATCTCAACTAATTAATTTTATAACCTAATTATAGTAAGTCTAATTGGGTTAAGGAAAAAAATGTGTATGAGTAAGGATTTATGTTATAATTGAGAAAATGAAAACCCTAATTAAATAATTAGGGAATGGTAATATTAAGGGTATTAGACCATGTAAATTACATGGCCCAGACATGCTAGGTAGAGAGCCCAAACATTTTTAATTTGAAAGCCCCAAATGAATTATTGGATGACCCAATTTTTAGCCCAAGTGGGAGAGAACTTTTTGGACATTTAATAAATTAAATAAAGCATAAAGGAAAGCCAATATTGGGGCAATCTAGGCCACTTGGCCGGACCTTTAGAGAGGAAAAAGGAGGGGGGAAGAATGTGTTAATTACTTGCTTTAGTTGGTAAACAACTCATACCAACCCTCCTTATGTGTCATTGTTTTATTGCACCAACACTTATGTTTATTCTTGCAAGCAATCATTTAATAATTGTGTGAGAGAAAGAGAGAATTGGTGGAGAATTGTGGAGAATTAAAGGCCACATGGCTGGCATTACAAGGAGAGGAGAAGAAGTGGGGCACATCACCATCTCAAACACCACATGTTGGAAGAAATATTTCTCCAAACTTAATTGGCCATGTGTCAATGTATTTAAGAAGCCACCTTACTTGTTAAACAACCACATACTAATGAAATAATTATTAAGGAAAGAGAGAGAATGAGTGGGAGAAATATTAGGCCACATGACTGGATGGGTTTTGAGGAAGAAAAAGAAGCCACATGGGTGATTTGGTTTGTGAAAAAGAAGAGAAGTATTAATCAAATATCTAAACTCCTATCTCTTTCATTTTATTCTCTTTACTAACCTAACTAAATAGAGAAAGAGAGAGAGAGTGAGATGAGAAGAGGTTCGGCAGCCATGAGAAGAGGAAAGGGAGAGTTTTTGATAAGACATCAAGGCTCCATAATCAAACAATGAAGAAGAAGAAGAAGGAGAAGAGTTGGAGCAAAAAGGTATAAATACCTTTTGTGTATGTATTTTTGATTATTGTAAATCAAACTTTGAATCTATGTTTCTAAACTCAAAAACCATGTATATACATGTTAATGAGTGTTTCATGTTTAGATTTACCCATATTGGGTGTTAATTTGTTTGGAAATCAAAAGTAAAGAAAAATGATTTTTCTAGTTTATAAACCCAAAAAATTCTATGTACTTTGGATTTCCACCGTTTTTGATCTACACCTTCTTTTTGCGATCCGTCAAAGAGAGGTGCTAAATATGTTAGCTAACTACTAAACCCAAGTGGTAGAACTCAAAAATGTTGAGTACACAAGTTGTAGTGACTGTTTTACCTAAAACAGTTTCGTTACTAAAAATGAAAAACAGACTGTTTTGGATAGTCAAAGAGTAGGGGCAATTTAGTTATTTTTCAGACATCTAAAACTTCTGGAAAACTTTGGAAGGATATTATGATAAGTTATCTAACATCTCCAAGTGGAATCACTAAAAAAGGAGTTGTAGATTTCAGTATGGAAAATATTTAACAAAGCACGAAAAAGTGAAAAATGCCAAAAACAAGCTGCGAAGAATTTTCGAGGGGCTGTTTCGGCCACTTAAATTGTGCAATAAATTCCGATCTTTTGGGACATGAAAATATATGGTATTAAGTACCTTGTGTCCAAAAATGAGGTCATTCCGAGTTAAAATGAGCAAGTTATGACCATTTCAAATTCTGTGATTTTTTGACGAAAATCGCTATAACCGGAGTTCTATAACTCCGATGGCCACGAAATTTAAACTGTAGGCTCACGTTAACACGTATAAGATTGTGCCAAGAGATGGGAATTTTTGGTGTTAAGCACGAGGTAGCTAATTTCTTAAGGTTACTAAAAATGATTTTTGAAAAATACCAAAGGAAGTTGGAAAATTTTGGAAAAATACTTTTTGTGTATGAAATACATGTATATAAGTATGGCCAAAAGATAGAAAAATAATAAGTTAATTTGGTATTTTCGTTAATGAGATATGGAATCTAGCTTGCTGGATTGAAAAATATTATGAATTCAGATTGCTGGATTGAAAAGAAGTTTACTGAATTGAAAATTTGTTGGATCTAGCTCGCTGGATTGCAATCTAGTTGCTGGATATGGAATCCAGTTTGCTGGATTGTAGTTGGGTTTATGGGATTGACCATCTAGGTTACTAGATTTGGAATCCAGCTTGCTGGATTTAAAATCTAGGTTGCTGGCTTAGTATTTGACTTATTAAAGTATTAAATCATAATGTATATGGTACAATGATTGAAGAATTATCAAAGAAAGATAATAATATCGATGTGTTAAGAAGTTATCTAATATTTGATTAAGTGTTAGATAATTGATTGATAAAGTAATTGTATTATGTTACAAAGTAGAATGTGTTGATTAAAAGACCGATCTTATTAATGATAGGTCTTACCAAAAGAAGTTAACTTAAACTGCGTAGCAGTAGTCAACGAATCAGGCAAGTTTCCTAACTCAAACTCGAGTTGTATGTTCAAAGCATGTTAGTGAATGATTATTGTTGATTATTCACGTCTATACTGGTTATTGATTCGCACTTAGTGCATGTTGCATATGTTCATCAGGTATGAAAGGCTGACCACCTTCATTACCATAAGGTTCAGTTAAATTTTTTATGGTCATTGTTGACTTCAAACATTATTGATTCAGTCATGAAGTTATTGAAACTTGATTCATGTTATTTCACAATTAATATATTGTTGAAAACTTGAAAGCTTATTCATTCTTTTCAATCATGATATATCTTCATTGTATTTAAAACTTGCTGGGCAAATTTGATGCTCACCCTTGCTATATCATAATAAAATTTTCAGATTAAGATGAAAGCTCGAATAAAGACAGAAGCAAAGTCAAAGTGCAAGATTAAAATATGTTGCAGTTAGATCTATTAAATTTTCTGATGAAAATAGCATTGTAAATCTTCTAAGATATTGAAGGTATGTATTAAGTTAAGGTTGTAGACCTTGGGAATGATGTGTAAAAGTTAAATGTATAAACAATTTATGTTTATATCTTCCGCAATAATTATAGAATTAGTATACCAGATTCGTGATAAAAAGTACCCGGATTTGGGGATGCTATAAATCATGTGATCACAGATTCAGTCTACTGGATCTAGATTCGGTTCCCGTGATGGACATTTTTCAGCTGTATGAAGCTTGTAAATTTATTCACGGTGCTCGGATTTTCTCAGATGGTTTTTATACCCACGAGGAGTTCGGCACTATTTTGTACATTATTTTCTTAAAGATGCTTCGCATCTTGAAAAAATTAAAAACAATCAAGCCGAACACTTAATAAAATGGGAGTGTAAAATGTCTCAATTACTATTGACCACAAGGGTTTGAAAAACCTCTTTTATAAAACTTCACTACCATATCTTGTTTAAAACTAAATTTTTACACAAATTCAAACCCTGTGTATATAGGTATGAACGAGGCCTCGCATTACTTCCAAATAATTGCACATTGATCCACACACACACACATTCATATAACAGTTTCTTGAAAAGTGGATGTCACCGTGGCAACACGGATGTCGGGGGGTGCCTAACACCTTCCCTCCGTATAATCAAGTCCCCGGACCCTAACGAATCTCGGTTTCACCGACCCGTTTAGCAGTGTCATATCACTGGGTCAATGTGCAAACCTTTTCTCGGTTTTGTTGCTACAACCATATAAAAAATCAACTAGCGACTCTTAACAGTCCATCGTCAACATGAAACATGTCGAACCTTTTTCACTTGTTTTTTCAAACAAATCTCACCTAACATGAGAACACCAAAGAACAAGAAACGAAAAGGGACAAATAAAAATCTCGGCAATGAGATGTTCGTAGGCTTTGGAGCTGGTAAACCCAATTATGTATAAACTGATAACGGCATAAGGTTCACACTTGCCCCCAAATCTCATAAGCACTTGTTGAATGACATGTTCCCAATCGTGCATGGAATGGTGAAACTCCCCGGATCTTTCAACTTTGGTGGAAACTTTCGTTGTAAAACCGCACTACACTCCTCTGTCAATGCCACTGTTTTGAAATCTTCCAATTTCTTTTTCCTGGACAAAATCACTTTCATAAATTTTGCATAACTTGGCATCTGCTCTAGGGCTTCTACGAATGGGATATTAATCTGAAGTTTCTTAAAAACTCCCAAAAATTTCGCAAACTGCTTGTCTAATTTTTGCTTTTGGACTCTCTGCTGAAATGGCGATGGAGGATATACAACTGGCTCGTTAACTGGTTTGCTCTTTTCCACTTGCTTTTCTTCCCCCTGTATGTCCTCAACAGCTTTATTTTCACTATCTGTCTCAACCTCCTTTGTAGCTGAATTTTCTATTTTCTGACCCTCAAGTTGTTTTCCACTTCGCAACATTATTGCCTGACATTGCTCGTGATTACCTTTCGGATTTTTCTCTATATTACTTGGTAATGTTCCTTGAGGCCTATTATTCAATGCAAACACTATCTGTCCCATCTAATTTTCTAAATTCTTGATGGTTATTGCTTGGTTTTTCATAGCTACCTCGTTGCTAGTTATATACTTTGATAGCAACTCCTCTAAATCTGATTTCCTCTCTTGACGTTAAACTGGTTGTTGTTGATTCTGAAATCCTAGGGGATACGACGGGTGTGAAAATTGCTAATTCTAATTATTATTCCACGACAAATTAGGATGATTCCTATTCCCCTGATTGTATGTATTCTGGTACATATTCTGTGGAATTCTGTTGTAGCTACCCACAAATTGTACTGACTCTGGGTTGATTGCACATTGATCCGTTGGATGTTCGCCCGCGCACAATTCACAAATAACTACAACTTGCGGTGTCTGTACTCCTGACCAAATGTCAAACTTCTTAAAGAGAGCTGAAATCTGCGATGTTATTGCCGTCACTCCATCTACCTCTAACACTCCAGCTACCATATGTTGTGTCATTCTTGTCGTGGGCCACTGGTAGTTGTTAGTTGCCATTGTCTCTATCAACTGATATGCCTCCTCATAATTCTTTGCCATAAAAGCTCCCCCCGACGCTGCATCAATACTAGTCCAGAGATTCCCATGTAGTCCGTTGTAAAATGTGTTCATCTGCAACCACTTAAGCAATCCGTGATGTGTGCATTTTCTGAGCAATTCTTTGTATCTCTCCCATGCCTCGTACAAAGATTCCCCATGTTGCTGATCAAATATAGTAATCTCGTTCCTCATCTTTGCAGTATTCGCTGGCGAGAAAAATTTAGCTAGAAATTTCTGAACCAGGTCATCCCATGTCGTTATTGAACCCGATGGTAGAGAGTGTAACCAACTCTTCGCCTTGTCCCGTAGAGTGAATGGGAACAAGCGAAGTCTGACTGCTTCATTCGACACCCCATTGTACTTGAACGTGTCGCATATTTCCAGAAAGCTGATCAAATGCTCGTTAGGATTATCATTTGCAAGTCCCCCAAACTGAACCGAGTTTTGGATAATCTAAATAGTTCCAGGCTTAATCTCAAATGTATTCGCAGCTATTGCAGGCATGGTGATGCTCGACTGCAGCTCAGTCACCTTGGGTGTAGCAAAGTCCCTCAACGTTTTTTGGTCTTCGGCAGCCATTGCTTCTTCTTTTTCAGAATTTTTGAAGTCGTCCTTGTTTCCTTAATCCACTTACTTAGCCTTTGAAAGCGTCTTTCAATGCCGTCCTCAAAAAGAAGCAAGTCTGGATTTTTGGACCGAGTTTACAAAAACCAACTTCAAAAACCTGAAATAAGACGAACAAAACAAAAATAAAAAATGTTTAAGTAAAACTGGACTAATTAAACTGATATTGCAAAATAATAAAATCTATACGGAAGTCCCCGGCAACGGCGCCAAAAACTTGTTGGGTAAAATCTAATTACGCACAGCACGCAAGTATACGTGGTCAACAAGTAATATAATAGTAAGTAGAGTATTGTTTCCTCAGAGACTTAGTAAGAAATTAACTCTCACAATTACCAATTTTTTATTAATCCTAATTTATTAAATTAATCAAGTTCCAATTTATAATTAAAATTACTAAAAATATTAAAATTAAAGAAAAACCAACAAACGCTAAAAACTGAATTTTCGAACAAATATTGGAGAATTAGGCTTACAACTTTACTCTAAGAATCACTCTGATTATTATACCTTATTCCAGTTTAAACCACTATCCCAATTTATTAATCAAGAACACGTATGTAGCACTAGCCACCTCTCGATGTACTAATATCGTATTAACTCAAATCCACAATTTAGATAGAATCAAGTTAAACACCTTAATCAACTAACTCACTATATCTCTATGTGAATTACAATTAAATAAGATTTAAGCTCAAGTTCTTTATATGATTACATGTGATGTCAAGCATATCTCTACCCTAATATTCATCAAGATTTTGTTCATTCACAAAATTCAAGAACACATGCCATATTAATTAAGTCTAGATTCGTATTTCATCTCTCGAATTCATGCAAGTCCACATAAAATTATTGATCAGGCAATTCATAAATTCAAGCTCAAATTAATATAGATAAACTGAATAATAGCTTATTAAACTGAAAATCCAAGATTACATAATCATCGTTCCACTTAAAGATCCATTATAAGCCTAATAAATAATTTAGTTCATAACTAATGAATTAAATATTGAATAAATAAAAGAAAACATCATCCCAATTACACAATTTGAAATTAAAGGAGAATAGTAATACACCGCCCTTCTCGCCCTTCAAATCTGCAATCTTCATGAAATTACTTTTCTTCTTTGTTCATCCAAGCTCTTTCTTTTCAATCTCGTTCTCCAAGTGTGTCAGAATATCTCTATTTTTGTCCAACACTTAGCATAAATTGCTTCACTTCAGCTCCACACCACCAATTCTAATCCAACTCTAACTCATCACATAGAAATTCTAATAGAAATCCAACTCCTTTTCAAAACCAAACAAGTCATTAGTCAAAGACTCCCAAAAGCATGAAATAACCTCCGTAACACACTCCTATTATAAGCATATTACATAAGGAATTTATATCTCCCAACAATGCCCATCTTCCAGCACATACAAAAATTGATTTACTCTCAGACAGCGTGCCCTGCACCATAATTTACTCTCAGATAGCGCGGCCCGCACTACTCAACCAGTGACAAGCCCACGCACTAGCGCGCCCCGCGCCACTTTACTCAGCATCACGGCGCACCCCGCGCTGGTTATGTAGAATGATAATAATTGCTTGAAATTCCTTCCAATGCTAGCATCTTGATAAGCTTACTGATTATCCTACTACAAGCATAAAACCCATCAAAAGTAACATGAAGTAATCAAAAAACTAACAATATAACAAGCTAAATGAATATAAATCATATGTTAAAAACCTATTCATCACCTACCCTCTTTGGTGTCTTGGGACTGGTCTCTGTATGTAGATGTGGAGAGGAGTGTGGCTTTCCTCTTTGAGGTTGACCGCACCACAGATGGTCGTCGGTACTCCTTTGTATGGGGGAGCCTAGTTAGTTCCATCTCTTATGGATTGGTGTTTCTCTTTGAGGAGTCAACCACAGCTTAGATGGTCACCGATTCTCCCGTTTACATGGGGAGGTCAGGTAGTTCCATCCCTTTAACCTGAAGTCAATGAAATGTGGTGGGTTGAAGGTTAATCCCAGTACCGTTGATAAGTTTTTGTGTTTTGGTAGGGGGTTAGACTGAACCATGAATGGTTGCCTACGTACTTCTGTTGAAGAGGAGATCAGGTTTGCGTAGTTCGAACCTGGTGTAAGAGGTTTAATGCAGTATGTGAAAGGGGTGTAGAGATATTTTTGTTATTTTTTGTTTTGGTAATGAAAAGGGTGTAGAAATGTTTTTGTTATTTTTGTTTTATTGCGACCGGACCATATAAAATATGGCTGCCTACGTACTCCCGTGTATCAAGGATATCAGGTCGGCGTAGTTCGCCCCTTGTTCAGGATGGTTTGCAGCCAATGAAAAATTTGATCCCATGTTCAGGACAAACTGCGGGGGAAAAAGTTTAATCTCATGTACAGGACAAACTGCAGGTATGAAAAGTCTTATCCCTAGTGGGGTAAAACTGCGGGTTTGAAAGGTTCAATCCCTAGTGGGATAACCGGAGTTGAGTAAGGGTTTAAAACCAAGTTGAGAAAAGGATATGGCGATCCGAAACCAGGCTACTGGTTAGAAAAATGTGTGTGTCCCTGATGGGGCAGATGAGTGTGAAGAGAAGTTGTATGTAATGAAGGGTTAGAAAAAAATGACTGGGATCTGATGATCCAAAACCAGGATATTTGCTTGATGGTGACCTCAGACATAGTATCGTTTTACGGTATTCGAGTTGATAAGCTATGGAAATTCATCGCCGTCCATTTCCTGTAATCTGAGAGCACCTCCTGTCAATACCTCCTTGACAATAAATGGGCCTTCCCAGTTCGGGGGGAATTTTCCCTTGGATTGATCTTGGTTGTCAATGATCTTTTTCAAAACCAAGTAGTGTTGTTTAAACTTCCATAGCCGAACTTTTCTATTGTAGGACATGGCGATCCTTTGTAGGTATAACTGACCGTGGAAGATAGTAGAGGCTCACCTTTTGTCTATTAGAGACAATTGGTGATACCTATCTTGTACCAATTGGTCTTCATCCAGTTGAGCGTCTATTAACACTCTAAGAAATTCCATTTCGACTTCTGTGGTGAGCACTGCTTCCATCCCATAGGTTAATGAGTACGGGGTTGCCCCAGTGGAAGTGCACATTGATGTTCTGTAGGCTAACAGAGTCAGAGGCAACAGGTCAGGCCATCCTTTGTGGTTGGCAGACATCTTTTGCATGATCTTCTTGATGTTTTTGTTAGCCGCTTCAACAGCACCATTCATCTTTGAATGGTAGATGACGGAATTGAGATGTTTGATGTAGAATTTATTGCACAACTCCTTTATCATTTTGTTGTTGAGGTTCTTAGCATTATTTGATACAATTACCTCTGGTTGTCCATATCAACAAATGACATTGTTTCTGATGAAAGTAATGATGACTTCTTTGGTAACCCTGGGGAAGGAGGCTGCTTCTACCTACTTAATGAAGTAGTCGATCATGGTGAAGATAAATCGATGCCCATTACTGGCTTTGGGCTCGATGGGCCTGATCACTTCCATTCCCCACATTAAGAAGGGCTAGGGCGAACTCATATTGTGGAGCTCCCTTGGAGGGGCGTGGATAGCATTCCCATGAATTTGGCATTGGTAACATCTCCTGACGTGATCATCACAGTCCACTTTGAGAGAAAGCCAATAATGCCCTATTTTGAGGATCTTTTTAACAAGTAGAGAGCCGCTCATGTGTATGCCACATACTCCACCATGGATTTCATCCATGAGCCTCTGAGCTTGGCCTTTGTCCAGACATCTGAGGAGACCTAGTCCTGCATCTCTTTTATAGAGTGCATCTCTGCTTAGGTAGAATTTCATAGCCAGTCGATGAATCCGCCTTCTTTCAGTTAGGCTCGCCTCAGCAGGCGTAGATCCATCTTGCAAGTACTCCTTGATATGCTGATACCAAGGGTGTTGAATAGGAGGTAGTTTATTCGATACTTCTCCAATGTAATTCCCATAGGCTGGAACCTTTTGTTGGGCAAATGTGATGGTTAGCATGTTTTCCTTGTCAGGTATGTAGATCAAGGAGGCCAAGGTTTCTAGCGCATCCGCAAAATCATTCCTATTCCGAGGAATGTGGAGGAAGGATATTTCTTCAAACTCCGAAGCCATCTGTAGAACCTGCCGATGGTAAGGCAGCAAGTGTAAACTTTTGGTGTGATAGATTCCTATGGTTTGTCTGATTACCAACTCAGAATCCCCAAAGGCAGTTAACTGTCTAATACCCATTGATTGGGCAAGTTTTATCCCCATGATATAGCCTTCATACTCAGCTGTGTTGTTGGTGTTGGTAAACTACAATTTGACGGCGACGGGATGCTGCTCCCCCGTAACGGACACTAGAACTGCTCTAGCCCCAGAACCTTCCATATTTACAGCTCCATCAAAATACAGCTTCCATGTTTGGTGTGCATCGTACTGATGGTGTTGCTGAATTGCCATTACCCCTTCATCGGGGAAGTATGTTTCCAAGGGTTTGAAATCCCCTGAAGGTGCGGCAGCCAGTTGATCCATAATTCCTTGACCTTTAATGGACTTTTGCGTCACGTAGACGATGGCAAATTGTTGTAGGATCAACTGCCATCTGAACAGTCGGTAATTTAGCATGGGTTTACTAAACACGTACTTGAGAGTATCCACGCGGGATATGAGATGGGTTGTGTGACCATAGAGGTAATGTTGTAACCTCATGGAAGCCCATGCTAAAGCACAACAAGTTTTCTCAATCATAGTGTACTTATGTTCACTGCCGCTGAATCTTTTGTTGAGGTAGTAAATAGCTCACTCTTGGCCTCTATCGTCTTTCTGTCCCAGCATGCAGCCCATGGTATCGTCACTTATGGACAGGTACATGAACATGGGAACATCATCCCTGGGTGGTAACAAAACAAGAGCTTTGACTAGCTGCTCTATGATTGTAAGGAAGGCGTTCTGGCACTCATCATTCCACTTCATGGAAAAGTTCTTTCTTAACAACTTGAAAATAGGCTCACAGGTTGCTGTGAGTTGAGAAATGAACCTGTTAATGAAGTTAATTCTTCCCAAAAAAATCCCCGTATTCCCTTCTCTGTTTGAGGAATGGTGTGAGATCCCGAATTTTATGAAATAAAAGTATTCAATTTTTCTATTTTGGTAAATAGTTAAATTGATAAAGGTTAAAGTTAAGGGTGATATGTGAAATTTTTTAAAAGTAATCAAGTTGTCATAAAATAACCGGTAGTAAAAGTACAGTAATACGCGTAGTTGCATAGTAGCACACGGTATTATAGAGTATCTTTGATTATTGATGCTTACGTGAGAAGTCACTCAGTTTTATTCAATTATTGTCATAATATTTTATATTATTAAATCAATAATTGAGACGACAAAGTTATTCATACTATTATTTGAAATATTGACAATGTCTAGAAGTTCTATCAAGGAGAGGTTTGGTCACCTAATTGCGCGCCAATAAGGAGAAATCCTTATCCGAAAGCCCCCTCTTTCCTGGGAACGACCTGGTTGTTAAATATTGTGAGTTATAATATTAATGATGAAATAAGTTCGTGTTGATTAAAGATGAAATTGATAGTTTCATTGTGTTGGGATTATTAGTGTTAGTGAAAATTGACATTTATTTCGATGATAATTGATGTCTGGAAGTTATATTGACCAATAGGGTAATTAATCGGATAAATGAGCAATTAATTGCTATTAATTCACATGCTTATAACTATGTGTTCACATGTGTGTACTATTGATTCACATGATTTACTATTAGGGGAGTTGGTGCAAGATTGATAATACTTGCATGACTAAATTAAAAATGGAGGTATAGTTGAAGGTACTATACTGTAATTAATTTTTTCACATGTTTAGAACTATTGAGTCACATAATGTCCGAGATGGTGGCTATAGTAGTCCTCACTATTTCTATAAATAGTATGATAAATAATTATAATGAGGACTCCATTGAGTGTGGATATTGTCTAGAAGGCAATATTCATGTTTAAACTCTCAGCTATGTTTTGTCGTATTTTGCACGACTGTTGTATAATTAAGTTTGTAGTTGAGTTCTGTACCATGTATCTGGCGACTCAAGATAAGTGATATATGCCCGTTTTGGGGGCATCACAAATGGGCATTTCCGTAATGGCCTGGATTTTTGTGGGATCCAGCTTAATCCCCTTGTGGTTGACTAGGAATCCTAGCAACTTGCCCGATTTAACGCCAAAGGCGCACTTGGCTGGATTCAACTTCAAGTTGTACTTACGCAGCCTGTTGAAGAGCTTTCTAAGATGGTCTAAGTGGTCTTCCTCCCTTCGGGACTTGACAATGATGTCATCCACGTAGATCTCTATCTCCTTATGCATTAAATCGTGCAAAAGAGCCATCATGGCTCGCTGGTAGGTAGCTCCGACATTGATGAGGCCGAAAGATAATCGTCTATAACAAAAGGTTCCCCAAGGCATGATAAATAAATTTTTCTCACGATCCTCTTCAGCAACCATAATTTGATGGTACCCCGCGAAGCAATCAGCAAAGGAGTACATGTCGTATTGAGCAGTATTGCCAATGAGAATGTGGATATATGGCACGGAAAAGCTATCTTCAAGGAAAGCTTTATTCAGATCCCAGTAATCCACGCAAACTCGCATCTTTCCTCCTGGTTTAGGCACGGGGACTATGTTGGATAGCCATTCAGGGTATATGGACACCATGATTATGTCTGCTTGAAATTATTTCACAATTTCCTCTTTAACCTTAAACTCCACTCAGGTTTTAATTGCATGAGCTTCTGCCTAACTGGCTTGAATCCCTCTTTGATGGGGAGGCAATGAATGACAATGTTAGTGGACAAACACCATGTCTTCATGAGACCATGCAAACACAACCTGGAATTGGGTTAATAGTGTAACCATGTCATTCCTTTGGTTTGGGGTGAGGTCTGTACCAATCTGGATTAGTTTAGGGCTTTCTAAGGTTTCGAGATTGAATGAAGTGTTTTGACCAAGGTTTGGGTTGGGTTTGTCTTCGACCCATTCTTTGATCTCCTAAGGTATCTCAATATCCTCTTGTATTTCCATCAAGTCTGAGTCCAACTTTTCATCAAAGTTACAATCCTTGTGGAGAAAAGATACCTTATCAGCAAGAATAAGAACATCTAAATTCCGTGTCTTGAAACAAAATATGCTTTCACTTAATATATGAATCTGTTCAATCATACAAAGTGTTAGCATGTACTGACAAAACAATTGCTAATACTATATAGAAAAGTAAGCAGTTATTATTATCTACAGGGCAGAAGGAGTTTCTGCCCGTTTTACCCTTGTCGACCAATGAAAGGAGTACTGCTCCAATTTTCAAAGGTGAAGTCTTGATGGACTGCAATGATGGAGGGGCTGTCATCATCCTCCTTCTCCCGAATGATGACCATTACGTCTGGGCAATC
Organism: Panax notoginseng; assembly: GCA_016801055.1. Classification (NCBI taxonomy): domain Eukaryota; kingdom Viridiplantae; phylum Streptophyta; class Magnoliopsida; order Apiales; family Araliaceae; genus Panax; species Panax notoginseng. Next base: position 66,801,731 of record CM029023.1, read on the forward strand.
ATCGTATGGGGTGTATCTATTTGTGTGATCATCATGGACAATGATGCGTATGTTTGCCATCATCTTGACGATGTCTTGTTTACGTCTCCGTTCCTTTTCTTCCATTTCAGAATCTGGAACCATGACTTCTTTCCCTTTTACAACATAGCCATTATATGGGCAGGCACTTTTACCGGAGACCGTGCAGGCTCAGGAACTGTAGGTGGAGATAATCGTCGTGTGGCTGAAGCTAAAGGAATCTATTTGTGCTTATGAGGATTCTTGCGACTGGAACTAGCAGTATAGCCTAGTCCGATTGTCCCTGTTTGATTGGGAACTTGAATTGGACTCTTAATGCCCTGATGATCTTTGCCCAACCCTTGTTCAGGTTGATAACCCAATGACATCATTTCTTGAGTGGTCGACATTACTTCGGCAAAAATATGGGGTATGAGAGGCGGCGTCCTAATAGGATAGTAGTGAGTGTTGCTCACCTCCAGGGCATAAAAACTGACCTGCTCAACTTCTGAATTGAAGCTGATGAGTGGTATGTCACCTTGTTCCGGACTTTCCGGCTCAGCATTGACAGTGACTAGGGTATTGTTGATAATGTATTTAAGTTGCTAGTGAAGGGTGGAGGGGACAACTCCGGCCATATGAATCCACGGTCTTCCCAAGATCAGGTTGTATCTTGTATCTATTTTGATCACGTGAAAAGATATGCAGAATGTATGTGGACCAATGTCCACTGGCAGTTCAATCTCTTCGACAGCGTTTCGTCGGGATCCGTCGAAAGCTTTAATGATTGTATGGCTTCTTCGGATTCTGTTAAGATTAATATTCATCTTCACCAAAGTGGCATAAGGACATATATTCAAAAATGACCCTCCATCTATCAAAACTCCTCCCACCATGTATCCGGAAGATAAAACAGCTATGTGCAACGGCTTGCAATGATCGGTCCCTTCGGGAGGTATATCATTGTCAATGAAAGATATCACATTGTTGCTGAAAATGTGATCCACCAGATGCTGGAATTTCTCAACATCTATTGACTTAGGAAATTGGGCTTCTTCCAAAACCCTGAGCAATACCTTCTTGTGATCTTCAGAAGAGAAAACCAAGTCCAGTATGAAAACTTGATGTGGAGCTTCTCTTAAGCTTAAAACCACCTTGGCGTTATTATGGCCCATAGTACGGAGAAATTCTTCCACTTTTTTCATGGGAATCTTCCCCTTTGACTTGATGGTAGGCTTCATCACCCGTTGGGGAAGATACAGTGGATTATCCCTCGACACTGCAGCAGTTATATGAGATATGGATCCTTCAGCCCCTCTATAATTCCATGGAACTTTCTGTAGGCTAACAACAGGATATCTATTATATATACTAAATCACAGTACATGACACAATAATTTGACATCTGTCTTTCTACGAATTCAACACATGTCCATCCTATTTAATGCTCCTTATAACCCTTGACAAAAATACCCTTGACAAACAACTTCGTACAAAAATACCCTTGCCAAACAACTGAGGTTCCTAATTCCCCTGAATCTGTAATCATACATTCAAATGTCAGCAATTATCTTAATTATATCCTATCCTTTTTTAAATTATGGATAAATAATAACAAACCAAGTAGAATTTAATCTCTTCAACAACCAATCTGCAAAATTTAATATGGATAAAACTTCTTAACTGAATTAGAGTTTGAAATAATGTTAATGATCACATGACCTAATCCTCCATGCATATACATATATATATATATATATATATATATATATATATATATATATATATATATATATATATATATATATATATACGTATATTAATCAGGCTAATTGTTTATTCTCATAAGTGCATAGCAACCATGGCTTCTTCTTTTTCTTCACTGTCAATTTTCCTTTTCTTTTCTGTTTTGTCTCTCTATCTTTCTTCTACTTATGTCATTCACGTTTTGCACGATGGAAGAGCCATCACCATTGATGGTGAACAAAAACTAATATTGTCTAGTTCAATTCATTACCCGAGAAGTACGGCTGAAGTATGTACCAAACTATATATATATATATATACATATATATATATATATATATATATATATATATATATATATATATGTTTACGTGGAGTACAAAAATTATTTATATTTGTGTCAATGTATTGCATGCATGTATTTAATTTTATTCGAAACATAATTATATAATTGTTTTTTTGTTGTTATTATTTTCTAGATGTGGCCGGATTTAATTAGAAAGGCTAAAGAAGGCAGACTCAATGCAATTGAGACATATGTTTTTTTGGAACGTCCACGAGCTTCTTCACCGGCAATATGATTTTTCCGAAAACTTGGATGTTATAAGGTTTATCACCAAGAAAGGAGTTACTTTCAGAATTTAGAAATGTTTATATTACCTTAGTAGAGTCCTATAACTACGTAGGATGCGAATGAGCTGTAACTCCATACTCTAAGTCTTCAAGAGGAAGAGGGCAAATCTCTTTTTAGTGTTTAAGGTGGGATTAAGCAAGGAACATTATTGTGCTACTAGGGGTTTGTGTTTGAATGTGTCTTTATGCAATATGCCCAAAGATATGTTATGTATATATCCTGTTTATTCCTCCCAGTACCCTGCATAAACTGGAACCCACTGAATATGGAACCCCCCAGATGATTAGCTATCCAAGTGCCTCAAACACCGGATTATAAACTGGAGGATGTTATTTTAGCACAGTAGTTATGATTTAGGGAAGTAGATGATAAGGTAGATACAGCCAAAGGGCTGAAAAAAGAAAAAGGAAAGTTAAGGAAAAAAGAAAAACTTGTGCAAAAAGTGAGACCAGATCAACGTATTCAGGTAAATAAAGCCAACCATATGCCGTGTTAAGATTATCTACACAACAAGAAGAAATTAAACGACAAATGAAGAAATAACATTATTATCCAATTAAATATCCATCATTTTTATTTGAGCAACTAATCCAGAAAAACATATAAAGTAATATATTAGTTCTAAAGCTAGCTAATTAATATTTTTTATTTTCACTAATATAGTTTTTATTTAAGATGTATATTCATTTGTTTTTCTGTGTAAAATTTGATCATCGCACAATAATATACTATTTTCTTATTATATTTTAATTTATTAATTGTACGCACACATTTATTATTAAAATTTTGAATAATCCCGCAGCAACGCGGGGGTTTGTATCTAGTTGTGGTCTAAATGGCAAGATAATTGGCTCTGGCGAAGCCACTTTCAAAGGATTGTCAACTCCTTTGAGTTGAATTGGTTGGATTATATATGAGGGAGTAGTTGCATCTATCTCATAAGATATGACTGTTACGACTTCCTTCCACTTTGTAGGAAATGCGTCCCCACTCTCTAGTACTACAGCATCATCGTCTGCCATCTGCAGGACACCGCTGTCAATTAAATTCTGAATAAGGTGACGGAGTGCCCAGCATTCTTCTATGCTGTGACCGCGAGAGTAGGAGTGATATTGGCACACCCCATTGAAATTAAACCTTCTTGAACGCGGACTGATTGGAGGTAGCAGAGCTATGATTCTTCCTTCATTGATTAGCATCTACAATATTTTTTCCATCGGTTGGCCTAGGTACGTAAATTCCCTTTTATTGGCGAAGTCCCGACGGACTTTGGCATTTGCTCTTTTTGCAATTTTATCCTCCAGTGTTTCATTTTCTAGAGTACGCAGTGGAGCGTTTGTAACAAGAAGAAGGAGGCTAGCATGCTCCTGACTAAATAATTGGCGTGTGACTTGGTGCTGATGGACCACCAGTTCTGCCAATTGGTTAACTTGCTCACAGAGAGTCTTCATTTTTCGTTCCATCGTAAACTGGAACTGTGCAAAATCCCATTTGTCAGCACTCTCTTTGCTGGTTTGTGAGGATCCACCACCATGATTGGAACTCTGTCCACTACTCTAATTAATCATATTAACCTCTTCTTTTTTGTGTTGAGGAAGAGGGTTATCTTGCACATGGGGTTGGTCGGGTTTAGCTACCACGATCTCACCATTATCAATCAAATCCTGGATATTGTGTTTCAAGGCCCAGTAATCTTGAGTATCCTGTCCTGGAGCTCCAGCATGATAAGCGTATTTCCGACTAGCATTGAAACCTTTCCCATTCGGGTTTCCGACTAGCATGATAGGCATATTTTACTGCCCTTTTGACCTTTTAGTATTAAGGAAACATCCTCCTCTTTCTTTTTATGGACCCTCCGAGGGTTGTTTCCATAATTTTCGGACTGGATGTGCTCAGCAACAACTTTAAGGGCAGCTAGGTCTTGAATCTTTCCTGACTTCAATCCCATCTCAGTCATCTCCCCATGCTTAATCATTTCAGAGAATGGTTTGTCAATACCAGCTAAGACTCTCTCATAGAAAGTAGCTTCTTGTATGTCTATGAAGGTCATTACCATCTCAAACTCATTCATAGAGGGAACAACTTGAGCAGCAAGGCGCCTCCACCTTTGAGCATACTCTCTGAAAGATTCGTTGGTTTGTTTTCTAACTTTAGTAATTTGGTACCGGTCAGGGGCCATCTGTGACTGGAAGTTGTACTGACTGAGGAAGGCATGAGCTAGCTCCTCCCAGCTATGGATCTTGGAGTTGTCTAATCTGGTATACCATGATCGGGCTTCTCCAGTCAAACTTTTCTGGAACAACTGCATTCTGTGCTTCTCATTCTCGGCATAAGATCCAAGTTCTCCGATGAATACCTTCAAATGTGTGTAAGGATCCCCTAACACGTCATATTTTTCAAAGTCAGGAGTCTTGAACTTCTCTGGATAATTCACACCAGGGAATACACAAAGGTCTGCATATGAAACACTCCCATGTGCTCTAATCCCTTTGATAGAACGGAGGTCTCTTCCATCTGTAAGACTTTCTTTCTGATATCACCGGTGTCTAGATCTTCTTTGAGATGGGTGGTATCATGGAGTTTGTTGGTTTTATCCAACTGAGAATCAGATATGGGAGCTTCTTTTTTCGTACCTAGTGTTCCTCCATGTGCAGAGGATTCTGTATGTATGGGTATCCTTGTACCCTGAGTAGATTGGTGTAGTTCTTTAAGCAGAACAGCCAAATATGTGATTTGTTTACTTAATCTGTCAAATTCTTCACGAGAGACAAGATTAGGATTAGTCTGGTCAGATGAAAACATAATTGGTTGTAGGCTCGTGGCCTTTTTGGATTTTGAACGGGTAATAGGTCCAATTGTTTCCCTGCAGAAAACTGACGTAGTTTAGTTTTAGGGAATGTATAAATGTTTACATGTTATATGATGTATCCGTTTTAGGAGTATTATCCTGCAAAATGGTTGTTAGCTGTTTGTAATACAGGATAGCATGTTAAACTTTTAAATATGTATGTACACACCTCATATTTTCCATTACATAGAGATCAATATGGAATGAAATTACAAGTAATTGACTTTACGAGTAATTTGAAATGGGAAAGCATGAAGAAACTTCCTTCCACGTTTGGTTTATCAGAGGTTGACCTATCTTAGGCTACTCTCGCGGCTTTTTGGCATGAAGGTTCCCAAATCATCACAATTTACTCGACAGGAAGTTAATCTGGTCTTTCAACTGGAGCGAATTTGGGTGGTGCCTTTCCTGTGCCTCGTTTGAATTAGTCTCCCTACGAGTCTAGTAATCAAACACCGACAGGATAGCCTCCTGATGGAGGAATCACACAACATACATTCACATGCAACGTGTTTCACTGTTTATGAAAATGATGACATGTGCAAAGCACTAATATCACAAGAAGATATAGTGTAAAGCATTAAGTACATTAAGTAAATGCACTCGTACACATCCATCAAATGTAAATGCAACATCCACAGACAAGCATATAACAGTTTTGAAAAGCTTGTAATAGCGGCTTAAGTCCTCTTACTGGAAGTCCCCAGCGGAGTTGCCACCTGTCGACGTTGGGATTTTATTTGTCCCTTTTCTGTTCTTGTCTTTTGGTGTTCTCGTGTTAGGTGAGATTTGTTTGAAAAAACAAGTTGTGAAAAGGTCTGACATGTATATGTCGATGATTTGGACTGTAAGAGTCGCCAGTTGATTTTTTAAATGGTTGTACTAACACAACCGAGAAAAGATTTGCACATTAACCCAGTGATGTGGCACTGCTTAATGGGTCTGTGAAACCGAGATTCGTTAGGGTCCGGGGACTTGGTTATGCGGAGGGAAGGTGTTAGGCACCCCCCGACATCCGTGTTGCCACGGTGACCGCCACTTTTCATTTAAACTATTATATGAATGTGTGTGCGTGTGGATCAATGTGCAATTATTTAGAAGTAGTGTTATGCCTCGTTCGCACCTATATACAAAGGGTTTGAATTTCTGTATAAAAAATAAGTTTTAACAAGATATAGCAATGATGTTTTGTAAAAAGAAGTTTTTCAAACCCTTGTGCTCAATAGTAATTAAGGCCTTTGATACTTCCATTATATTATGTGTTCGGCTTGATTGCATTGATTTTTGAGATGCGAAGCATCTTTAAGAAAATAATATACAAAGCAGTGCCGAACTCCTTGTGGGCATGAGAGCCGTCTAAGGAAATTCAAACACTGTAAATAATTTACAAGTCGTGTACAGCTGAAAATGTCCATCAGGGGAACCGAATCTAGATTCAGTAGACTGAATCTGTGATCACATGATTCCTGGGCTCACATGATGTAGTAATTTGTATGAAAGCTGTAAATCATTATATATATATATAAGCAGTAAATATATATATATATATATATATATATATATATATATATATATATAATCAACCACCACGAAGCACCACCATAGAAGATTTAAAAATGTAAATAAAGCAGTAAAAGACAATCAACCACCACGAAACACCTCCATGAGGGATTGAGAAAATATAAATAAAGCAATAAAACGATCAACCGCTTCGAAGTAACCTCCAGGCGGGACAAAATGTAAATAAAGATGTAAAAGGCCACGAAGTAAACTCCAGGCTTGACAGAAATGTAAATAAAACAGTAAAAGGCCACGAAGTAAACTCCAGATCAGACTATATATATATATATATATATATATATATATATATATATATATATATATATATATATATAAGCAGAAAACTCTCCGAATGTGAAATCCAGGCTCATCGAACAAAGTTCGACCACAGTTTATATATAAGTATATATATAAAAGCAATAAACGCTCCGGATGTAAATCCAGGTTTATCGAACAGAGTTCGACCACAGTTTATATATATATATATATATATATATATATATATATATAAGAAATAAACGCTCCGGATGTAAATCCAGGCTCAATCGAGGCATAACTCGATAATATTAGTATATATATAATATATAAATATATATATATATACAAAAAGAAATAAAAGCCACGGACCGAAGTCCGGGCATACACACGCAACACGACTCTCAACGTGAAGAACTGTGTGTGCACAGTAGTGGAGAAAGGCTTTAGAAAGTGTAAGAAAGCTTACAGTGGACTACCAAAAGAAGACTTCAATAGCTTTAAATGGATGAACACTCGGTTCGTGCCGATAAAAATATAGAAATATATCACAAGTGTTTAAAATGAGAAAGCACTCAGTTTATAGTGTATACATAGCAAATTGGACGAGGCTTTCTCGCCTTTTCTCTATGCAAAATGGCTGCCCCAAGCCCTCTATTTATAGAGAGGGGAGCCACAGGTGTACATGCGGCAGCCGTAGATGCACCTGCGGCTGCCCGGGGTGCCCCAGGCTCTGCGAGTCTCGCCGTCTTGAAGTACGTGCACGCGTGCAACGTGATGTTCGCTCAAACTTTCAGAACTTTAATGCGGGCATCCGATCGAGGTGTATAAGACCTTTTTCGGCATGATGTTGTCAAGAGCTACACAATGACATGGGATTAGAGGTTGTACGAAGACAGGAAGATGGGACCATGCCCTTGGTCTTCAGGCTTCAAATTCTATCTAGTGTGTTGTCTTGTGTAGTAGTCACTCGGGATTTGAGCTCTTTGGTTCTTGTAGAACATTTCCGTGTAGAATGTATGTTTGAATGTTGTGGAGACGGCGCAATGGCAAAATGACGATTCTACCCCTCACCAGGATTATCTTCGATTTGAGTTGATTTAGCGGTCGTTGCTCAAGGTTATCTCTGAGATTGGACTGCTGCAAGTGTTGACCGTCCTCAGGGTTATCTCTGACGTATGCCTGACCTCCCGGGTTATCTCCGGGCTTGGGTAATGAGTGTCTCGGGGGTATCGCTGAGTGTTGAAGCTGATTGCTGGGAGTGAAAAAAAATATTTTCGGGGTTATCTCCGGAACTGCAATTTCATTCCTCGAGGTTGTCTCTGAGGTTGGATTGAAGATCCCGGGGTTGTCTCAGGAACTAGAATTGCATTCCTCGGGGTTGTCTCCAAGGTTGAAACGGAATCTCTCGGGGTTGTCTCCGGGACTGTACTGAATATCTCGGGGTTATCTCCGCCATGGAAAACTGAGTATCCCAGGGTTGTCTCCGGGACTGAGTTGAGTTGTCCTCCAGGGTTATCTTTGAAAGACAATTTTGCATTGACAGTAATGCAAAATTTTGAGTGTCTACACGGGGATACGAATTTAAGGCCTCAAAATAGTGAAAACATGTATGTGGTACTCAGGCTTACTTTGATGGCTTACATGCCGATAAGGATCCCGACCCTTATATTTCCTAGTTTTCGTTTCGTCACTTAAAATGATTTTCAAATCAAATTAATGAAGATCTTATAAAATACAAATTGCATCAGGATGGATAGACTAAGTTAAAATTAAGCAATTAGAACCCCAAGTTCTAAACCACCCCCAAAGATGCTTCGCATCTCAATAGAATCAAACGCAGTCACTTTTAGTATCAAAAGATATGCTTAATACAAGATAAAAGAAAGTATCAAATGCCTCAATTCCTATGTGAGCGACAGAGTTTGAAAATCAGATTTCAAAACCTCATTTTTATATGCTTTCATATCTGTTAAAACTGAACTTTTCAATAAATCAAACCCCTTCGTATATAAGTTCAAACAGGCATAGCACTACTTTCAAATAAAGCACAAAACACCTTTTCGAAACTCAAATTAAAAGCTTTCAACACGCGCGCACACACAAAATGCATAGGGAATGAAAAAGTTGTGGTAACCGTGTTTCACGGAAGTCGAGAGGTGCCTAACACCTTCTCCTCTCTTAAGAAAGCCCCCGAACTCTATAAATCTCGAGTCCCAGACCAATTAAATAGAATCATATATTGGGCCATATTGCGAAAACTTTCAAAACTCGGATAAGTTAATACATCCATTTAACTCATATCAACTGGCAACTTTGTCTAATTCGACCCAATCACATTAAAATCAATCTTTTTAAACCGTCAACATTTATGTCGGTCTTTTCTAAAAATACACCCTTGCAAGATAAGTCAACATAAATCACATAAAGGGTAGTAAACAAACCTAAATTAGGAAAGGGAAAAACACGACGTCGACACTTATCACTGAAACCAACATTTTCCATCTCCTCTCTTATTTCACTGAAAAAACATTCATCATTTTACTTGGGCCAACTCTTGCGCTATTTAAAATTTCGATTAAAGTTCGAACAACAAGAGTCGTGTTTCAATAAGGTTCACCTTGTTCGAAGTGAGTAAATCATGATTGTGAGTCAACTCGTTTTTTTGAAACTTTTCAATTATCTTCTTTCCTTACATAAACACCAAACATTTTATCTTTTGCATATCATACTACTTATAAAATCCCTTTTTCGCTTCAACTTAGTACCCTCAATTTCATCAACGTCTTTGTTTTTTTTTTTCTCAATTGATTTTCTTACTTTCTTAAATGTTGGAACAAGCCTATTTATGACTTTTATTTCAAATCCACCATGTGAATAGGTTGTACAAAAATATTCCGCCTCTTAAATAGTAAATTTTTAATGGAATTTTTGACTCGAAATTATGAGATGCGCATGTAATGAACACCGAAATTATCTATTTCAATAGCATCATGAGAACTTACAACCACAGTTTTGAGAAGAGAATATTTCCTTGGAATTTGTAATACCTCGCTTAAGAGTTGTGTAGCTTTCTTTTTGGTGCAAATTTTTTATAGTGATTGTTTTTTTATTTACTTGCTATGGATATGTTTATGATTCAATTTATACATCCTAGCCCTCCTAATTAATATTTGGAATTTGATGTAGATGTGAAACTATTGGTAATGAAATATTATAATTCGGTAATAAACTAATTTAATGTAGATGTGAGACTTTTAGTAATAAAATATTATAATTTGGTAATGAACGGAATAAAAATTAGGCAATCAGATTAATATCCACTACTAATAATAACGGTCATATAAAATCCAATGTTGACTTGTATTTTAACTTTCGCTACTAATTTTGTGTTGACTTTATTTTCACTCTCGCTTCTAATTTCCAATATTGACTTGTATTCTCGCTTATTTTGACTAATATTGACTCGTAATTTGAGGGGTAACACTAGTGGTGGGTAAATTTTTATCTGATCTAATCCTTTTTCATTTGTTCTTTTATTGTACAGTAATGATAGTTTATTTTTACATGCTATGAATTATTTCCACATGCATATATATATATATATATATATATATATATATATATATATATATATATATATTATTTTCTTCTCGTTTTTCACGTTTTTCAAGCTTCAGTCCTAATGTTCTGGTTTTGCACAAAAACAACTGGCAAATTCCAATTAACATTAATGTATTAACATATATAATACAATTATACTAATAAAAAATCTCTAGATAAAGTGTAAAAAAAATATTAATCCCTCCGTCCAACTTTATTTGTCCTAATTTGAACGTATACACCTACTAAGAAAATTTTTTGATCTCCAAATTACTCATCCTAATTACTATACTATCATCTTTTTTGTTTTATTTAATCTCACAACTATTTCTTGAAACAATAAAATAGAGAGGGGAGTGATTGTAGTTATAGTGTCAAAATTAATAGTGTTACTTTTTTTAATGATTTTTTTTAAAGTTAAATGAGGGTAATATTGAAAAAGTAATGTCAAAAATAGTATTATAAAGGAAAGAGAACAAATAGATCTAGACAAACCAAAAAATAAATTAGGACAAGTAAACTTGGACGGAGGAAGCACCGAGAAGTTTCCTTTCCTGTTTTTTAAAGTCTTTGTTTTGCCTTTTGAAATGACATTGAGCAACACTCCATGTGATCAAGTTTTTGTTACAAGCTAAAACAATACTTTTTGAGTCAAGGAAAAAGATCCTGCATGTCAAGTATATCAGCAAGTACTCCAGCTGCAGTAGCGTCATTGCCTGCTCCAGCACCTTGAATTACTAATGGCTGTTGATAACATCGGCTGTATATCTCCAGCTGCAGTAATATATTAGAAAACAAACAAATCAATGTTCATGTAAATCCCGAAGACAGACTTCACAAAATTCATATGTCAAATATCATCTTAAACTTTATAGCAGGAAACTAGACGGAGAAACAGCTGAATAATTTGTACAGAAATCTGATGATGTAATAATTAGTTTTTTGTGGATCAAACAGTATGAAGCATACAGAGAGGGCAAACGCTTAAACCAGAAAAACTACCACCGGTTCTAAGGAAAGAAATGGGGACACAGTCAATGTGAACAAATTCATCAATCATGATGTGCTTCTGTAGAGGAAGCACATGAAATCTCACTAAGGTAATCTAAGTGATGATATTCCGTGGCATATATTAACCTAGAACTTATAGTCCATAGTCCAAATTTAGTACAAACTTAAGATTAAATGCTTAAAGGACTAAACAGTCTCATCTCTTCCTTAATCCTTGCAAACAAAAATAGTTAGGGTAAACATCTTTGTAAGGCTAATTGACTAAAACAGCAATAATTGATCCGATGAAATAATATTACTTCTATGTGGCTTTAGGGTTGTAGCGGACTAGCTGCTGATATGGTGGCCTCACATCTGCACTCCAATATAATTGCATTGGATCTACCATAAATGTCATGGCTTCAACTGGGTAATTTACAATGTATCTTGGTTATTAGGGATGTAACCAGGCACATATCTGATCAGGAAATATGACCAGAATAATAATCTTTTTGTGCATAATAACAATTAGCTAATAAAGTTGCCCTTTGAGCAAGTACAGGAAATCAGTAATTTAAAAGCGTTACTTTCAATGTATGGCAAAGGCATCTAGACGCCCAGCAAATAGTTCTTAGAGTTTCTGCATTGAATTTCAGGAATATGAATAAAAAGGAATTAGAGAATCATTGTTACTTTATTAAGGTAGATAGCAAAGTTATCCACTAATAAGTTTTGTTTCAGACAAAAGTGATTATTTTGGCAAACCCTCTTCTTCCCATTTGATTTAGAATGACAAACATAAATCAAACTTTAAATAAAGCTCGACCCGAACACAAAAGAAAGTATGATGCATTTCCCAATAGAAATTCTCAAATTGTGTTTTTACTTTTCTTATATATGATGTGCATCAATTTTTACTCAATCCCGGCCCTCCTGATCGGCTTAATAAGCCATGAGGTGCAGGTTAACTTTCAGGATAATCACTTATTGTAAGATATAAAGCCAAAGGTTAGGTTTAGACCAAATCCATCCCTCATGCCACCTTAAGTTAGAAGGGAATGAACTTTGCAATGCCCTTCCAGGAATCTTCCATCTTCAAAACCTCTGCAATTGTTTATAGGGGTTAATAATTCTATTCAGTAAAAATTAAAAACTTCAATCCGTTTTAAAGGCTAGTCTAAAAGTTCAAACTACATTCTGAACAAAACAACAAAAAACTACCACTCATATTAACAGTATCAAGAAAATTACCATTTTTCCATAAAATCTTCATATTAGACTATTATAGAATGTCATAGTACAACTGTATTATCCTAAATTCAACAAGATAAAATTCACTCCAATCCTGTTTTCTAATAATCATAAAACTGTACTAACTAAAAAAGAATTACCTTAGATTCGAGAAACAATCTAACTTACAAGTCTGATGAATATATACAACTGTGGAGAAATAAAGAAGAGAAGACGTTTTCTATTATATATTTTACAATGTACAATAGAGAGCCTTTATATAGGCTTAGACTGTAGTACATTTGGAAAGTAAATCAATCATCCCTTAATCATGCAATCTCCTTTAATCATGCAATTTCCCTAATCATGCTATTAGAATAATATCCTAGAATTATCTAGATTATCTACTAACACTCCCCTCAAACTGAAAGTCTTATATTATGATTTACAGTTTGTTACAAAACATAATCCCAAAACTAAAAAGATTCAAAACAAACTTAAAAGGAAAATATTTTATCTCCAATACTCCCCTCAAATTGAGGCCCTCTTCAATTTGCACGAATAAATTAAAAAGAAAAAAAAAATGAAATACATGTCCAAAGTTGATTCTCAGCCTCAATACATAACTTCACATCCACTTTCCAAGAATATTACGTGTAGACAATAATGGAGAACACTTATCTCCAACAAAATAGATGAAAGACTCATTGCCTTCCTCAATAACGCAGGACTCTTAATTCTCCCAACAAATAGAAGGACACACGCCTTCCTCAAGCCTCTGCCCCATGAAAATCTTTGCTCTCTAATCAATAATCCATTTTCATATTTCAACCCGAGAAATTAACTACTCTAGACATGTAGCCTTTTTGAAAATGAGAAAATAAAATATATAAAAAACTCCAACTCCAACAAAAAAAATCAGAAATGAACCCTAACCACCTAATTTTTTTTCAAGATGAAACTAAACAAATGGTGTATTCAATAAAGACTCTTAAATACTTTATTCAAGTGACAGATTTTTGTAGAATTTGTGAATTTTAATGACTTTTAAAATTACTTTTAAAGACTCCATGAAATAAGTGACAGACTTGTACTTTTTAACAATACTTTGATAGAATTTTGTATACTTTTAATATATCTTGCAGCTTATATTAATTGTTAAAAAGTCAACAAAGATCTTATATTTTTAAGATGAAATGATTACGATATTAAATAATATTAAAATATTTTGATCATGTCACAACCAAATTTGAAATAAAAGGCATTGTTGAAGTTGAATTATTAGATCATACCCCGTCTATTACAAGAAAATATCCTATTTCATAATTTTTATAGTTCATAAAAAAAGTCATTTTCTACAACACTAATATAAAATAACAATTTCGATTTTAAAATTGTTTATTGTCGTTTTCCTATCAAATAATTATTACTAAACTAACAATTTATAATTTTCAACAAATAACAAAATTAACAAATTTATTACTTTTAAAAATAAACATAAAACAAAATACCTCCTTAATAGTTGCATATATAATAAATGAGATTTTTTTATGGAAGAGAAGAAATATAAAATGATATTAAAATATTTGTTATCTCCATTTATACCATTAGTTCTATTTGGAACTCTCAACGCTACTCCCTTTTTTTAACCCCTCCTTTTCTCTCTCCTCACCTGCTATAATAGCTCTCTTCCCTTTTGGGGTTTTTATTTTGAGAGGATTGAGGTAGAGAGAAAGTGAGACGGATATATATATATATATATATATATATATATATATATATATTCTTTTCTCTTCTCTTCTTTGTTTAATCCGCTCCATCTTTCTCTTTCTCTTTCTCTCTCTTTCTCTTTCTCAAATATTTGGAAGTTTTTGAAAGTCTTTAGAGATGAAGACAGACTTTGGATATGAGTATCTCTTCTTCTAAAGTCTGTCAAACTCTACCATTTGATAGAAATCTGAAAAATCTACAACTTTTTGAATACCAAAATACTTTTATAGACTTTGTAAAAGTCTCAATTCAATACCACCTAACTTTCAAAGACATTACAAAAGTTGCAATTGAATACCAGTAAACTTTTATACTCTTTAAATGTCTTGATTGAATACAACTAAACTTTTAAAGTCTTTAAAATTCTTAATCGAATACACCCTCCTAAAAAGAAACGATACCCACCGCCAGTTTTGTGCCGGCGACGGCGGAAGCAAAACCTTTTGATTTGATTGTCAAGATCAACTAAACTTTGATACCATGTGGAGAAATAAAGAAGTGAAGATGTTTTCTATTATATATTTTACAATGTACAATAGAGAGATTTTATATAGTCTTAGAAGTGCAGTACATTTAGAAAGTAAATCAATCATCCCTTAATCATGCAATCTTCCTTTAATCATGCAATCCCACAAATCATGTTATTAAAATAATATCCTAGAATTCCCTAGATTATCTACCAACAACAACAAAGCAGCAACACAAGAATCCTAATGAAAGAACACTACACAAGGGACATAAGTAGAATATAAACAAAAAACAAAACCATAGCTAACAGATAGTAGATACCACATTGTCACTTCCTCTAAGTCTCCCCAAAGCCGAATATTTAGGAAGCTCTTGAATTCCGACTTCACACCTGCTCAAAGCCACAAAGATTATACAAATACAAAAAAAAATTAAAAAAACAAAAACAAAAACAAAAACAAAACAAAACAAAAGAAAGAAAAAGAAAAAGAAAAAAGACTCGAGTGCAGTCACAACCATTATAGCTTGTAACTTTCAACACAATCAAGTGCACAACTATACACACAAACATAAAGGGTGATCTTCTCTTCTTTTCTTTTTTTGGTTAAAGTAAACTTGAGGTTGACCTTATATAGTGCAACTTAATTTCCTCCAAAAAAATCAAACTTTCTATAAACTTTTTCTTTCTTAAAAATTGGTCATTGTAGAGTTTATTTCAATATTATTAAACATCACTCAACATTCATCTTTAAGCGGGGAAACTAATAATGTTAGATTTAGATGTAACTTCTTTTCTTTTAGCACTTAAAAGATGTCAGACTGGCCTATGCTACAAAGTGCTAGAACTAACTGACTAGAAAGCCCTTGACATCTTTCCACCAAATAATATGATGTAGGACCAATGTTACCTGGAACGGTTAGTACCGGTACACGGTACGAATACGGGTACGTGGTACGCGGTACGCGGTACGCTATAGCTAAAACGCAGTACGCTAGTATATTTTTATATAAGTTCTTATAGTTAGGAATTCTTAGAATCTAAATGAAATAAATCTAAGTTTATAAGAAAATTTTTAATTGAATTAACAAGTTAGTTGTTTTATAAATAGTTTAGGACAAATGTAATATTTGAGCTTAGAATATTGATATTTGTGCAATCATAAGTAAAAGGGTTAATTACTCTTGTATTACATCAAATACTATCAAATTCATAATTCGGTCCCCAAAGTATTTGAGTTTACAATTTACTACATAAGGTACCTAATTTCATACAATGTAGCCCAAATATTCAGATTCGGGCCAAAATTGGTCGGAATACCCGACCCGTCCAAGAATTCGATCAGCTCTTCAGTGTTTTATACCATTTGACCGTAAAAATATATGGATTGACTTAATTAAAAAAAACTAACTAATACTGTATTCCAAAGAAAATCAGCAAACTCAAAAGAGGAAGATTTCTAAACTCTTGAGTGACCAGATTCCAAAGAAAAAACTCAAGGAGGCTTAAATTTGGATAAGAAAACCTGGAGAGAATTAACCAGCCATGAAAAAACCCTCGAATTTTTCTCCCAAACAATTCTGGAATTCGACTGTGATAATGTTCATTGGTGGAGCTGAAGAAATTTTGGTTCGTTCCCTTTTTGCACATGTAACTAACCAACCACGGATATTGTAATCTTGATGATGAGGGCAGCTGCAGGCTATCGCTAATTACCGAACTTGATCTACCCCAACAAATCTGTTGTTGCTCATGCTGCTCCATCTTCAACGTATGTGTGAGTATATATGTATATTGTATATGTATAAAAAAGTAAAACAGAGAAAATATTAATGATTGATTGAAGGTACGAAAGAGATGTAATTGTGTGGGGGTATTTATAATGGGGATTTGGCTCCAAATCCTATCTGCAAATGCCTTTCTCTTCCCCCGTGTTTCTATTTTTAGAGAGAGAAAGAGAATGCAGATGAGAGTTGAGAAAATTCTTTAATTTTTGATTTTCACAAATAATTTTCTCACTTACCAATTTGTTTTTGCCTTTGACGTGAAGATTTATGTTGTGATTATTGAAGGTTTGTTTGATTTTGTTGAATTTGAGCAGAAATTAATTGAATTTTGATGTTTAGCTTTAAGAATTACATGTTTGTGATTTGATGATTTAATTTTTCGTATACTTGCAGCTCTGATTTGCTCTAATTGGTGTTCTTCAATTTTGTAAGTTGTGTGTTTTAGAGAGAGATCAAAGAAGGTGAAACTGTTTCAACTGAAAGCTTAGTTTTCAGTTGAACAGAATTTGTTGGAATTTGGAACTCAATAATAAAATTAACAACAAACATTAGAAATTTCTATGCTTTTTTGGGGCCTGAATTAGGTAAATTTAGGTTGGGTACGAGGCTAAATATGTCATTTACTAGGTGGTTGTTAGCAACAACTTGTTTTTTTTTTAAAGTCAAACCGTAAACAATTCCTATCTGGCTGACACTTTAGGTATTCTAGCTAATTTTGGCCGAAATCTAAATTTGGGGGCTACATTGTATGAAATTAGGTACTTTATGTAGGCAATTGCAAGTCCGGTTACATTGGGGGCCGAATTATGAATTTGATGGTACTTGATATAACAAAAGTATATTTAGCCCCAAGTAAACAACAGAGAAATTTTTAAGTACGTTAAATTTAGAGTATTGGTAAGTAAGAGTTGTGTGTGTTTGGGTATGTAAGTATCAATACGCAGTTCGCTAGGTCAATAAGAGTATCTGGGAACTTTGTGTAGGACAAGATTTGGAACAAAGGTAAATGAAAGAAACAACTGAAAATTAACTCGGGTGAGGGTCCGCATTTTACTACCCCAAGGATCATTTAGTTGGGTGATGCTTCGCACATCAATGCCCCAAGGGTTTCTAAAATGCATAAGAGAAAAAATAGCTCGTAGCTTTCTTTAATAATCAATGCTATAATATAATTAACTTGTGGGAATTACATCAATATTTATAGACTCAAAACCCTAATATTACTTTGGGAATATTCAAATAACTAAATGACTAAAATACCCTTACTACATATTAGAATCCTAATCATTATTAAATATCCCAAATCCCCACTAAATTACATCCATTACTCCTACATTAAACATTCTAAAAACTTCAAATAATAAATATAAAAAATCCTTGCTTTGCTCGACATGTGGTCCCCATCATTCTCCCCTTGTTGGAGAAAAATCATCCTCGAGTTTTGTAACTTGCTAGAATAATCCATGAACTAATTTGGACCATGATGAAAACACTGAAGATCATACAGAATGTCTCAAAAAAAAAGGGAAGAGAACCGATGAGAAAGCCGTTTTTTTTGTGCTAAATTGGATTTGTATTTAAAAGGCAAATAATTACAGTGGCATTGGGGCATTTCCCAAAACAAATAGCATAAACATATTATGGACAGACCCAATAATGTGGCTGCAATAAATAAAGGAAATACAATATATAACCGATGTACAACATCATGAGAGCCTAGATAATCCAATGGGAAAGATCATGATGGAGAGAGCCTTGTGAAAGAAGTTGGAACTATGTAACATTTAACAAGGTTGAGAATCTCATTGGTTTTCTTAGCTGGAATCGAAGAGTGATCCAGATCATAAATTCTAGAATTCCTTTCCATCCAAAGCTTATAGACTGTAGTAGCAAATAGAAGTCTCAATAAGGGCTTTAATGACAATACCCTATATCTAGTGACCTTAAGTAACATAGAATTCCACTCAGATGGTATCCGACGCCAATGTCATTGTTCAAAAGCTTTAGTTAGAACCTCGAAGGAGTATGAGCATCCAAAGAAATGATGACTTTAAGATTTTTGGAATGATTCTTACACAAAGCGAATAGGATCCAGTAGTCGACCGTAGTCCATTAGAGTATCTGCAGTAGAGATTCTTCTGGGGATGACCAGTCATAATATAAAGGAGTGTCTAGCAACATAAAGTTAACGCCAAACAACATTCCTCCATTCAACTTCAAGGCCTGATTGTGTAATGTATTGCCAAATGGTTGTTGCTTTCACTTTAGAGCAATCTAACTAATTCCAAAGAACCATGTCTTTAGGATTAACAATTAAAGTCGGGGTATCCTCGAAGACATGCTAGAGCTTGAGCACAAGAAGATGATTAGATGTGGGCATGGTCCATGAATTGTTAACAATAAAGGAACTTACCTTAGCATGAGCCCCTAATCCTGAGTAAGATACAAAACTGAAAGACCGAGTCAGAGAGTCATTACCTAGCCATGGGCCAAACCACAAGCTAATATGGATGCCATCACCAAACTTATAACTGAGATATTTTTTAGCTAAATCTTTGAGTTGCAAAACCTTTCTCTAAATCCAAGAATAGTCCTGAGGAACAATGACAATCCAAAAATTTTGAAGCTTTAAAACAATGGAATGAATCCATCTAGCCCAAAGTGTTCAGAAAGTAGTAAGGTAATCTTCTTCCAAGTAACTTTAGCACCACCGGGTAGCAGAGAAGTCCCTTCAACAAGAATCTGCTTAGAACAAATTGCACATTCTTCAAAATAGATTTAGTAAGAATAAAATGAGAAGACCAGAATCCCTGAATGGCAAATAAAACAGACTAAATAAGTTCTAATTTGGACATAGAAGAGACCTTGGCCGTGATCTTGCTAGTAAGGGGTGCACAATCCTGGACCATAGGTTTGGAAGAGATAAGAGGAACTCCAAGAAACTTAATAGGAAGGGATCCTTCTTGAAATCTCAAACAATTCAGAATATCATCTCTAACAAAAGAAGAGACATTAGCAATAAAGAATTGACTCTTATCCTAATTAGGCATCAAACCAGAGAGCTGAGAGAAATGTTGTAAACAATCATTGATAATCATCACAGAATTAAGATCTCCACGACAGAAGATCAAAAGATCATCTGCAAAACATAAATGAGTAATCTGGCAAGGTTGAGTCCTCCAATGAAATTTAAAATTACAAGTTGTCCCTTTAGCAAGAATCAAAGATAGTACCACCCATAACCAGCACAAAAAGATAAGGAGATAAGAGATCTCCTTGTCTAAGACCTTTGACTTCCTTAAAATAGCCATATAAGCTGCCATTAACCTTGACAGAGTACATAGGAGTTGTAATGCAAGCTCTAATCCAAGCTATAAATCTTGGAGGATATCTTAACAAAGCAGGAAAATCCAAGAGAAAATCCCATCTAACAGAGTCAAACATCTTGAGATCAATCCTTAAAGCATATCTACGAGGGCCTGAAGCTCTATGATAATTTCTGAAGAGTTCTTGAGCGAGAAGAATATCACTTATCCTTCTACCAGGAAAAAAGGCAGACTGAGATGTAAAGATGAGAGAGGGCAAAGTAGCCTCGAGTCTAGAAGCTAAAATTTTGGTAATAAATTTTTAAGTTGTATTACAACAAGCAATAGGTCTAAAATCTGACATAGAAGAAGGATTGGTAACCTTTGGAATTAAAGCCAAGACAGTGGCATTAGTTTCCTTAAGCATGGATGCAGTACCAAAGAAGCTTTGAATGGCAAGAACAAACTCTTTTCCATCAACAGCCCAAGAGTGTAAAAAATGAGTAACATTGAACCCATAAGGGCCAGGACTCTTGTTCTTCATTATCTTTAGAGTGTGTCAAGAATTTTTTGCTCACTAACTGGAATATCAAGAACATCAGCCTGAGCAGGAGTAATGTGAGTAGAAATCACCTCAGAAGTAGCAAGATGCCAAGGATAGTCAGAAGAGTCAAGAGTCCCCAAAGCTTTTGAAAGAATCCCACAGCTATCTCTTGAACATTTTCCTGACCATTCACTCTTACACCCTCAGAGTTTTCAATAGAAAGAATAATATTAGAATTCCTCTTTCTCTTAACTTTACTATAGAAAAAGCTTGAGTTTTTTACACCCTGATCCAGCCACTGAATTTTGGATTTTTGTTTAGCAAGCTGCTCCTCTAAGGTAAGGGCTCTCCATAAAGCTTGAACACAAGATCTTTACCTAGCAATGAGATTACCATCAGTAGGTTGTGAGTGCCGAACATTCTGGACCGTGTGAAGATCCAATCTAGCTTGCTTAGCATTCGAGATAAGATTGCCTTGATTCTTATTAAGGAGAATTAAGGCTTTCTCAACTCTTCTAAGCTTCTCAGCCAAAATAAACACAGGGGAACCAATAACATTAGCCCAGGCAAATAATAGTGTCATCATAACCCTCCAGAGCCAACATGTAGTTAAAAGATTGGAAAGGCTTTTCCACTGTTGGAGTAGTCCAACCAATGGAGAGAAGAACAAGACTATGGTCAGAAAGCCCTCTAGGCAAGAAAGTAACTTCAGCATTAGGCCTCTCAAGAAACAAGTGCCCATTTCCCACAGCCCAATCCAGCTTTCTACTGATAGGAGAGTGTTCTTGCTTATTCCACCAAGTATGGAAAGGTCCAAAAGCTCTAATATCTTCCGCCTCAAAGTCATCAAGACATTGCTTAAAATCAGTCATCCCACTATCCCATAAATCATCTCCACCAGCATTTTCAAAGAGGTTTTAAATAGCATTAAAGTCCCCAAGAAGACACCATCTGCTAGTGATAGAATGAGAGATCTAAACAAGGTCATGCCATAGATCTTTTCTGAAATCAGCAGAATTAAAGGTCATCAAAAACTTCTCATTAGTGGAAATAAGAATAGCTTTACAATGGATGAACCGAGCAGATTTTTGAATGATAGTCATTTTCCAAGATCTATGATCCCACCCTAACTATATCCTCCCATTTGCATGATAATCATAATTAAACTCCCATTGCCACTGTTTTCCAAATCTACTAGCAATATGTTTTGCTTTAAAAGCTGACCCTAGTCTCAAGGAATCCAACAATAGAAACATTTTTCAATCAAAAAATCTTTTACATTTGAAAAGAAATTTTCCGGAATTATGAGTTCAATATGATCAACTACAACTAGAGCAACTCCTTGGACGATCTTTGTCTCCTTTGCAACTGCATCAGCATGTACAATGTTTGAAACCATATCTGAAATCTCTAAAGTATCAGGAATACCTTCTGGGATAAAGGCTGCAAAATAACACTGACTTCAGCAATCTCCAGTTTAAGATTTTAGTCTCCTCCTGTAAGCTTACAACTACTCTTTTTAACCCCTCTCCTAAATCATTTGCCTCAGAATCTGCTTTTGTCGAATCCTCTTCAACCTTAAGTTCTGCACAAGCAACAATTTCCTTTACGATTTCAACATGGTCAACTTGTTGTACTTGTTCAATTTCTTTTTCCTTTACAACTTTAATAGGCTTGGAATGGTTGATGTTTTCAGTATTTATGCTTTCCACCTGTTCAATGGTAACCTCTGGAGGAGTTGCAATCAATTTGCGGTAAGGTTCGGTAGTAATAGACAAGCACATCCTTCCTTCTCGATAGTCAAAGCTACAAGTGTTGTCAACCTCACAATGAATTCGATCAAACTTGTGCATCCATGACTTACCAAGTAACACATGAGCAACATTCATAGGCACAATATAGTAGTTAACATAACATTTAGAGGTGCCAAAAGTGAGAGGGACAAAACAATATTCTTTGATTGTAATCAAAGTACTTTTTAACCAAGGAATTTTAAAAGTGTGAAATCTAAAAATCATAAAGGTTTATTAATCAACAAAGAGGAGAGATTAAATCGAGTTCACACTCTGGATTGATAATAATTTTAATTGGTTTCGACTTACAATGAGCATAAGTATAAAGGAAGTGAGAACTGGTGAAGTTTGGTTTGGTAGAAGTAGCGTTTCGTTGGTCTCTTTGGAAGGAATTAGTGGACGGTGTGGCAGTATTCTAGGTGTATGAGTGGATTTTCTTAGAGATAGAATTATCATAATACTTGACTTGTTTGTATGTTTGAATCGATGTAATAGGCTCAACTGGCTTCGCCATTTTCGTAATTTCTCCTTTGAGGTCTCTGATGAAGTTTGACACAAGGAACATTACACTTAGTTGGGGAATTTTGCAAAGAACAAGCTCCATATGCTTCTCAATTAATCAACATAGTGATTTAGGCAGTTTGTTTGTTGAGCAACTCGAATTTTTCAACACATCTTTTGTACCATCTTCAGTGAATCTAATGATGAAGTCCATAGAAAATTCATGCCCTGTGATCTCTTCTTTGCGACTAACCAAATAACGTAAAACTTGTACCAATATCTGGGAACTATGAAGATGCATAGCTCAACAGCAACCTTCCTTGGATCTTGGACCTGGTAGGAGCTAAAACCTTCTTACTATCATTGGTCCAGCTAGCAATATCGTCACCCTCATTGTGGGAAAAGAAAATTTGAGATGCTAGACACTCTTCATTTTCTTATTTTTTTCTGCTTTCAAAACTATAAGAATGCACTAATTAAGAGTAAAGGATGCCTAGGCTAGATTAATTATACCAAAAGAAGTATAAATTACGGAATTTTACCTAATTTAATCACATTTTGTAATCAAATTGCTCTGTTGCAGGTAAAGCTCGTGAAACACGACTCGAGTTCTGATTCTTGAATTTGCATGCTTCTGACCAGTGTTTGATGCTTCAGTACTGATTGGCTGGTGATGATAAAAGTATTTGAGATGAGTTTTGAGCAAAATAAGAAGAATTAAGATGAGAGAAGAAGAGAACTGGTAATGAATGATGCGAAACAGAGGAAGAGGAGAGAGTAAGAGAAGTGAAAGCTTGGTCAGATCCGGAATGCTCTGATACTAAGTTGTCAGGCCGCCAACAATAGCAAATAACCAGGAGGTGAGAAGACGAAAGAAGAAAGGGGATGCGAATCAGAGAGACTTTAGATTAGACGAGCAAGAAAGAGGTTGGGTACTGGGAGCCACGGCCCACAATAATGGCTAAATAAGAGGGGGTAAAATAGGTATTAAAACTTCTAAGTTCGTGTTAAAGTTTTGCAGTGGAATCGATTATCCCTTGTGGGCCCTGTGCCACCACATAAGTGCTAGCGGTAAAAAGGGGTTGTCAAGCAACTGCGCAAATGGCCTATCGACATGTGACGTACTGACGTGTCCTACGTGACACGTGTTCAGGTAACCTACCGGGGAATGTCACGTGACCCAAAAGGGCACCAACAAGGAAATGACATGTGGCACCATCACTGAAGACACCTATCAGAGTCCTTGGGAAACCAATTAGCGTGAAGAGGATCTCGGACATTAAAGAGCCCAAGTCTCTCTAAGGGTTCTCGACAGATGGCCCTTAGATAGAACTTAGGGCATGGGATACTTGTTAAGGGCTTGGCTTGGTGGCTAGTAGAACAAGAATGTCAAGATGTGATATTCATTAGTGCAGCCAAGAGAATGACTTTGCAGTGTATGGAGTCCACTTGGGCCTGTGATATGAACATTGCGGATAACCATTATGAGGGGCACGTGACCATCCACGTGGCTTGCAACACCACGTGGACACAGACCCCTAGCCACTATATATTCTCTCAATCATGATCTGATGGACAATACATTTTAGAATCCAGTCCCATTACTGATTTTAGTTGCGAGAAATTTTGTCAATACTGCTATTGTCATTCGTGCCCCTTTTTCTCCCCTTAGCTCTTCACACAAGGTACCTCAACATCTGTGGATCTTTCACCTCCCCAACCTAACCCTAATTTTAACTCCATACTTACACTCCCTCACAAGTTGAGTGCTTAAAAGTGTGCAACTATCAGAATGATAGAATATGAATCTATTACTAATTAACTCTGATTCACACTCAAAGTCAAAAAGATTACAAACATAAATAAAGTAAATTAACAAGAATACAAGATTTTTACGTGGGTCAACCTTTTGTGCCTACCTCCATAAATCACTAGTTCAAATCCTTCGAACACTTTATCACTTCAACAGTTTCAGGATAATTGGACAACCCTTAGCATCACCTATGCTACATTGCACAACAATGCATTTCCCAATATACACAGATAACATATTCCTTAATCCATCTATTTAAAAGGTTTATAGAAAATCACTCCTATCTTCAACTTGAAGATAAAAATAAGTGTTGTTTAAGAAAAGAACAACTGACCATACTTTTTAATATTAACAAAAAACCATTAATCATATGACCTCTACAAAGATATCATATCAAATTATAATTCAATATCTAGACACTTCACCTATCAAGCAATACATCATATTGTTACAAAGGGAGTGAAATAGTATGTGTTAAACTGACAGACTCACGGAATGATGCGACTCTCTTTTGTACTCGAACTTTTCTTCTTCTTCTTGGCTTCAACCATAGACACACTTCTTCTGATACGTACAAGTGTCTGTCAAGTGGCTTGAACTAACTAAATTAAGATAGACTGGGCCTAAGCGGGACTAGAAAAGGGGGCAGAAAAAGGGAAGGAACTTGAGGAAGAAGATGAATCAAGCTCAGTTTTCATATATTTCTCATTAATTAAAATAAAGCGATACATAAGGTACTCCCTCTCTCATGCTAAACTTTACAACATGGTTAACCTACACCTCTTTCTAACCAACTCACATGTTCTGAGTTTATTCTAGATATTTCCTTATAACTAATTTTCTTAAAATAGCCTCAGCCGGTACTCAAACTCAAAACTACTGAAGCTTGACAATGTCCCCTTCATTAAGAGACTCCATGTCTTCATGGAGCAAGTTTTCCACACTATCTTCTTCATCAAACTTCCTTGATAGAGTATCTGCAGCTGAATTATCTTTTCCCCTCTTGTTATCATATCCAAGTAGCTTGCTTAGCCATCTCTGTTGAAGGTGAGACAACTTTTTGCTCCAAGAAGTATTTTAGGGACTGGTTGTCAGTCCTAATGATGAATTGATTTTGTCCTAGGTAAGCAGACCATTGGCTTACATCACTGCCATCAATTCTCTTTCATAGGTTGAATATGATTGGCTCTTGGGTCCTAGGGCCTTGCTGAAGTAGGCAAGGTGCCTGCCTACTTGCATAAGGACAACTCCTATACCACTCCCTGAAGCATCAATTTTCAATTTCAAAGGGCTTGTTAAAGTCTGGTAGAGCTAGAATTGAGGTACTTGTGAGGGCCTCTTTGAGTTTTTGAAATGCTGCTTCTGCATTTTCAGTCCAACCAAAGTTTCCCTTCTGTAGCAGTGTTGTTAGTGGCTTTGCAATGAGGCCATATCCTCTAATAAACTTCCTATAATACCCAGTCAATCCAAGACATCCTCTTACAACTTTAATGGTGCTAGATCTAGACCATTGCAGTATACAATCCACTATGGTTGAGTCCATCACCACCCATGATGAGAAATAACATGCCCCAAGTACTCGATCTTATTTTGTGTAAAGGCACATTTGCTTATCATGGCAAATAATTGTTGGCTCCTCATTACCATAAAGACTTGTTTGAGGTGTTTATAATGCTCCTCTAGAGTTTTGAAATACGCCATTTTGTCATCAAAGAAAACTAGGACATGTTTTATTACATAGGGCTGGAAGACTTGGTTCATAAGGTTTTGAAAAGTGGTTGGAGCATTACTAAGCCCAAAAGGCATTACTGTAAATTTAACGTAACCTTGATATGTCATAAATATTGCTTTCTCAATGTCTTATGGTGCCATCCTCACGTGATAGTATCTTGCCCTTAAGTCCAGCTTTGTGAAGCACTTGGCACCTTCCAATTCATTTAGCAATTCATCAATTAGGGGTATATGGGGTTTATTTTTAATAGTAAGTGAACTGAGGTGCCTCTAATCTACACAGAATCTCCAGGATCCATGCTTCTTTTTGACCAAGAGAATAGGGGAAGTAAAAGGACTCTGAGATGGTGCCAGACTCTAGCATTTCGAGGACCAATTTCTAAATCTTACTTTTTTGCTCATAAGAACACAATTAGGTCTGATAGAAAAAGGAGTGGGGTTTCTTTGGGGAGACATAAGAACATAATAGGGTTTCCTTGGGGAGGAATATTTTTGGTTCTTCAAAAACGTCTTTGAATTCTTGCACTAGAATTTGAATATTTAAGTCAAGGAAATGTGTGGTAAGGATAGAACACTGATGGTAGCTAGAAGCCATAGTATCATGAAGGTCTGTTCTTGGGTAGATATGAAGAGCATGTAAGAGTACCATCACACCATACTGTAGTGTTTGAAGTGATTCATCAATTCCTCTCCTGTCATCATCTTGAGGGAAGGAGTATCCTTGCTGTGGGATCCTTTGATTTTTATCATGTCATCAGTATGCTTAAAACTTAATGCCTAATCCTTGTAATCAAAAGTAACAGGTCGCACTTGTTTAAGACATTTAATTCCACAGACCATGTCACAACCCCCTAATGGCAGTATCTTGACCTCATCTTTGAAGAGAAGTCCTTTTTCCCGCCTCCATCTAAAATTTTTGCACTGGTACTAGCTGAACAACTGCCCTCCATTAGCAACTGTGACTACCACTGGGATAGTTGGTTCTAGGATGCATCCTAATCTCTGAGAAGCATTGAAGAAGGTCTCTTGCCAATAAAATAAAGTGATCTCATTAAATAAAGTGGTCTCTTGCCAAGCTCAGTTATCATATACTTCTCATTAATTAAAATAAATTGATCTCAATACATTATATAAAAGATACTCCCTCTCTCATGCTACTATGTACCACACGGTTAACTTACCTCTTTCTAGTGGAATGACGCTAAAAACTAATAAACTTTCACGTTTTTTTCTATTTTTAACAATCTAATAAAAAAAAATTCACTTTCAACCATAAAGTCGAAAGAGAATCTATTTTCCTAAAATTGTTACCCGCTGTGAGTTGACCTAAGGTTGACTGTTTAAAATTTCTTATGTCCTTTTGTTTTTTTTTCTCAACAACAATGATGACCTAGCATTTTTTGGCTGACATTGTTTCCAACCCATCTTAAAATAAATAAATAATTAAAGAAAATTAATAGAAATTTTAAAATCTCATTTATCATTTCTTTCTCTCTCTACCTATATTTACATACGTATATAGCTCATCATCAACAACAACCACCTGTCAGAAGTATACACATATTTATCCTATCAAAAGAGGGCAAGTAGAAAATCAACAATTTTCCCTCGTAGCCATTGCCAAAATCAACTCAACAGAAACAACATCTCGCCGTAAAAACGAAAACCAGATCAATCATCTCAAGCAATCGCCAGCCAGGAAAATAAAAATAAAAAAAGATGAAAACCACAATTGTTGATTTGTCATCATCGAATAACCATTTATTTGTAGCTAGACCATTATCAGATCTAATCAAGGAAACTCCAATAAGACATCATATTTCAGCTCTATGGATCTAGCTCATCCCAAACACAGAACCTTTCATTTCAAGGTCTAAAAGAGTGGTCAGAGCTAGGTGGTTGGTGGAGAAGAGGGATGGGTCCTTTTTTCTTTGTCCAGATTTAAGCACTCTTTTAATTTTTTACATGTCATTTTCTTTTGTACTTCGTGACGTATTACATTCAATTTTTTTTGTGTAGGATAGATTTGCCATGGCGTACATATGCATGTATAGGTAGAGAGAGGAAGAGAGGATAAAGGATTTAAATTTTTTTATAACTATCTTTAGTTAATTAATGATTCTTTTAATTTTTCTAATTATTTTAAGGTGAGTTGAAAACAATGTGAGCAAAAAATAGTTGTCATTATTGTGAAAAAATAAACAGAATATTTAGCACAAAAAAAAACAGAAATGCCTCTATTAAATTTTACACAGTCAAGTGTGGTCAACTCACGGCTGGTAACAATTTTAGGAAAAATATATTTTACCTCTTGATTTATGTTTTAAAGTGAAACAAATAATTTGCTGTTAAAAACAGAAAGAAAAAAACAAAGTAAAATAAATAAAAACGTGCAAGTTAATTTAATTTTAGCGTCACTTACTCTATATCCGAATAACTACTTTTTCTAATAGCCCCAGCTATTACTTAAAAATACAGACGCTTGACAGTGTCCTTTATACAACAGAAGTCCATCTTGTAGCCATTTGAGTGAATATGTGGTGGTTGGTGAGATCTTGGGTTTTATTCAATGGTGTAGATCTCTTCTTGCTAATGGTTGTGATTTAAGTTGATATTTCAAATTTGAATCTTCTGAAACGTGTCGTAGACTTGATGTGGACCCTTCATTTATAATGTGTTAAATTATCTTTGTCCAGAATGACCAACACTTTAGTTTTTGGTGAAAGTTTGCATGTCTGACTCTGTTTTGGACTTTGATAGTGTCAATTTGTCAGTTAGTGTTCTATCTTCTCTTTGTCAAAATCGATACTTTTCTTAGTCAAACGAAACTTCCCTTGATACTAAAAGCCTTTATGATCATGATAAGTCTGAATTTCATCGGCTTTAATACTAAAACAGTCATTGGGCATACTACGTTTTACTGTCGTAGTATTAGACAAGGTCTTACTCTATTATCCCGTAACTCTGACTTATGCATATAACTCAGTTCATAAGTCAAATTTTAAAACTTCATTTTATGTTCCTATTTGTCCTTCATAGTCAAGTTACATTTTAAATCCTTAATTATTGTTTGGCTGATCATCAAAATCTAGGCGAGTACAATAGCCAAAACTTGTGAACTCTCATATTAATTTCAATTTTAACATCATATCTGTGATTACAGACTCAATAGCCAATTTATAAGTATTAAAAAAGATTCTCTAATACCAAACTCCATGCTAACTTGCACAATATGAATATTACACACAATTAATACAACTGTCACACTTGAGTTACCTTATTTAGTAATAGTAAGTTACAATTTTGTTTAAAGCAGGTTGCTGCAGGCTGCTACTAGATACTCTCATTGACCTAGTGAACTGCATATTGCTACTTATGTACCCAAACACGATACTCTTACGTACCAATACTCTAAATTTAACGTACTGAAAATTTTTTTTGTTGTTTTATTTGTGATTGCACAAATATCAACATTCTAACTTAGTATTGAATGCTCAAATATTTCATTTGTTCTAAACTACTTATAAAAAAACCAGCTTGTTGATTCAACTAAAAATTTTCTATAAAACTTAGATTTATTTCAGTTAGATTCTAAGAGAATTCCTAACTATAAGAACTAGTATAAAAATACCTTAACGTACCGCGTTTTAGTTATGTAGCATTCCACGTACCCGTATTTGTAGGTTGTACCGGAACGAACCACGTTCCAGGTAACACTGGTGTGAATGATAATACAACTTTTGGCTACAGCAACTGTTATAGACAGAAATATAGAAGTGAACTGGAAAAATACCTCGAGTCCTCAATCATACAAACATAACGCAGAGCGTTCCCATTTGAAGAAGCCATTGTAACCCTGTCTTGGATGTCCTTGTCAAGCAATGGAAGGCCATTCACCAAAAAGTCTTCCACAGGCATTACATTAGGTGCCATATTTTGGAGGTACAAGCTCTCAATCTGTAAGACCAATCCACCAACCAAGAAAATTTAAGTCCCGTGATAAATGGACTAGAAATGGGGTAACAGAAATTTAACTGACACATGTACCAACCTTGATACTGTCCAAGTTGATACGATACCCAAGTAGTCGAGCAAGGATCAGCGCCTGTTTTAAATCAATGGTGGCAGAAAAAGATAAATTATTCAGATACATCATGATCTGTCGTTCTTTCTTTTTAGTGGAAATTATCATATGGTAAGTTGTTGGGCACGTATTAAATACCTATATCCTAAATTTCAAACCACAAAAAAATCCATCAGAAGGTCTATTTAGTTAATTTTATTTTTGGGAATGTACATTATACATATACAGTAACCACTAAAATATGAGCAACACTGCTGCAGTGTACAAGGTAAAAATAGCAAATCAAAGATAAGAAAAGGGAATTCGTCTTGAATCCAAAGAAGGTCATGTGAGACCTTAGAAAGTTGACATCATAGTTGTGAATCGTATCGTATATCGAAAACCCTCATATCGTGTATCATGAATCATATCATACGATACGAAGACGAAATGAAATATGTGGTAATATATATTTAAACATATAAAATGTTAGAATGTAAATAGAATATTCTCAGAATAATTATAGCTAAATTAAAGGAATACTCTCAGGATCTAGCTAAATTAGAGGGATTGGTTGTAATAGCTTGATTATGGGGATTAGCTTAATTGTAGGGATTGTAATAGCTTGATTTTAGGAATTGTTGTAACCTATTTAACACTATAAATAGAGAAAACTAATAAGGAACTGAAATCTCATTTACCATTTTTTGTCTCTTTCTTTCTACCCAAATATAACAGTTTACACAGTTTACATGGTATCAAAGCTTGATCCGTTTACTCAAACCTAAACTTCCTGGTTTCTTAAACTTGTTCAAGACTTGTGATTTCTTTCCGCTGTTGGTTATTAAGTTTTTCCTAACCTTTCTCTAGGTTACTACTGCTGCTTGTTTGGTAATCAGGAGTGATTCTGCCAAGGGTGCTGCAAGCTCTTAATTATCCTCGTTGAATTTTTCCTTGGATATTCTTGTTGCACTAATTATTTTATATGGCAAAATCTAGTACAGTTAATAGCTGTGATACTAATGGTGTTAACAAGGGGCAGTTCGTCCGGAGCCACAATTCCAACTTTGTTTCCTCTCACTATGCACAATCAAGTATAACTCCACATGCTTTTAGTGTTTCATCTTCATGTTCAACTTGGATAATTGATTCAAGTGCTTCATAACATATGACTAGAAATTTGACACTATTTACCTCCTAATGTACCATGTTCAGGCAAAGATAAAGTTTTAGTGGCTGATAGGTCTCTCACCTATCTCAGGGAGAGGTTCAGTCGATTGTATTTCCACTATTTTTTTTTTAATTTTTTTTCATGTTCCTTCTTTGACTGCCAATTTAATATCTAATCAACGTCTCACCACATAACTAAATTGTTCAATCTCTTTTTTCCCTTCTCAGTGTTTTTCCAAGACTTGGTGGCAGGGCAAAAGATTGGCAGTGGTAGTGCAGTGGATGGTCTATACTATCTTGATGTTCCTCAGACCAGTCTCAATGGTTAGGAATGGGATTTCTCCTCGGACTCTTCAAATTACCTTTGACTCTAGCCTATCTTCCCTTCATCAGTAGCATCGTCTTCTGGGGCATCTTTCCTTTGATGTCTTAGGTGTTGTTTGTTTACCTCTTAAGAGGTCTTAATAGACCGCCTCTTATTCGCTAAGAGGGTAAATGTTATTTTTTTATTTTTTTGTTACCTCTAAATACCTCTAAATAGATAGAAAATCAAATCTAAATTATTTAGACATGCCTCTTAATGACTTTGTTATTTTTGAAACACAAATACCCTCTTCAATATTACCAATTTTCAATATTACCAAACCACCACCACCAGATCAAATATTCAATATTACCAGACAACCACCAGATCTGCGGGGAGGGGGAGGGGGAGGGGGAGGGGGAGGCGGGGGGAGGGGTGGGGCAAGAGCGGGGAAGGCGAGGGGGTAGGGGGGTAGGGGGGTAGGGGGGTAGGGGGTAGGGGGGGTGGGGGGGTGGGGTGGGGTGGGGTGGGGCGAGGATGGCCCGGATGGGAGAGGAGGGAAAGGAGGGAGAAGAAGAAGAAGAAGGGGGGTTAAAATAGTAAAAACATGTTATTCAGACATTTTGAAAAAATAATTATCAAACAATATTTTTTCATTCAAATACAATTCTATTTAGATACTCTATATTATTCAGATGGTTAAACTATTCAGATCTTAACAACTAATTTTATCAAACACAACCTTAGAGTCTTTATTTCCTCATTTTACTAAGCATTGAAATAAAAACCAGTTTTTGTGAACCTTGTGAATTGGTTAAACACAAACGGTCTACTTATTCTTCTATTAATGAACGTAATCCTCGATACACAGAGAGACGATGTTACCATGGGTTTGCCTCTTCATGGAGGACCATGGGTTTCGCTTTGTGACCATGGGGTTGCCTCTTCGCATAGGACCATGGGTTTGGCTTCGTACTCCCCCTAAGCAGTGTAAATTTCAACCTCGAAGCGTATAGAGGCAATGATGTTGCACTTCCCTCAAGCAGTATGAATTCCAACCTCGGGTCGTGGCAAGCACTAACCTCACATTTTCCTTAGAAAATACCGAGTTAGATGCCACATCTTCTTTATTTGGCGTGAATTTTGACCTCGGAAGATAATGGCTAGAGCATCATTCCCATTCGAAGGATACGAGAGGCTAACGATAGTGAAAAGGCACATTCTTTTGAAGTACGGAGAATTTTATTTCATTCATAATAACCTAGCTCCTATGCGAAGATTACAACATTTTCTCTTGCTCTTCACAAAAGTTACACTTCTATGGCTATTTCAATAAATGCGATCAGCATTGGCAAGACGATGATCTCTTATTCATTGGCATTACCTTAAAGAGTAGTATTTCTTAATCCACTTCGTGGGTCATGAGACCTTCTCTACATTGGTAGTGGATGAGTTTCTTTAGGGCCTTTAAGCCTAAATGACATGACAACATAGTAAAAGTTCCTGAAGCGATCTCGAAAGTGGGGCTTCTTGATATCTTCAGTTGACATCTTGATTTGGTTGTAGCCTATCCATGAAAGGGATCATCTCGTGGCTGGTAGTTTCACCCACTAATGCTCCCATATATGGGATTTCATTGTACGTATATGCCACCACCTCTTTGTACCATTTTAGGAGGTCAACCAATTCTTTCTTTTGATGCAAAATTCGTTTCCTATTGGCATAGACTGGTTTTTGTGAGCTTCCTTCTTTTGTCGAATTCATCCAAAGGCTTTCATTGTTCGGAGTTCGGGGCTTGCCCTCAAGGCGCTCAGGAACCACTTTTGTCTTCCACGGGCCACTCCTACCACCACTTTTGTGGAGTGGGGGTCTCATTCAGAGTACTTAGACTTTTTCCCCTTGTGGCGTCGTAAGCGGAAGACGATTCTCCCATGGGGCAATAGCTCCATATGCCATCTTGGTTTCTCCCCCTCTTACTGCCGTATTCTTGTGGATAACCTCCCTACCATCTTCCTGACTTTCGAGGTTGATAATCGCCTTCTATAATTCTTTTCCTTTGAGGTATAACCTCCTTTTTGGACATTCTCCCAATCGGGCAACTTTATTTCTTCCGACTTGGTGCTCAAGTCTTCTTCCCCATCCATAAAGTCCTCAAATTGTGTGGCTTCACTTATGTGGACTTCTTCCCTTGAAAACAAATTCTTTGTTGCTGGTAACTTGACCTCCTTTCCCTTCCAAATGGCCTTTAGGCCCTAGTGTTATGCGGAAGGTACCACCACGTGAACATTTTTCCAAGCCCTCCCTAAGAGGATGTGATATGATGCATCAAATTCTACTACATGGAAGGTCACCAAGCTTTTTATGTTTCCCACTTGCATGTCTATTCTTGTATATCCCACAGTGCGAGTGTTCTTGCCAAAGAACCCCACTATGTCAATGCTCTTTCATACTAGCTTTTAGATGTTCTTGGATCTCTTGTTTGGGCTCATCATATGTTTACTACGTGGATACCCCCACTATGTCAATGCTCTTTCATACTAGCATTTCCCTTGGGATCCCTAGTTGTTGGAAGGTCTCCGATGGCATAAAATTCACCGAGGCCCCATTGTCTATGAAAGCTCTCTTTACTTTGAACACATTGATCACCGCAGTCACATACAAAGGCCAGTTGTGTATATATTTGATATCGCAATCTGCCTCCGTGAAACAAATCTTGTTGGAGCCCTCTGCAATCGCCTTTGGGATGAGACCATCAACTTGCATACACTCGTGTTTCCGCTGCTTTGATTATGGCTTTTCTGGCTTCTAATCGAGCATCTCCCTTTAGGTCGATTTGGTCAAAGAACTTCTTGAATTTTGCTTCCTCCATTAAGGCCTTTGCTTGAATGTAGAGGTTTAGCACTTCTTCGAGAGGAGATCTCTCTTGAAATTTGGTCATCATTTCAACGAAGCTTGTTATCATGCTACAAATTGCCTTTTCCTTGAGTACATCATCATTCTTCTTCACTTCTACTTCTCCACTTTCCACCATTCTATGGTATTGCCTTCTAAGGGCGTGACAATCTATCATGGAGTGACCCAAGTATTGGTGGAGTATGCAATAGTTTGGCATTTACTTCATTTCTTCCATTGGTGGGATTCTTGGGGGCCTCATGCTAAGTATCCCTGCATCAATCCACTGCTCGACTAGATCCTTAAAGACATTCTCCCCACAGGTGATCGGTGGCAGAGGTGGACTGCCCGCAGATCTTGACTTCTTCCTATCTTCCTTCATTCCTCCTTGCAGATTCGAGGGGGTTTCTACTACAGCTACTGAGGGCTTTCTTTTACTCTTCCATGTCGTCGTTTCTTCATCACCTTGTGATTCTGGTATTACTCCTTCAATGTCTTGCGCAAAGATACAAAGATCGGTAAAGGTTTGGCACCCCCTTGTGATGAGATGGGTGTTTATACTTTGCTTGAGCTCCATTGACACAAACGCTCACCAAGTTCTTTTCTTCAATTAGCTTCGCACACTTTTGGGCACTTGTTCTAAATCGCACAACATAATCTGAGAAATCTTCATTCATCATTTGCTCCAATCTAACCAACTCCACCATTGTAACATGCTTTTGCACATTGAAGAACTTCTTGTGGAATTGGGCTTTCATGTCATCCCAATCCTTGATGGATTCCTTTTCTAGGTTGTAGTACCAACTAAAGGCACCGTCCATGAGTGTCTTACTGAACTCCCTCATCAATAAGTTTTGGTTGACCGCCTCATTGTCTGAAAGCCATGGGGACGTTGACTCAAAAAATCTGGCTATGTGCTCCCTTGCATTCCCTTTCTCCCTATTGTATTTGGGGAACTGAGGCGGGTGCTCTATATAGCCGATCAGGTTAGGTTGCCTCTGCACGAAGGGTGAGTGAAGTCCAACTCCATGGACTTGGAGGATTGCTTCCTCAATTGATTGATTGCATCCATCATGTAAGTTGTTTTGTTGGCTTCTTGCAAGGTGCATTGGCGGGCATTAAGTGTCTTAAACATGTGGGGTGAATGGCGAGGATTGCATGCTAGGCACCATCATGAATGACGCATGAGGTTGTTGGACTTGCACCATCAAGGTTTGTGTGTTGTTGGCTGGCATTGCTTGAGTACTAATGGAGCCATTACATTGTTCGGGGTGTTCCTCGGGGCAGAATCATCTGAGGATGGTGTACCTTCCCCCACCTGGTGATTGTTTTTGAGCGTCGCTTCTTGGACAGCTTGATTGCTACTTGGTTCTCGTGGCGTTGCACGGGCTTGTGGAGGAGCTGGGGCTTGGCGTCTTTCCCTTAGGAGCCTTGCCTCTTCTTGCTCCCTTTGTATCTGGGTCATCACAGAGGCCATCAAGTTTTGGCCTTCTTGGAGACTCCTTAAGGCCCTCACCATCTCATCTTGCACTACACTGGGCATCACCCGATCGTCGGCTTCTTCAACACCTATAGCATTTCCTCCCTCTTGGCCATTTGTGGTAGTAGCTTGATTTGCTTGATTTACCATTAAGGTACTATTATCGTAGTCAAAAGTGTCTTCGAGGATTGGTGTGTCGGGATTGTTGGGATACAAATTGGATAGTGGTGCCGGAGAGGCAAAACTGTGGTTTTGACTTCTTGTCGGTTGTTCTTGATTGTTGAAGCTAGACCTCACACTCCTTGTAACGGGCATAACCTTCATGAAATCTACACCTCCCCAACAGAGTCGCCAAAAATGTAGGACGAAAAAACGTAAAACACAATTAGACAACAAATTGAACAATATTAACTAACAAAATGATACTTTCATTAATCATTGATCTCTTTGATAAACTTTACAACTACAATAATTTCCTATACTATTACACTTCCCGTTGCGATCGAATGAGGCGAGAATTACACGAAGGTATGCGAGATCGATGGAGAGTTGGATGAGGGGAGAGATCGTAGGTAAACTCTTCAAGGCAATATAGGCAGAACCCTTGTGTTAGGGTCCTGATGTATGTGTTTGTGGGCTAGGATGTGATTGGGACTTAGCTTTATGAAGCCCCCAAATCCGGGTATCTTTCAACCCGACAGATGGTGCTAAACGGTACTCGTAACCATACATTCATTCCATTAAAACAACAACACAATGAGTGTATTACCTACATTCTTATTACAATAATAATAAATCCTTGCCCAGGTTCTTTAACCGAATACATTCTTCATTTTCATTAGTATAATACATACAAACATACTAGTCTATTACAGGATAACTAATTATCCATCTTAGCCTTGCCTTTATCTTTCTTAGAACCCTCAGTTCGTTCGGCCTTAGCTGCAATCATATAATTCAAGCAAGAAGTAAGCATAACTAGCTCAGCAAGTCTAGCAATGTATAATATATATATATACCACGTCGAGAATCATATGATTATTCTTCAATAACTGAACAAATAGTTATGAAGTACTATGAAACATTGTATAGCACTTTTCATTCTATTAAAACAATTCCGAAGTACATACAGGAACTTAGGAATTCTGAGTAGGTCAAAAGACCATGAACATTCTCTTTAGTTTTCATTCATGAAAAAGGACAACCCGGCACTAAGACCGTAAGTCCGATATATCTTACGAGCACTTCTAGGTGATCAGCCTATAGTACTTTATGTTGATCAACACTCATCCGTTAAGTGTATTTACGTTTAAGTTTTGGCAACCTCGCGTGCCCATCGAATAATCAATGTGCATTCATTCGTGAAACCTGTTCTTCAATACATTTGTTTATTCATACTCAGGCTTACCTTTGACTCCGTACCAAACAATTGGCATATGATAGCGTTATTAATACTATATCGAAAGACTTGTAAATAAATCAATCAAATTCTTAAGATTAGTCTAACCGAGTTAAAACTGGCATCGACCCTTTCATAAAACAATTCATGCATCTCATAACATGAATCACAGAAAACTTGGCTAACGCGAAGGTTAGACAAGCGTTAAGAAAACTTGCCTTCAAGCGTCTTCAAATAAATATTCAACAGTTCTCAGTCTTTACAGTATCTACATGATATATTCACATAGCACACTGTAATTAGCTACCAAACAATCTAATCACATTGTTTTTACCAACTTCTTTCTCTTCTATAACTTAACCGAATTTATTTCATTAATAAAACTCGTTTCAAGTATTTATCCACCCTTACGGCTTATTATCGTTCATCGTTACATTACTCACAACCTACGTTCAATTCCTAAGGTCATCACCATATATGTGACATAGGATTGGTCTTAACATGTACATTAAGTATATACACTTGCCCCATAATGGTCTTACAACATTTGGGTTCAAAAACTAAGTTAAGCATTTCCCTGTCTCGGTGCTGCGGCGGCGCCATCCTCAGCCTTACCATTGGCATTGCGGCGCCAACTAACAGTAACTAATCCTCGTTCTCGGCGTCGTGGCGCGAGACTTCTATGCATAAGTGGCGCTGCAACACGACTCTGCAGTAGCTAACATCCCTACCCGGCGCTGCGGCGCAAGTTTTATAGCTTGAGGTGGCGCTGCGGTGCCGACCCTGAGCCCTGGATTTCTAAGTCTTTTTCTTAGTTCAATTCTTCCCGGACTCCTAACTTGGTCGTTATAAGTCGGAATTGGCTCGTTCAAAAGCCGTTATCTCACATAACTCATGTACTTCGATTTCATTCGAATAAAAGTAGTTTTTAAATCCGTTAACGATGAATTCACTATTCAACGTCCTATTACGCGTTCGTTTAACGTACGTGAGCGTTCATAGCTCGTTTCTTCATTCTAAGTCGGAATTCGACGATTCTTGAGTCCACGACTCTTGAATACCTTATCTTACGTTATGCCATTGAAAACCAAGGTTTCCAAGTTAAACGCAACTTTCGACTACTAATCCGGAAATTCTACATTTTCAACGTTTAACGCCTAATTTCGTAAAATTCGCCATAACTTCGTTACTCGAGTTTTCTACGCCAAATCAAATGGAACAATTCCATTGATTCATCATCTACATCCTAACCAAACAATATGCACATACCCTATGATGGTTTTCAATTTGTCCAACAACAACCAAACAAACGCTTTACGATTTTCTTTGATTAAAACTTACTTAAACGCTTATGATTACTAATCATACA
This sequence comes from Panax notoginseng, assembly GCA_016801055.1. NCBI lineage: Eukaryota > Viridiplantae > Streptophyta > Magnoliopsida > Apiales > Araliaceae > Panax > Panax notoginseng. The sequence goes on from CM029023.1 coordinate 66,840,981, forward strand.
TGACTTATAATGATTTAATCCACTATTAGCCATCCTTATTACTCTGGAAGAGACATGCTCCACCAATTCATACTTCTCTACGAAGAATAAATAGAAAAGGATTTAGGTTTTACTTAATATTACCTTAAGATTCTTCACGTTCTTGATAAAGCTTGATGTTTTTCTTTGCTAGCTATCGATTGCTTGTTAAAGCTCCTTTCTCTCTCTCTCTCAATATATTGGTCAAGTTTGGTAAAACACCAAATGAACAATCTAAGCTTCCTTTTATAGAAAAGTCTAATGGTGGGCAATTTGGTCATTGTGTCCACCTCCTTACTATTCATGGCTTAGCCACCAAGTAACCACTTTACTTGGTGACCAAGTAGTCGGCCCATATGGCTTGTGGGTCCACCCATCGGTTCGATCCGTGGTTTGTTTTCTTAGTTTGGGCCTTAGAATTAATTCGTATTGGGTCTATCTTGGGCTTGATTTTCATACACATTGGGCTTGACATAATCCAAGTCCAATTGGATTATACCAAGTCCATAACTCAAAGTCCATTTAGACTAATCGTATTCTACGCATACCATTCTCGTATTCTCTTAGTATATAGTTCGTACGATATTCGTATTATACGTCGTAATAATCTTCGTACTATACTCGCATAATAACTATTATCATACTCGTATTCCTCACGTATAATAACCCTAAGCATTATATGTTAGCCATTAAATTCTCGGAACTTACTTTTCCTAACCCTTAGGTTTTAAGTCCGCAGGCGAAAACTTTGTTTGTCATAATTGAAATATTATTGAATACTCTATCACGTCTTAGTATTCTATCATTACGCGTTTCTCAGAAATTCAAACTTAATCTCCGAGCAAAAATGGATGAATAGTGTTTTTACGGAAATTTCTCGGAAAACCTTTATTTTCGTCTTGAAAATTCAAAACAATTAATCATGACACATAGCCAGAATACTAACCACATCCGCACATTCTAAGTCATAGAACGACCTTCAAACATCTTCCTCACATTACTAATCAATTAAGTTCATTTAATTCAAATAATCAGATAAAATTTAATTCACATAAAGATCCGATTTTTTTCGGGCGTTACAAGCTCTGTGGGGCTAAGTCCTTGGAGAGGGTCTTTGGACTTGTGGAGACTAAGTATGGAACATAGCCAACAAAAGCCAACAAAGAAGGCCTCTTGACGCTATGGTACTTGTAATTTTAGAGAGAGAAACTCTCTAGTTCTCCAAGTTTCTCAAGTTTTTCTACCTCTTCCCAAATGAGGGGATATCTATAGCTCTCATGAGGGATGCCCCCATGTGTTGTGCACATGACCTATTTCACTTATAAACTGTGACTATAATACCAATTCTAAGTGCAAATACAACATTTTCAGAATCTGTTTTACCTTCATCTCCAGTCACCTGTCTAAAACCCTCACCAAATCCCACTTCTAGACGACCTCTCTAACACTTTGCTGGAGGCTAAAGAGGTAATCCATTTTTCCGAAGTAGCTATTTTTGACAATAATTCTTCATATCAGCTCAATCAGAAACAGTCCTTGTGCTCATGGTGCCAATTGATTGCTTGAAAGTTGCTCAACTTGTTGCCTTCGGGCTCCTTCGGGCCTACTTGCTCCCTTCGTGCCTACTTTGAAGAAGTGAATCCTCTCTTTTTTCTTCTTTGCCTACATGTAGAGTCTTGCCTTGCCCTTTCTTTGAAATCTCCTTAGTCGGAACACTTGGAAATTTTTGGCTAAGCGTTGAAACTACTAGTGAGGGGGTGGAGGAGCCTCCCATGAAGGGAAGCCCCCTTGGGAACGACCTCCACCCTTGGGGTCGACCCTCAGGTGGCCTCCCACCTCATGGTGGCCTTTCTCTTACTTCCCCGTGCTTTGGTCTTCTTTTGCATAGCTTCCTCCAATTTGGCTAACTGATGAGATGAGAGAGAACTTGGGCAGCCCCACCATGACGAGGAACCCCTTTGGGGGCGACCTCCACACTTGGGGCCAACCCTAGGGTGGCGCCCATCTCGTGGTGGTTTCATCCTTGGTTCCTTCCAATTTTGATGTTTATTTGTATAGCTTTTTTAAATTTGACCAAGTGCTGGAAGCGAGACATGATGAAATAGCATTCAAGCAGCCCTACCATGAGGGGGAGCCCCCTTGGGACCGACCCTAGGGTGGCCTCCCACCTCATCGTGGGTGCTTTCTTTGGTTGTTTGATTGCTGTTGGTCGATTTAGCTATTGCCAAATCGCGCGCAAGCATACGCGGTCCACAAGTAATATAAGTAAGTAAAGTGTCAAACCCACGAAGACAAAGTCTCAAACGAAAACAAATACTAAGGTAGAGTCGTCATTGATCTTATCTAAACAAGTAATTAAGAATGTTGGTTAAGCTATATGATTATAAATGAAAATAACTAGAGAATGGTTGTGCTAAGAAGTCAAGATAGGATTACAACTCCCCTAATGCGTCACTTAATCTCCTAACTCTCCCTATTACTAAAAAATCAAGGAATGGCCGACCGAGAAAAGTAATTACGCAAAAGCTTCTGTCAAAGGTCAAATGCACATCCCTAACCGGCTAAAACACAATATGTCTATTGGTGACAATAACTCGGTCAAGGTCATTAAGCTAAGTCTCAAGGTCACACAAGGCACATAGAGATATGTCTATCCCATGAGCATATTATACACACATTCCATAGGCATGGTTATAACAGGTGTTGCTGTATTTAAAAGCTAGATAATAACATTCATTTATCAATGTCCATTATTATCAATACCAAAAACTCTGTCAAGAAATCAGTCATTAAATACTAAATACAACAACCCATTCCAAAATGATTCATTATATATAATAGGAGAGAAAGTTGATCAAGCTAAACAAAAGGTTGCATTGCAATCCTAAAGATGGAGTTAGTTCATAGCTATGGTACTAACACCCATATTCAATACATTCACCATAATCAGGAGTACACAAATAAATGGAAGATTTGAAATAAGAAAACCCCTGTTAGGAAATGTTCTGTCTCCAAATCTTCTCTTCACTGTGCAAAAGCTGAACTCAGGTCAGATGCAATAACTTTTCTTCTTTAAAGCACAACTTCTTTCTCTTCTAATCTAAGCTGCTGGTGAGTTACTGTTCGATATCTCTGATATTCGATATTAAATGCAGCGGCTCCTCTTTCTATTTATATGACTCGCTCTTTTTCTAGGTCATTAAAGACGCTTCACTATTTGGACACCGGAGGCAGCGCTGCGGTGCGAACGAAAGCACCTCATTCGGCGTCGGGGCGCGAAAGTTGGCGCTGGGGCGCCGTCCTGGCGCTGAGTTGGGGCGCTGGGGCGCCGGGCTTAGCTGTGCGGCAGCGCCGAGTCGCAGAATGCTCAACGACATTGGCGCCGGGGCGCCGAGTGTGGTGCTGGGGCGCGAACTATAAGAGAGATATTGGCGCTGCGGCGCCAAGACAGAGAAAATGATCTGAAATGACAGAAACCAGCTCCGAAGCATACTTGGACATAATAACACTCAAAACAACTAAAAACCAAATAAGGGACTGCAAATAGACATTAGTTTAAGACACAAAGGAACTGATTCGTAGGTATAAAACCCACTCAACAAATACCCCCAAACTTAGGCTATTGCTTGTCCCCGAGCAAACTAACAGAGACTCGTACCCATTATAGCACGAGACGGATGAAGACTAAATCTAACAACTAAGAATATGGCCTCTAAACCCAACAAAAATCATACACATACTCTGAGAATAGGGGGCAAAACGCATGCGAAAAAGGGCTTAAAGTCAAACGATAACCATGAGACTGTAATAGATCCATACGAGGTGTGTGTGTGCAGACCAAGCATCTAACTAGCCATAGCCCAAACTCAGATCACACATTCGACTGTGATACTAATAAGCTTACTATGCAACTCACATGATTACAAGCATTAAGACAAAGTGTTGAACAAGACAGGCTCAAAAGTTCTAGCATAGAAGCAATATCAGATTCAGACAGTTCTTGATTACTTTAAGGCTAAACAGAGTACCCATTAGCAAGTTTTCGATCAATGACTCCCAAGCCAGAGGACTTTAGGGCATTAGGTGTAAAACACCCCTAAGAATCTAATAACTCAAGCACAAAGGCCATGTAAACAACATAAGTCTACAATCGATATTACCAGCCTACGTTTATGGGCGAGTGCGTTTCCACGCTCCATCTCAACCCACCGTAAGACTGTTATATATATTATTTATTTTTTTTATTTATTTTTTTTTAACTCGAACGTGTACAAGCTTCTAAGTCTTTTATTACCTTGACATCAACAGAGTTTTAATAGCGTACAAATTTATAACACAATAAAAAGACAGCCTAAATCTGGACACAACTAGAAAAGACATTTGGTCAGTGCTCGCTAACACGATGGATCCAAGACAGTTTCAATATATCTAAAACACACGCCCCAAATTCTCATAGACTTGCCACTAGTCTAAGAGAATGATGTAATTAATTGATGTTCGACAAAAGCCACAAACAACACCTACCGCTAACTACCCTAGCCCATCATATAGACAGTTACAAACTCGAGGCTAGATTTAATCACAAAGTAGCAGGCAAAAACTATAACTATCTAGCACCCTTACAATCACAAGGCAAAGCCATAACACATGGCATCAAGTATACCAATTAATCAGTGTAAAACCCAAAAATTTTATAGGCTATAGGCAAACAAAATATGACTAGGTCAAGATATTTCCAAAGCAAAAGATATATCCACAAGCATGCATTCGATTGTATATACATGCATCCAAAAACAAACAGCTTTATCACAATAATAAACACGATAGATATATTAAAATAGATAAAACATAAGTCTGGGGCTATCAAGCCTAAAAACTCCACTCCAAAACACAAACCAACTTAACCATAGCAGTTTAAGCATTAACATTATCACAATTCATATATTGAAATAGATAAAAGGAAATCTCCCCCAAAACTTGCTAACTGGCCAGTGCCCTCACTGGCTTCCTTCAACACCGTCACCTCCTTCATTACCCAACAGCACATCATCATCGCCATCAAAACCGAACATCACATCATCATCATCAGCACCCTCATCACCAACTGCACGCTCATCAGCATCGTCATCGCCATCATCCTCCACGTTCACCGGTTCATCAGCGCGGGCCCCCTGAGCAGGCGGAAATTGCAGCGGGTATGGAGCGTAAATTGGAGGAGCGGGAAACGGGAAGGACATGAAATCCGCATCATCGCCCCCCTGAGCAGAATGGATGTCTGAGAGCGTGTTTGCGAATTCGGCATGAAAGTGGTGGAATTGATTTTGCCACCCAGCAACATGGTCAATCTTGCAGTGGAGGAAACTCAGGCTATTCATAATTTCCGCGAGTGCCCCAGCATGAACATTTTCAAAGGACTGGTGCTTGGGCACGTGCAAGGAGGTGCCCGCCTCAGTGGATGGTGGCGGGTCACTGACTGGCGGCGGCTAAGGCGCTGGCAGAAATCCTGCTCCGCGGGATGCGATGGTGCTCCATCCCAGACTGCATAGCGGCTAATTAGATGATGATCAATAACGGACATTGGAGGCAGGGTGACATCTTTCTTTCTCCCACTGAACACCCGCCCGTTTGCAAAGGCGGGTAATAAAAGACAGGTGTGGGAGACCAGACATTACTTTGCTCTTGATAGCCTTTTTGATTGACACATTGATTAACACTCTAACATCGATGTTCAGCCCGTTCACAATGGCATAAAGCAGAGTCGCCCTTTCTCGAGTCACATCGCTCACATGCTGGGTGGGCATTAAATTTGCACATATAAAAGCGTACCATGCCTTTCCATAACGGCTGAGGGCCTGCTAAGGGAATGATGTTCTTTTAGCAGTGTAATCATTTGTTTTCCATACCGTGTCAAGCTTACAGAGCTTGCTAGCAATTTCGTCAGTGTGGTAGCCCCGAATCCCATTCTCGCGATAATCACGACGGTCAAAACAGGTGGTTCCATAAACTGCATTGATAGCCTTACTATCAAAAGGAATTAATTTGCCCCTCACTGGCGAAGCCGGCGGACCATCAGGAATGCAGTTAGCGTAAAATTCTTTTACCACAGCAACCACAGCGAATTCCAGCGGTTTGGTGAAATGGACCCATTTCATCTTAGATATCATGGCATTCATCTCGCCGTCCAATTTGTCATCCGGCCTAAGCCCTCGCTCAGGCACCAGACTTCGAGACAAGAAATTCTGAGTGTACCTCTGATATCCCTCCTCTGTTGGAAATTTGACGGCATCCCAAGTTGGAGCACGGGCTCGGGAAGATGAGGGAGGAGGGCCAATACTTGTTCTAGGACGCTTAGAAGCCATTATACTCAAACTCAGAAAAGGAGAGATTTAGCACAGGAGGAATGGTACCACAGGTCTAGATCGACTCTGGTTAAATAGACTTCAGTCGGTGACAAATAGGAGAGGCGTGAATGGCAACCGTACGTCGGTTGGAGTCCAAACGATAGGAAATGGCCGACGGTGGGGAGTAGGAGAAGAGAGAAACGCGTCGCTTGGTGAGAAACTGAGAAAATAAAAAAAAATAATAGAAAAGCTCAGCAAAACGCCTCTTTTAATTAACAAAACCGCTATTGGCATCGGGGCGCGAGTGCCAAACCCACTATGGCGTTGGGGCGCGAAGAACGGCGCCGGGGCGCGAGGTATTGTTGAGCATGTCGCTGGGGCGCGAGGAACGGCGTCGGGGCGCCAAGTGTGCTGAGCATGGCACTGGGGCGTCGGGCGTAGCTGTGAGGCAGCGCCGAGTCGCAGAATGCTCAGCAGCATTGGCGTCGGGGAGCGAGGCATTGGCGCCGGGGCGCCGGTGCGTCGAGTGTGGAGCTGGGGCACGATATTCGGCGCTGGGGCGCCACTTTGGAATTTTTTTCAAACTCAGCCCTGCACAATGCACAAACTAGCCTTACCGCAAAGCAATCCAAACCTATACAATATTCATAAGCTAACATGCACTACAAAGAAACAGATAGAAATGATAATTCTAAATACTAAGAAACTTACTCGCATACTATCATATTATGCAGAACACAATTTCTGCCCTATAAACTACAGACACTAACTAATAAACAAAATGAAATGAAGGTAACAAAAATGAAAAACAATTTGTTGATACTGAGATGGGGATGCCTCCCATCAAGCGCTTGATTTAGAGTCGTCGGCTTGACTATTCTCCCGTCTTACACCGGGTCTTCCAATGTAATGAATGTATTCTGGCAGTCGACCTCGCCGCCCCAGTAGTGCTTTATCCTTTGCCCATTGACTTTGAAGGTAGTGTCGGAATTCGGGTCCTCAACTTCTATTGCCCCATAGGGATAAACCTTGGCAATTGTGAAGGGCCCCGACCATCGGGACTTTAGCTTCCCAGGAAATAACTTTAGACGGGAATTGAACAGAAGAACCTTCTGGCCCGGTTCAAAGTGTCTATCAAGAATTTTCTTGTCATGCCACCTTTTGGTCTTCTCCTTGTACAACTTTGCGTTTTCATACGCTTGCAGACGAAACTCATCTAATTCATTCAGTTGCAATAGCCGCTTTTCACCGGCTGCCTCAAAATCAAAGTTGAGCTTTTGAATAGCCCAGTATGCATTGTGCTCCAATTCAACAGGGAGATGACATGCCTTACCATAAACAAGCCTATATGGAGACATTCCGATAGGCGTTTTATAAGCTGTGCGATAGGCCCATAATGCATCATCAAGCTTCTTAGACCAGTCCTTACGGTTGGGGTTAACAATCTTTTCCAAGATTCGTTTCACCTCCCGATTCAAAATTTCAGCTTGACCGCTGGTCTGTGGGTGGTAGGCAGTGGCTATCTTATGGGTCACCCCATACTTGGCTAGGAGGGCTTCAAAGTATTTGTTACAAAAGTGCGACCCTTCATCGCTAATGATAGCCCGAGGTGTGCCGAAACGGGTGAAAATATTTTTCTTTAGGAACTGAAGCACCACTTTCACATCATTAGTCGGCAAGGCAACTGCTTCCACCCACTTTGAGACATAATCCACTGCCACAAGGACGTAGAGATTGTTAAAGGAGGATGGGAATGGTCCCATGAAGTCGATTCCCCATACATCAAATAACTCGACTTCCAGGATGTTCTACAGTGGTAACTCATGCCGTCTTGATATAGTGCCTACCCGTTGGCATCTGTCGCAGTGCATCACATATGCGTGTGCATCTTTGAATAGGGTAGGTCAATAAATTCCTGACTGAAGCACCTTCACAGCAGTTTGTCGACCTCCAAAATGACCCCCATAGTTTGATGAGTGGCAATGATGTAGCACACCTTCAATTTCTTCTTCCGGCAAACATCTACGCAGAATCTGATTGGAACACTGCTTGAACGGGAAGGGCTCATCCCACAAATATTGCTTGGCATCCTTAAGGAATTTCTTCCTTTGTTGATAGCTCAGATTTTGGGGAAGCACTTGGCAAGCAACATAGTTAGCGAAATCTGCATACCACTGAACTTTACCATTGACAACAACAAAAAGTTGCTCGTCCGGGAAGAAGTCATTTATGGCTTTGTCAGCATCTCCCGAGGGCGTGGTGTTTTCCAATCTTGACAAGTGATCGGCAACCTGATTTTCTGTTCCCTTCTTATCTCGGATTTTCAAGTCAAACTCTTGGAGAAGCAAAACCCACCGAATCAATCTCGGCTTAGCATCCTTCTTTTCTATCAAGTACTTTATTGTCGAGTGATCGGTGTATACAATCACCTTCGTTCCTATGAGGTAGGAACGGAATTTGTCAAAAGCATAGACTACTGCCAGCAATTCCTTCTCAGTGGTGGTATAATTTAACTGAGCATCAGTTAATGTCTTGCTCGCATAGTAAATGGTGTGGAAAACCTTCTCTCTTCTTTGACCCAACACTGCCCCAATAGCGAAGTCGTTGGCATCACACATTAGTTCAAAGGGGTAGGTCCAGTCTGGAGCTATCACTATAAGTGCCGTGACAAGTCTTTTTTTTAATAAGTCGAAGGCGCTCAAGCAGGCCTCATCAAACTGGAATGGCATGTCCTTCTCCAATAGTGTGCACAATGGTTTTGTAATCCGTGAGAAGTCCTTAATGAACCGTCTGTAAAAACCGGCATGTCCGAGAAAATTCCTCACCCCTTTCACTGAGTTGGGCGGAAGCAGGTTATTGATCACATCTATTTTGGCCTTGTCAACCTCAATTCCGCCTGCAAAAACCTGATGGCCCAAAATCATGCCCTCTTCAACCATGAAGTGACATTTCTCCCAATTCAGCACCAGGTTGGTTTCGACACATCGATGGAGAACAGCAGTCAGATTTGTTAAGCAGTCTTCAAAAGAGCTCCCAAACACTGAGAAGTCGTCCATGAAGACCTCCAAGGTCTTTTCAACCATGTCAGAAAAGATCGACATCATACACCGCTGAAATGTTGCGGGAGCATTACACAACCCAAAAGACATTTTCCGGAAGGCGAAGGTCCCATACGGACATGTGAATGTCGTCTTCTCCTGATCTTCAGGAGCAATAGAAATCTGATTATACCCGGAGTATCCATCAAGCAGACAATAATATTCGTGCCCAGCCAACCGGTCAAGCATCTGATCAATGAAAGGAAGAGGGAAATGATGCTTACAGGTTGATTTGTTCAGTTTCCTGTAATCCATGCACACTCTCCACCCGGTCACTGTCCTTGTGGGAATCAGTTCGTTGTTCTCATTGGACACAACTGTCATCCCTCCTTTCTTGGGCACACACTGAATTGGACTAACCCAAGGGCTATCGGAGATGGGGTAGATGATGCCCGCATCTAGCAGCTTGATGATCTCTTTTCGGACGACCTCTTTCATAATGGGATTTAGCCGCCTCTGATGCTCTATAGATGGCTTCGAGCCTTCCTCCAATAATATTTTGTGCATGCATAGAGTCGGGCTGATCCCTTTTATATCAGAAATAGACCATCCCAGGGCAGTTTTGTATTTCTTGAGCACAAGCAGCAACTTTTCTTCCTGACATTTTGTTAGAGAAGCAGAAATTATCACAGGTAAAGAAGATGAATTCCCTAAGTAAGCATACCTTAGGTGATTCGGCAAAGGTTTGAGCTCAAGGACAGGAGGCTCGACTACCGACGGTTGAGCCTTGGAAGTGGATGCCTCATTATCTTTCAAAGACTCAAACTGTCGATGAAATTTCTTTGATCTTTGGGTCTCATCGAGCCACTTGGCACATTCCACCTGTGTGGGCTCTTCCATAATGCTAGCCCCAGTTAAAATGGCTGCCAAAGGGTCTTTAATGCAAGTTTCTGAGAATACTTCCTTAACTGAATTATCAATGGTATTAATCTGGAAGCAATCCTCAGGGGTATTAGGATACTTCATTGATCTGAAGACATTAAACGTCACTTTTTGATCCTGTACCCTCATTGTTAACTCCCCTTTCTGAACATCGATCAAGGTCCTCCCAGTCGCCAAGAATGGCCTGCCCAATATTATCGGGAACTCCCTATCTTCTTCAAAATCAAGGACTATGAAGTCAACTGGGAATATGAACTTGTCAACCTTAACCAGCACATCCTCTACAATCCCCTTCGGGTACGTGAGACCGGTCAGCCAATTGTAAAGTGACACTGGTAGGCTTGGCTTCATTGAGGCCCAACTTCTTATAGATAGAGAGAGGCATCAAGTTGATACTAGCCCCTAAATCACAAAGAGCCTTGCCAATAAACTGGTCCCCAATAGTGCATGGAATAGTAAAGCTCCCCGGATCCTTTAGCTTCGGTGGAAGCTTGTTTTGAAGGATGGCACTACACTCCTCTGTCAGTGCCACAGTTTCATAATCTCCCATTTTTCGCTTCTTGGACAGAATGTCCTTCATGAACTTGACATAACTAGACATTCCTTCCAATGCCTCCGCAAATGGGATATTTATGTGCAATCTTTTGAATACTTCGAAGAATTTGGAAAACTGCTTATCCAGCTTCTGTTTCTGCAAACGCTGGGGGAAAGGCAACTGAGGGGGAGGCTGATTTACCATTATCACGGGGGGAGGTAGTGTTGCAGGGATATCTTGTGTACTTCCTTCACCCACTAATGTCTCAGTATTTTCATCCACAGGAGGATCCTTTTCAGTTACTAATTCTTCCACAGGAGCACTCTCTCCACTTTGTTCCTTAGTCGTTCTCCCACTTCTAAGGGTCACTGCTTTACACTGTTTCTTGCCTTCCCGTTTCGGGTTGACATCAGTGTCACTAGGCAAGGTGCCTTGTGGACGACTGTTTAAAGCATTGGCCAGTTGTCCCATCTGTACCTCAAGATTTCGAATGGAAGCCTCTTGATTGTTACTTCGAGTTTCATCCTGGGCTATGTACCTTGACAGGAGATCTTCTAAACTTGGCTTCTTCTCCTGTTGAGGAGGTTGTTGGTGGAATTGATTGTGAGTGTTCTGATGCTGTGGGGTGAACTGAATCTGAGATGGGAACCCAGGGGGGTTAGCATAATTCGGCCTGACAGATGAAGGTTGTGGTTGATTTGGGTTGTTACTGTTATTGTTGTTGTTGTTGCTCCATGAGAAGTTTGGATGATTTCTTAACCCTGGGTGGTAATGAGTGGGAAGATTGGTGTTTTGTTGCCGCTCGTAGTTGGAAACAAATTGAACTAACTCAGGGCATATCGCACACTGCTCAGTAGTGTGGCTCCCTTGGCATAATTCACATTGAACTACAACACTCTCCACGTTCTGAACCGTTGAAGGTCCCTGGTTATCTAGCCTTTTCGTTAGTGCTGCTACCTGAGCCGCTAACGTTGTGACAGAGTCAACTTCATAAACCCCCGCTGGTCTTCTAGGGGCTTGTCTATCATTTGGCCATTGATAATTATTGGCCGCCATGGTCTCCACCAGCTCATATCCTGCTGTGTGATGTTTGTCCATGAAGGCCCCTCCAGATGCGGCATCAATACTCGAACGAGTTGATCCTGACAATCCATTGTAAAAAGTCAGGATTGGTAACCATTCGGGCAATCCATGGTGCGGACATTTCCTTAGAAGATCCTTAAACCGCTCCCACGAGTCGTATAAGGATTCAGATTCGAACTGCATAAAGGACGTGATCTCATGCCTTAGCCTGGCTGTTTTGGCTGGCGGAAAAAACTTCACCACAAATTTCTGTGCCATGTCAGTCCATGTGGTAATGGAGCCTGACGGTAATGAGTGTAGCCAGCTCTTGGCTTTATTCCTCAAGGTGAAAGGAAACAACCGGAGTTTGATGGCATCGTCAGACACTCCGTTGCATTTAAATGTGTCACAGATTTCCAGAAAATTGATTAAGTGATCATTGAGATCATCATTTGGTAGTCCCCCAAACTGAATATTGGTGCACATTTGAATGGTGCCCGACTTGATCTCAAAATTATTAGCTTGGATGGCGGGCCTGAGAATGCTCGCCTGGAGATCGTCTGTAACAGGCATTGCATGCTCCCTCAAGGACTTTTGAATTGGTTCAGCCATAATGATAGGAACAGGTATGTCCTTGGCTTCTTCTCTCCTCAGCCGTCTATATGTCCTTAGATTCTTATCAACCTCAGGATCGAGAGGTTTTGTGTTCCGACCCTTCTGGGGTGCCATAAACGATGAAGACTACCTGAAAAGAGAATTAAACAGAAAAATCAGTTTAAAGTAAGATCGTAATGACTTAGTGTTAATATTGAGAAACGATTAATACTAAGTCCCCGGCAGCGGCGCCAAAAACTTGTTGGTCGATTTAGCTATTGCCAAATCGCGCGCAAGCATACGCGGTCCACAAGTAATATAAGTAAGTAAAGTGTCGAACCACGAGGACAAAGTCTCAAACGAAAACAAATACTAAGGTAGAGTCGTCATTGATCTTATCTAAACAAGTAATTAAGAATGTTGGTTAAGCTATATGATTATAAATGAAAATAACTAGAGAATGGTTGTGCTAAGAAGTCAAGATAGGATTACAACTCCCCTAATGCGTCACTTAATCTCCTAACTTTCCCTATTACTAACAAATCAAGGAATGGCCGACCGAGAAAAGTAATTACGCAAAAGCTTCTGTCGAAGGTCAAATGCACATCCCTAACCGGCTAAAACACAATATGTCTATTGGTGACAATAACTCGGTCAAGGTCATTAAGCTAAGTCTCAAGGTCACACAAGGCACATAGAGATATGTCTATCCCATGAGCATATTATACACACATTCCATAGGCATGGTTATAACAGGTGTTGTTGTATTTAAAAGCTAAATAATAACATTCATTTGTCAATGTCCATTATTATCAATACCAAAAACTCTGTCAAGAAATCAATCATTAAATATTAAATACAACAACCCATTCTAAAATGATTCATTATATATAATAGGAGAGAAAGGTGATCAAGCTAAACAAAAGGTTGCATTGCAATCCTAAAGATAGAGTTAGTTCATAACTATGGTACTAACACCCAAATTCAATACATTCACCATAATCAGGAGTACACAAATAAATGGAAGATTTGAAATAAGAAAACCCCTATTAGGAAATGTTCTCTCTCCAAATCTTCTCTTCACTGTGCAGAAGCTGAACTCAGGTCAGATGCAATAACTTTTCTTCTTTAAAGCACAGCTTCTTTCTCTTCTAATCTAAGCTGCTGGTGAGTTACTGTTCGATATCTCTGATATTCGATATTAAATGCAGTGGCTCCTCTTTCTATTTATATGACTCGCTCTTTTTCTAGGCCATTAAAGACGCTTCACTGTTTGGACACCGGAGGCAGCGCGGCGCGAACGAAAGCACCTCATTCGGCGCCGGGGCGCGAAAGTTGGCGCTAGGGCGCCGTCCTGGCGCTGAGTTGGGGCGCCGGGCTTAGCTGTGCAGCAGCGCCGAGTCGCAGAATGCTCAACGACATTGGCGCCGGGGCGCAAGGAATTGGCGCCAGGGCGCCGAGTGTGGCGTTGGGGCGCGAACTATAAGAGAGATATTAGCGCTGCAGCGCCAAGACAGAGAAAATGACCTGAAATGACAGAAACCAGGTCCAAAGCATACTTAGACATAATAACACTCAAAACTACTAAAAACCAAATAAGGGACTGCAAACAGACATTAGTTTAAGACACAAAGGAACTGATTCGTAGGTATAAAACACACTCAATAGTTGCATACCTTCATGCCTTACTTTTTTTACCTTCCTTTTCTTCATTCTCTTGCTTGCTTGTGGGAGTGAGGTGTGCACCATGTGGTGGCATAAGGCACCTCCTCATGGTGGCTCACCTAGTGAGGTTCTCCATACTTAGTCATTTTCTTATCATTTTCCCATACTTGGCAAATTTTGGCCTGTTTGGGTGGAAATAACCAATGCTTTTCTTTGGCTTCTACTTGGACAACCATGATACGGGTGCCTCGGTGGCCTCCCGAATGGGGCTAGCCAGGAGCCATTTTCTAACAGAAACCATATTTCTTGATATGGACAAATCCGGGGGTTAATTATCACTAATTTAATTAATATAATTTAACCCCCAAATTAATACTCGGAATACAACATTCATCATCTTCAGCTTCTCTCTAAACCTAACTAGAAGAAAAAGTGCAAAAGAAGATAGAAAGGTAGAAAAGAAGAGCAATTAACAATAGATTAATGGTTGAACCACTATCCCGGTACCGTCGCATTAGTTCGTAATCAAAATCATCCGAAAATCCCAAATAACTTGTAGAACTGAATTCAAAGTCATCTATGTCCTCTGCTTCTCTAGCCCCAATCGTAGATCTAGGTCACTTCGGTCGCCGCCTCCCTCTAGCCTAAATCATATGGGTCATCTTTCTTCTTCGCCTCTAGTCATGATTCTATTCAGATTGGGCAAGACGGGAAGTGGTTGTACTGGTGGATGTAGTTGATGGTGATGGTAACCACTTGGTGGGAATGGATATGAAGAATGATTTGGTGAGCTGATGACTCTAATAAAGGTGGGAAAATGATCATTTCTGTTGAGAAAAGTTAATCATTGTGTTTAATCAGATCATCTAAGTTTCATAGTGGTTTGAATTTGGTTCATCATGATTGGAATACATTTTGGGAATTTTGTAGAGACGGAGAGAAAAAACAAATTAAATGAATTTAGTTTTAATGGAGAGCCCTCTTTCAAATTGTCTTTATTTATATGCTACCATTAATCTTTGTTGTGTGTAAATAAGGGATATTTTATAATTAATTTGAAGGTAATTGAAATCAGTGGAATGAAGATGGCATGGGAAAAGGAGATGGTGACATTGATTTGGGTCCTGATATGCTGAACAGGGATGATCATGGTATGTGGAAAGAGATTCTCTCTCATTGATTACTTAAAGAAAAGAGACAGGACAAGGATATACCCTAAGAAAGTCTTCCCAATATACTCTTCTTGCTCTGTGTAATTGAAGATTGAGTGACTTTGTCAAATGAACCATATCCTTTATATACGAAAATGATGAGATCAAGTCCTCCGAGTCCTTTTTTTCCCTCTCGTGATTAGCTCCTCACGTACACTCCCGCTATGGAAATGAGTCCTTCGTTAAGCTCTCGCCTCTCGTCATTGGTCAATTCCCGTCACTCAACCTCGTGACGAAGATCCTCTTATTGAGTTATTGAGTTACTTAATTAGTATTATAATCTCAAAAATAAATAAACCTGACTTTGAATGCTCCTAATAATTCATTGTTTTTATCTGTCTAAAAAAAATATTTTTGGTTACCTATATCTTCTTTTAGTTGTTTTTAAGTATAAATAAATATAATTGGTTACCTATAAATTCATATTTTTTTTAAAAAAATTAAGCTTATTAAACATGATTTTAAGAAATGAAATACTCATTTAATGTATTTTATTTCAATTTTTTATTGTTTTGTTTTGAATTTTGAAGAACTACATGTATTAGGGAAGAGAAGATGCATTTGAGTTATACATATGTATAAGAAAAGTCCATTTGTGTTGGACGCATATAAAATTGACCCATGACAGATTCTGGTAAGAAATTAGTCAGACTGAACAAAGGGAATGACATTGTCTTTTAAAAAAAATTTATTGAGTGTTGATTCCCAAATTTGTGGTTTAAAACTAAAACTTGACAACTTAAGCGGACACTTTGATCATCACCCCTAATAATATAAAAAAACAGGACTCTTCTTTGTGGAACCGAGTAATAAAATATGTACATTTAACATTAACTTATCAAATAATAACAATAATATAAAAAATTAAATATGTATATGACTATATGTACATGCCAAGTTACATAGAAAGTACTCCCTCCGTCCCATAATTATGCAATAGAAAGTACTCCATCCGTTCCGTAATTATACAACACAACTTTTTGCACAAATTTTAAGAAAAAATTTCAAAATTTCATATTATTTCCTAATTGGCCTTATAAAGTGTGTGATTAGGAATACTCCAAGGATATGAACCGCAAACTTTTAGTTAGTGGAGGGACCCACTATATATTTAAATGATAAAATTGATATAACTATGGGTAAATTGGTCATTTAACTTTAGAAAAGTTACTCAAAAAGGAAATGTCACAAATTTTTCGGGACTTCTTAAGACAGAATGTGTTGAAATAAATAAGGGATGGAGGGAGTAATAATATAAATAAAATATGTACATGTACATACTAGCTTATCAAAAAACATGAAGAGCATGATGATGTGGAGGAGTACAAAGATGATTGATTTATAACTATTTAGCTTCTTTTATTGTATATATGAACTATTTAGAGTGTGTTAAAAACTTATTGTTCACTTATTATGCAATATAGCATTAAGACAAGTCTGTGAGATGTCTATATTATCATTTGCACTAGATAATATTTTTGTATTTATCTAATTGATTCGTCTTCTTGTTCTTATTATTTAGAATTTTTTTCATGTTCTTTTTAGAAAAATTTGAAGCTCCTAATTAGCGTAATGGTGTGTATTGCCCGACATTGGAACCGATATCGAGTAAAAAAACAAATCCTAAACCTAGACCGGAACAGTGACTTTGAACCATGAATACAAGCCACGTCAACGATCTGATTGGTACCAACAAAAAAACATTCTGACACTCTAAAGTCTAAACTAATTCACCGGCAACCTCTCAACCTAGTGAACATCTTTTTGGCCAAAAGCTTAGTCATGTAGGCTTCCTCCTAAACCAGGTAACCTGAGATCCATAATATTACTAACCAATCATGCAATAAACAAGGCACTGAAACTTCTCTAAACCACCTCAGAGAGTGAAAGCCATGAAAGATTATCATTCTCCAATAACCTAATTTACATCATCACCTCTGGCATGTAGAAACAAGAGAAGTGAGGATAACACAACCTTCGAAGGTCAGAAATGAAATTTTCCAGATTGCGTCTAAAAAGGAGAATTCTGCTCAACGGGTATAGATAAGGCTCTGAATCTGTCTAATCGACTGTAGCAGGAAGTTCATTTCCCAAGTTCATTTTCCAGAGCAAGACCCTAAATCATTAGAAAATTTTAAACACAAAGTGTCTTTCTTTGACCCAGTCATCTCAAATAGATCTGGACCAAGATAGGAAGACGAGAGGGAAAAAAGCAGGCCATAGAACCTAATTGATCGTTTCCGTCTAAAAAAAACAGTAACAACAGGCAAGTAAATAGATTAAAGGAAAACTCTGTCACAATAGTCAACAATAAGATCCAAAACAGGCTGGAAAATACCTCAAAAGCCCTTTTGGGATGTGTGAAGTGTGATGCGACCAAAACTCTAGGTTTGGCACTTACTAAATTGATAAATCTTAGCCAAATATTATTCTTCTTTCTTCTTTTTTAAGGATAAAGAAAAATGCTTTCCCAGATTGCATTCAATCATATAGTAGTGCCATGTGCATGACTTGCAACAGAGAATTGAAATAAACACATTTCTGCAAAACTAGAATTAAGCCATCACAAACCTTTCTTGCTACATCCATGCCGCTGAGATCATCACGAGGATCTGAGAATGAAAAAGAAATACCTAAGTAAGACTCGTTAAAAAGACTAAACAATGGGGAAAAAACACATCATACCCAAGTAGTATCCCCGTGTATGGGATGCTTGTATATTAATCTAATTATCCAACAAATCATCTCAATGCAAATTTTCATGAACAAGATGGAACTGTCGTATAGAGTCAAAATTATAATCTCGTAATCGAAAAGCAGCATTATTGATAACCAAAATGATATCTTTTTGTTATTTATGGAAACACGGATTATGCCTATCTTTGCCATATCAGTCCAACATACACCTATGACATTGTGCAGTTATTAATAAATCAAAGGCTAATAAAAAGCTAACACATAAAAGCAAGATACAACATTGTATTCCTCTTTGAAGTTGGCAGTAGCATGTTTGAGATCCTGCATTCAATTATCCATGATGTTAGGGAAGCAATGGATAACTGAACGCTGAAATGAATGACCTCCAAATAGATTTTTTCATCAAATGTGATCGACTACAATTTATTTTTTATTTTTTATTTTTTTTATAAAAGAAGAAATTTTATTAATAGAAAAAAATGGTAACAAGAAATCCACCCTCAATGGACTAAAAAACAAAAATAAAAAGGACCACTTAAAAAAAGTGCAGCCTTCCAATCTCTACACAAATCAACACATCAATACCTCTAAAGGCCCCCATAGAAGAAGCCCATAGAGAAGCAAGGAATAATCCTATCGTTCAACAGCTTAAAAGAAGAACAACTTCCTCTAAATAGTCTAGCATTACGATCATTCCAGATTCCCCATAAAATGGAAAGAAAAAAAAAGGTACAGTTCTATTAAATTTTGACATCTCTCTTGTTTCCAAATCCTCGAAAATGAACTAGCAACATATCTTTCACTGAACCAACACACGCTCACTCCTCTCCTAACACTCCAAAGAGAGAGCTCCACAAGCCCCAAGCAACAGGACAATGCAAAAATAAATGAGCATGAGTCTCATTCTGCCTGCACATAAAACAAATGTCCAGAGACAACTGTGTAAGGTCCATGATTTTGATAGATTGACTACATTATTAAGGAGGAAACGGGGTTTTATCATGCCAATGAGACTCGAATTCTAATATTAGAGGGCGCAATTTTTTTAGTAGAAAAAAGGTCCAAGAAACAACGAGTTATAGTCAAACTAAAACAATGTGAATGAAGATTATGTGATCAAAATCAAGATGTGGTTGTGGGAAGAAAACTTCATTTAACAAAGATGACAAGTTCATTACCCCGTGCAAAGCATGGGTCTTGTTGTAAAATTATTATATTGTTGATACTTTTTATTTCAATTTTAAGGATATTTTATTGCATACCATAATTTTGTTTTCAAATGAGTCCTGTTGTAAAATATTTTAACTTTACAAATATTTGATTGGATAATTAATTTTTATTTTTGGACTTAATAATTGAATCATAGTGATTATATAATCTTTAACCTTATATCTTGATAATAGTAAAATATTAATAGTAGGTAAGATGATCATCATAAAGAAATTGCTTCCTTCTAAAACTATATTATTAATGAGTTAAATGTACATAATACCCTAATCAGTTAACTAGAGTGACAGGGTTAGTAAAAATAAATATTTTAAATTGTTTAACTACTTTTAATAAGCTAATTTATCAACTAATATATTTTAAATTTTATAAAAAATAAATTAACCAACTAAACGACTATTTATTCTGTTAAACCATTTTTATTGTCAAAAATTAACAATTAAATAAATATATATTATGTTAAAATTACCAAGTAAATAGATATGTATTATGTTTAACCATTTTTAATAAACTAAAATATCAAAAAATATATTCATAAAATTTATAAAGTAAATTTTTAAAAATGTATTCAGTTAATAAAAAAAATGTATTCGGTTGATAAATTTAGTTTATTAAAAATGGTTAAACCTAATACATATCTATTTAGTTAGTAATTTTAACATAATACATATTTATATAATTGGTAAATTTTGTCAATAAAAATAGTTTAACATAATAAATATTCATTTAGTTTGGTAAATTTATTTTTTATTAAATTTAAAATATATTAGTTGATAAATTAGCTTATTAATAGTGATTAAACAATTTAAAATATTTACTTTTACTAATCTCGTTAATCTCAGTTACAGATTTTAGGCCGGAGGATGTTATGTTCGGATTCGCTAAAAGTGCGGGATATTAAGTGTCACGTTTTGAAATATAGGATGCAATATGCAAAATGAGATAAACTTGGGGGATGTAAAGTACATTTAACTCTTATCTAATTAATACTCTATCCGCCAATTTTATTTGTCCTAGTTTAATCTCCCAACTCTTTTTTTCTTGAAAGAATAAAATAGAGAGGGATGGGAAAGAAGGAATGTGGTTATGTTTTTAACGTCAAAGTTAATAGTATAACTTTTTCCGATGTATGTCATGTTGTTTTCAATGAATTTTTTTAAAATTAAATCAGGGTATTTATTGGAAAAGTAAGGTGAAAAATAATATTAAAAAGAAAGAGTACATAGATTTGGACAAACCAAAAAGGAAATTTGGACAAGTGGGAGTAATTGTTTAAGGAAAGTACATGTTTGTTAGGATTCATAAGTGATAATTAATAAATAACGTGTGGCATTATTTAATTCGAAAATATAAACCAAGTCAACTCGTCCACTGGCAAAGTAAATGGGTTGACTTGGTTTAAATAAGTTGAGAATCTCAGCTAACGGGTCTTATATCCTGTCAGAATGGGCAGTAGGATGGGAAGCATGGATATGTATATGGGATTGTGTATCAGTGTTTACATGTGTCGAAAAATGACACTTTGCCAGGAAAAGTATATACATATACATACGTATATACATACATACATAATTACATACATACATACAAATATATAATTAATAAAAACAATAAAAGGTTGATCTTTTGTATAAAAAAAAATTCCTGGACACGCTCAGCAGCATTCAGGATACGTATGGTGCAGTTCTGAATCCAAACCAGAAAAAGAACAAATACAAATAAATAAAAACAGAAACCATTGTCGTTTTGAGATCTAAAACATCTCATTCGAACCAAATGAAATGATGCAGGAAGCTGCTGGAAGTTTTCTGGAAAGTAAAACAAAGGCTTAGGCTGAAATAGTGTGCTATTTGGGGTTGGTAACAGAGAATGAACAAAGTTTTAGAATGGTATTGGTATGTTAGAGACTTTAAGGAGATCGAAAGAGAGGGAGAGAAGAAAAAGATAGAAACTAGGCGTCGACCTAGAGTTTCAATAGTTTTCTCACCTACGGCTGTATGATATCGAACCATGCTTGAAAGTTCATGGTATCTCACCAATACAATACAGGAAGTACATGCTTTATTCTTCAAGATATGCTCTTGATTAGAATTACATCTGTTTATATAGCGTTACAAAAATGGAGTTCCATATGGACCAAGCACTTAAGAGCTAAGGAACTCCTGAGGAGGTACCAAACACTTTAGTATGTAGCAACTTAATAAAAGTAGGTGACAAGCAGTTTGCTAGCACATTACCCTATAATTGGAGATAAGCAGCTTGCCAACTAATAGGTGAGAAGCAGCTCACAAGCACCTTAGTCATAGAGGAGGTTACCTCATAAATGAAACTACAACCCCCAAGAAAAACATATTTTTTCTAAATTATTATAATCTCAACCTGGCCATAATAATGTTGATGGGGACTCCAAGTCAAGAACAAATAAAAGATTTGTTATATTTATTATTTGGAGTTTTTATTATGTTTAATATAAAAAGTAGTTGATGTGATTTATACCCATAGTTTTCTTACCTTCTAAATTTTAGCCCCGTAATTTATACACTAATCACGTATACCCTTTCATCCTTTCTAAATCAGCTCCTACACTTTCTGAATTCAATTCATACTTTAGCCCCTGTTTTTTATTTTCTATTCAATTAGGCCCTCAAGTCATAAAAAAAAGGTCTTATTTTATAACTCATTGTCCCAAACACCCAATGTCTCAAGCCACTTAAGAATTGATTGCCGAAGCAAAAGAGCATATTAAGTTTCTTGACGATGAAAGTGACCGAATATACTACTTTATTAATACATGTAGTCATAGATATTTAAAACACAAGTAGAAATAGCTTAGATGGGATATAGTTGATGCACAAAATTACCTTGGAAAATTGGAATGTCGATATCAAGATGAACAAAGAAAAGCCGAAGCAAGGAAACGTCAACAAGCAAAAGCAAGGAAACGTCAATAAGTTAAAGCAAGGAAACGTCAACAAGTTAAAGCTAGAGAACTTCAAAAAGCTACACATGAAGTGATTTCTATATGTTCTTCTATGCAAGATAACATCTCTTTATTAAAAGATGACGTATCTTTATTAAAAGATGACATCTTTCATAAAAGAAATTCTTATTGATTTGCGGGCACATCTTCAAGCAGAGCAAGAAAAAGAAAAAGAGGATGTTTTAAATTTTAGGGCTACAGACAGTTGTGACGTGTCCATGAAAATTCTTGAAGTTTCAAAAGTTGAACCAGATATTATGTATGAGGAACAAATTGAGAAAACCGTAACATTACTTGAGTTGTTCGTTACAGAAGAAAAGACGATTTGAAAAGCCGATCCAATCCAAGTTGACGTTGTTGATTTCGTTGTTCCAGAATGCTTATTTTAAGCACCTTTGAATACGAAAGCGACGCTCTCATCAATTCTCTTTCCAACATTTTTTGAGCCTTACCGCGTGATGTTGTCAAAGGTGTTCCAAAATGTTCTTCCGTTGCAGAGTTCATTGCTTATTCTCTCATATTATAAAACTCGAGGTCGAGTTTTTTCCAACAAGAGGAGAATGATGGGGACTCCAAGTCAAGAACAAATAAGAGATTTTTTATATTTATTATTTGGAGTTTTTATTATTATTATGTTTAATATAAAAGTAATTGATGTGATTTATGTATTTTATTTATTAGTGGGGATTTAGGACATTAATTAGTGATTCGAAATTTTTAATAAGGGTATTTTAGTCGTTTAGTACTTTTATTATTTCCAAGAAATATTAGAGTTTTGTCTCTTTAAATAGTGATGTAATCCCCACAAGTTATTTAGACTACAGAATATTAATATTGAAGTAAATTATTTTATTCATACCGTAGAATACGTGGAGTTGATACACTTGAGAGATCTTAGTGGTTTAAACGTAGAGTTTAAATCCTAGTTTATTTTCTGTTAATTCTCCAACCTAGATATGTCCTGCATCAAATGTCACTTAAATTTATAATGATAAACTCCATTTATTGGCCTCTCATTCATATGCATCACACTCCCTTAGTATTAAGAATTTATGATTTTTGAATAAGTAACAAATATGAGACCAGCTAATGACATAACTAATTTAGGGACGTCCATAGGTCTAATGATTTGATAGCTAATGACATAACTAATTTTTTTGTAAGGCTTTGTACATGGAGGATAATTGTGTTAGGCATATCATTGAGGGGCTACAGTGGGATCCTATTGAGGGAATAAGATCTTGTGGTTAGAGAGGCCTTTTGAAGGAAGAGGAAGTTAGACAGGCGGTTTTTGGGATGGGGGATGACAAAGCGACACGTCTCGATGGATTTTCATTAGCTTTTTCTCAATAGTGTTGGAGTACTGTCAAGGATGACCTTTTGAGTTTTTTTTTTTTTACAAGATTTTCATGCTAATGGAGTTTCGTGTAAGAGCATTAACTATACCATTATTACTTTAGTTTCTAAGAAGGATAAGTTGACTCAGGTTAGAGACTACAGATTTATAAGCTTAGTGGCTACTGTGTATAAGACTCTCAATAAGGTTCTTTCCAAGTGTAATGGAGATGTGTTAGGTGGCACTATTTCTTCCTACCTTTTGTGCATGGTAGACAACTTCTAGAAGCGGATTTAGTTGGTACAAAAGTGGTGGAAGTTGTGAGACGAAGAGAGCGTAGAGCCTTTTGAAGTTGGATTTTGAGAAGACCTATGACAGGGTTAGTTGAAACTTTCTAGATATGGACGTAGCTACGAAAGGATTCGAGCTGAAATGGAGAATATGGATTAAGGGTAGTTTTTCTTCCTCCCAACTTTATGTGATTGCTAATGGGGAGCCTAAGGCTTTGTCTTTCAAGGCATCTAGAGGCCTTAAACAAGGGGACCTGCTTTCTTCTTGATGGTAAAACCAGCGATCCAGATTTTATATAGAGAAGGGAAAGAAGAAATACAATCAATTAATCAAATCCCACTAATTAATCCCACTGATTAAGGTATCCCACTATTATGATATCCCAAAAATACTCCAATGATGAATGAGCTAATCATGGGTCAATTATCAGACGAAAACATCATAAATACGGAAATAGAATATTCTCGATCATTTTCTAACACCCTCCAGTTGGTGCGTGTATGTCGTACATGCACAACTTGGATTTGAGATGATCAAAAACTCGGCAAATTACTGCCTTAGTAAGAATCTCTTTCTCTCTCTCTCTCTCTATATATATATATATATATATTTCATGCTCCATGTAGTTTGCTTGAGTTTGCTTTGAAGGTTGAATGAAGTTTTGGGTTAATAGTTTTCCTAAATAGTAATTGAAAATCATTGGATGAAAAATAGGGCTGCTTTTACAGTAATAAAAACCATTGCATTTACTGTAATTTTGAGACTGCTTTTTTCAAATGTAATTGTTTTTCGAATCTGGAGATAATCAAAATAAGGTAATCAAAAGTCGAAACAATAATTTTGATGCATGGTAGTAATATGATTATAGTTTTTCTTTTTGCTGAATAATTAAAAACTATTTATAAACATAATAGTATTAATTTAGTCGTAATGCTTAATAATTTAAATGAAAATTTGTGAGTTTCTATATATAACTTTAATTAAATTTAAATGAAAAAATACAAGATTACTTAATATTTTGGACTTGAAAGAGTGATGGACAAAAGTTCATGTAGTTGGTTATTACATGTAATGATTTAGGGTTATTTTGGACAATTGGCGCATTAATATGAACACTGGAAGTCACTTCACTCGCTTTTTGGTGAGTGAAGCCCACTTGCTATCAATTTGGATGGAAATGAGGTAACTTGAAGCTTGAGATCAAACAATAGGTAGTGCTTCGATAGTTTCCGAAGCATAGGTGGTGACTCAAGAATTTGGGTAAATCACAAGTAGTTTTTTGAATTTTACTCTAATTTAATTCTCCAATTCAGCTACTCTCTCTCCTAGTTAACATGCCCGTAGGTGCCACGTAGACCAGCCGTTAAGATTTTAACAGAGTTGACGGACAGTTTTTTTAATTTTTGTAAAAAAAAATTATAGTTCAGTGTGTTGAATGGAAAAAAAATCAGTTATGCAAATATAAATTGAGGTTCAGGTTCAGTTCAGTGGGGAGAAAGTGATTTAACCCGAAACCAAATTAGAATAATAAAGACTGGGAGTTTTATATACGGTGCTAATATTGTTCCCAGAGATGAGCAGCATAAAGAGCTTGCAGAAATGTTAGTCAGCAACAATCTTTTCCTTTTCCTTTTTTAGGTT